>JARYZH020000053.1:2887426-2916133 GCA_030021035.2 Notholithocarpus densiflorus | reverse complement strand
TTCAAGAAGAGAAAAGGTAGCAAGTGAACCTGGACGTAACTATGGACTAGATGGTAGAGAATATTGGACAAACGACTTCGGGAGGCCACACATGCCACTAAGATTCAGAAAATGTCACATCTATTAGCTATATAAAAAGCGGCAATGCTCCTATAGTACACATTTGGTTTATTGAGTCATTATCTTTTTTTTTTCTTTTTTTTTTACAAGTTTTGAACAGTTGCTACAATGCCACTTTGGTTTGTTCAAGTGGCACTATAGCTACAGTAACTACAACCAGTGGCGGAGCCAGAAATTTTAAGTTGGGGGGGGCCAAACTATATATTCTATCAAGATAAACTCAAATAAAAAATAGACACTCCCCTAAAAAATCCACATAATATATATGTGTGTGTGTGTGTGTGTGTGTGTGTGTGAAAATATAAAATATATAAATTGTTTGCAAAACTTCATCCATGTTTGACAAATCAATATCATAATGTTATGATTGAAGTATCATATAAGCTTTTTTATTTCTTGATAAAATCTTGAGAATAGGAAATTTCAACCAAATTGCATATATTATCAATGTTGAATGATTTGAACGTATTAATTGGAATTGAAATTGAGCTAAAAATTTGGGGTTCCACACTTCCACTATTTACTTACAAAACTATTTCATTCTATTGCAATTGTATATCAACTCTAAACTCTCTTTTTTTAGGAAAAATTACTAAATTATTTGATCAATGCTTTCTTTTGGGAGGGCCAACTCCTATTTGTTTTCATATAACTTTTAAATATTTATAAAATATACTTAAATTGTTAAAAAAAATTAAAAATTTTGGAGGGGCCAAGCCCCCCCCCCCCCCAAGGATACATGTGGCTCCGCCACTGACTACAACATTTTTTTTTTCCTTCCAGTCTTCCGTTTATACTTTTTTTTCTTTTAAATATTTATAAGAACCCGCATATATATTGTTATACTGACACAACAAATTTCACAATATTTTCACAATTATTGAGATGTAAATTTCTTATAAGTAAAAATAAAATAATAAAATATAAAACTATGACCAACCACAACTGAAAATAAATATTTTGTGAAAATGTTGTGACACTTGTTGGGTGAATGTGTAAAAGATACAGTACTTTTGGTTTGTTCAATATGTACTATTCATCTCTTTTTTTCTTTTCCTTTTTTTTTTCCAGTCATCGATTTGTGCTCTTTTTTCTATATATAAAAAGAGCGAATAGGCTCATGAATAGTGTTATGAACAGTATTTTTGGTTTAGTAACTTGCCTTTCCCCCCCCCCTTTTTTTTTTCTTCAAGTTCACCAACTTGGTTTAAGCTTTTTTTTTTTTAAAGGATCTTTATATGTTTACTTTGTACTTGTAATGTAAGCTTACATTGTATACACACAAAAAGTAGCAAATATTATATAAATTTAATAAGCTCATGAACAGTGTTATGAACAGTATTTTTGGTTTAGTGAGTTGCCTCTTTCCCTTTTTTTTTTTTTAAATATCTTCAAGTTCACCAACTTGGTTTGAGCTTGTTTTTTTTCTTTTAAAGGATCTTTATATGTTTACTTTCTACTTGTAATGTAAGCTTACATTGCATACACACAAAAAGTAGCAAACATTATATACATTTGCAAAAAAAAAAAAATTTGTACAAATTTTGCAAATGTGTACAACATTTGCCAATTTTTATGTGTTTACAATATAAATTTACATTGTAAATGCAATGTATATTTCTATATATAAAAAGAGTGAATGGGAAAAGCTACAGAAACTTTGGTTTGTTCAACTTTCACTGTTTTGCTAGCCGCTTTTTTTTTTTTTTTTTTTTTTTGTGAATGCATAAAGTTGTAGTATATTTGCTATATTATTTTTGGTTTGTCCAATTCACACTATTTCACATTATAATAAAATATTAACATCACAAATTAGCACAATATTTTTACAATTGTTGAGGTGTTAATTCATTATAAGTCAAAATAAAATAATAAAATATCATACTAGAACCAGTTACAACTAAAAATAAAAGTATTGTGAAAAAGAAGTGCTATATCCACAATAATTTTCACAACACTTTCATAACAAATCAAATATAGTAAATTGTTTGATAGACCAAAAACGTATCAACCCCTTGTGATGAATTAATTGATTAATTATCCAAATTTATTAATTAATCAAATTAACATACAATGTACGTGGCAACACAAACAAATCACCAATTAAACTAAGCATGCAACGGAAATTAAATTGACACGGTGATTTGTTTACGAATGGGGAAAACTTACACGGTAAAAACCCCACCGGGTGATTTTAAGGTCACCACTCCCGAGAATTCACTATTATCACAACAAGCGGTTACAAGTAAAGGAATCTCAGTACCTTATACCAACCTACAGTTGAACTCTTACCCCAATACACAATTGGACTTATTCTGTAGTGACAATCTTTCATTTTCAATGCACGAGTTCCAGTACGTAACTAACCAATCGATGCACGAATCCTAGTACGCGGCTTACTCTTTTGCACAAATCTCAGTACGTGACTAACTCCACAGCAACCCTTTGATTGTTGTAGTTGATTTGCAGCAGCTTCACATAGAAACACCAATAAGATCTTCAAAGTTGGTGTAAGAGACTTTGTTTGGTTACAAAACCCAAAAGCGTACAAGAAACGCAGCAAGAACTCTTTCTTCTGTAGGAAGAGGCTAGGATTTCAAAAAGAAAATCTTATGAAGCTCTCTAAGGTTAGGTTTTTCTTTTTCCACCTCCTTTAAATAGGAGATTAATGGGCTCTCCTATTCCAAAGAGGTTTACACAAACCTTGGACTTTCCTAGTCCAATAAGGATTATACAAACCCACAAATCTTGGGTTTTCCTAGTCCTATGAGGATTATACAAACCTATAAACAAATAGCCTTTTAGAGTAAAAACATTGCTAGCTATAGTCTGAATCTCGTAAGCTCAATAGATTGAGACATATGTCGAGCTTTAATGAATCTTGACAGATCAAGCTTCTGTCGAGGAGGTATCGAGACCTGCAGATTGCGCTTTTCTTGAACAATTCTTGAGTAATCTTCATGTCTTCAATTTAACTACTTGTAATGATCATCTTGAACCTATTTAGATTTACCCAAATACAAGTAAAGTGCGTTTTGTCAAAAGATATGCCAATTACATAAAAATATATCCTTAACAATCTCCCCCTTTGGCAATCCATGACAAAACCACAATAGTACATTGAATGTCCTAAAATACATTCTACTTAAAATTACAGAATAAATAAGTCTAGTCTAAAACATCTGAACCTTGGAAGTTGCTGCAAGAAGAAAGTTCAGAATCTTGACTTGGCTTTAACTTGTCTTTCCTGAAAGGCACTACACAAAACACATCAAGGCACCATGTGGAAAATAATGACAAGTTAAATAAACAAGAAACATGTGTATAAAGAGAGAAAAGAAACAACACATGTGAGATAAAGAGTGAAACATATACATCATCATCAAATATAGAAACAACACATGATGTATGTAAATGGTTACAAAACCAAAAAATACACAACAACAAAAAATATATCAATATCAATGTGTATCAAACTACTCTCTCCCTAAGTTAGTTACAACAAAAACTTTCTTCCCTTTAACATGAAGTTCTCCCCCTAAGTCTATTACTCCCCCTGAGGAATGACATTCAATTCTCAAATTTCTCCCCATTTTTGACACGATTGTCGAAGGGCATAAAAAGCCAAAAGACATGACCAGAGATAGATAGAAAACTGATATAGAGGGAACGAGGAGAACAAGGAACCATAGACCTACAAGAAAAAGAAAAACAAGATGCTATGGACACAAAGGAAAAAAATGCAAAACAAAGAAAAATGAAATTCATGCAAGGGTATCTTGATCGATCAAGAGGTGTCAAGAATCTATCGAGAAGAAACCAACCTCGATGGATCGAGAAGCTATCGAGTATCTATCGGGGAGTACAACTTTTTTTCACCCATACGTATTTCCACACATATTTTCAAACAACAAAACACATGTTTTTAAGTACATATACCAAACACCCCTAAAATGTGCAATGAAAGCACAAAAAGAAGAAAACAGAGAAGAAAATCAAAACAAAACAGGCAGGCATACTCAAAAGAGCAAAGATACAGAGCAAAGATGAGGAGCATTGCAACATAAAGTCAAACTGAAACACCTAATACTTTGAACTAAATTTGAAGGAATAATATCAACAGGGCAAGCATATAAATTACTGTTGTCCCTGCTAATTAACCCCATTCTTTTTTTCTTCTCTCTTTTTTGGCTAAAATCCCAAACCTACTTACTATAATAAGAAAGGCCCATTTTGTTTTTGTTGGCTGAGCATCAAGTGCCACCAGGAGTTCCCCCAAACACTTCAGTAGCGAGGATCAATGATCCTTTACTTCAAAGAGATTGAATCCCTAGTGAAGTGGTCAAGGGAACTCCAGGGGACACTGGATGCATGTTTTGGCACCTCCATATATTTGTATTGCTGGCTCTATATACAGGGTTATGAGTACCAATTAAGTCTACTATTTATAGCAAGCTAGTTTTTCATGCATCTTTGCAATTCGTTGCTCTATACTTTGCCTTGAGAGTCGAGAAATCTAAGGGGATAATAAAGCTGTAGGAAGTGAATCTAGACGAAAAAGTGGGCTAAATTGAAGGTTGAGAGAATAATATCAAGATGAGTGGCCATGTGCCCATTGTACCTTTTCACAATCTATCATCATTAGAGCCATTCCTTTTTAGCTTTTTTCATTGATATAAAGCGACTATTGACTGGATTCTGGTATATACGTGCACCCCCATTGTGATCACAAAGAGGCTTTCTAAAGTGAATCAGTGCTAGCTATTACTAGAAAGTTTTGTCAAGTGGTGCACTAAAACGATAAGGTGTGTACAGGACCACACATATATATTTCATGACAATTCGTCAAGTACTCGAGCTACGGGACTTGAATGTGTGTATTGTAATACTAATGTATTGGACTAATATACGTGCTTCAAGCATGTACTATTTTGTACTCCGTATAACATATATATGTGGAAAAATGACAGACCATAGAGATGAAAAGAAAGAACAAGTTTGGGTAAGCCGAAAAGTTCTGGCCACTCAACTGAAATTTTTATTCTCTACCCTTCATGTGACCCATTATTCTGTCCAGGTTCAATTTTCTGTCCATGTATGTGGATATTTTCTATCTCTAATGGTTCTCTCGTACCCAAAGGCATCCTTTACTGAATCATGATGAAGATAGAGAACTTTTTCTATAAATAGTAGGTTTGGTTTACATTGCTTTGCCAAGAACAAAAAATAAACCAAAATAATAGAAAGGAAAGGTCAGTTGTCCCCTAGAGTTCTTTTGACCACTTCTATGGAACTCTAAAGAAGCCCTCAATTAAAGGGTAATTCTAACCCACTGAAGTGTTTGGGGGAACTCTGGTTGTCACCTGACATTGATTAGCAAGAGGAGGTTTGGCTTGCACTTAACATATATATAGTAATCATTTTTCAGGTATGTATATATGGTTCTTTATCTACATTTCATGTTTCACAATTTTTTCTTTAGCTGATACTTCATTCTCTCTTAATAATAGGATAAAAGGTGAGTTGTAGGTTTAAGAGTCACTGGGTTCATGTATAACTTACCAATATAACAAATGTTTCATAACTTCTCTAATAGCCTTTGAAGTTAATTATATTACAAAGAGTGACATGTTGAATATTTGACATTAGTCACACTAATTGTCATTTAGTATATATTAGTATGTAGTTTCTGGAAACAATATTCGTGATTTTGAAAATATTCGAACTTTAAAACTGTCTTATATTGCATTTGAATTTAAAGATTATTTAAAATTGATGAATTCAAAGACTAGTTATTATCATAAATGGTTTGATATAAATTTGATGGAATATGGCAAAAAGAGAATTTTTTTAAAAAAAAAAATCGAAAAAGCATATCAAGAGAAGATGCTCATTTAATATGAGTATACGACTAAGTATTTAAGACACAAATTTAATTTATTATATAATATACACAATATTGTTAGCTAAATTTATCTATGGTCTTGGGTGTGGTAATTTATCGGTGTTGTATTTGTGTTTTTTAAATTAAAAAATAAATTACATCATTTTGTATGAAATTTTAGGGTTTTTAAAATTTAAGAGAGAGAGAGAGAGAGAGTTATGCTACATGGTTACAAAACTTTGGAAAAAAAAAATCTTTCATTTAGAATTTAAGGAGTATTTGGTGCCTTGTCAACTAAAACTTTTTTGTATCTCCTCCCAATATAACGCTTTTATTATTGGTATAAATTCATCCTAAGGAAATCTGGGAACAATATTTCATTCATGTAATTAGATTTTGAAGAGGTATTGAAAGAAGGTTTCACCACTTGGTTCGGTTAAAAATAAGCATGTAATTATAGAAATTTACATATCATCCATTAAAACCCATGATATTTGTAAGACTATTCCACTTGCAATAAAGTGAAAATATGCCTTATTTTTTTGTATAAGGGCATCATGTCACGAGGTATATTTTTTGAGAGAGAGAGAGAGAGAGAGAGAGAGAGAACTCAGTTATTCATTACTTAAATTCAAAAGTCTTAACATTTCATGTAGTTTAAAATCCAGGCCCGACGCACTTGGGCATACAGACACACACAAACAGATATAGTTGCTAAACACAACACCTTAGACAAACAGTTGATTTCTCAATCCCACACCCAAGTAAAACAATGAAACACACAGCGATAAAATGTAGAAAAAAAACACCTTAGAGATAAACCACCTTGTGGCTCGACCGAGGCACCTTCCTAAAATAAGTCCTTACAAGATCAAAGTAGAGCGGAAACTGTGCAATGGCATAGAACGTTATAGGCAAGCATGTCACTGCATACACTGGAAGCGCCTTGTTTTTTAATTTATCTCTAAGCACAAAGAAATGTCCTGCACAAAAGGAGACTAACATCGATGCAATGGACACGAAGAGTGAAGTTAATCCAAGCAGAAGTTTCCTTGGTAGGTCGCTACGGAAATCTTTTTCTTGGTATCTGGAAGTGAGGATAGCAAGAAACAAGAACAAGGCTGTGACAGAGAAGCACAGGGCGACAAGTGAGGTTACAGCAAAGACGTCAAATGCAGGATACGTTTCAAGGTTTGGTGAGCCGCTACTCTCCTTGATACCACCTGGGATAGCGGTTGATGTTGCAAAGGCAACAGTGGCAATGAGTGCAGCCACAACTGAGCAGGATTCAGAGGTTTTGCTTAGCCAGTCACCTCCCTCTTTGACGAGGTCCTTGTGGTGTTCAGTGAATAACTGTGCCGGAATCTTCTTATCGTTGTTGGGTTGGTAAAGTAGGTATTGTGGCACGGTTCTTTCCACATACTGCATTTATTAAAAATAAACATTAAAAAAGATACAGTTTTAGATTGTTTCTAAACAATTTCATAACAAAGTATACTTGCAATGATGAAAAATGTAAGTCCTGGTAGCATAACTTAAAGTGCATTGTCAATCAATGGAATCAAACCAAGTGTTGAACAATTATTTTAAAGAAATTTTAATGGAAAAAAAAAAAAAAAAAAGGAATCGATGAACGTAGAGAAAATCATCTAAAAAATTTATGTGATTTGGTAATAACTTAAGTCTGTGATTTACTTCAAATTGGGGCTACAACATATTTGAGTGTCCTATCGAATTTTCTTAATATACGCTTACCGTATT
Organism: Notholithocarpus densiflorus; assembly: GCA_030021035.2. Taxonomy (NCBI): domain Eukaryota; kingdom Viridiplantae; phylum Streptophyta; class Magnoliopsida; order Fagales; family Fagaceae; genus Notholithocarpus; species Notholithocarpus densiflorus. Next base: position 2,908,368 of record JARYZH020000053.1, on the reverse strand, counting down.
GCGAGGGTATGCCCAATCTATTATTCGATTATTATTCCATTAAGGCATAACAAACTTTAAATAAAGCTACTTTAGGCCCTAAACTAGAGACCGCTGCTACTATTGTCATTTCAAAATACAAGTTATTATCTTTAACACCAAGTTCAATTATTTGCATTTTTATCAAGAGTTTGTTAATTAACTTACATCTTTTGATACTTTCAATAAAAACGTTTTGAATTCAACTATCAAATTATCAATAATAATAATAAAAAATTAAGTAGAGCCCTTGCCCTAGCCCATTGAGGGATTATGATTGACAATGTTCTTTTATTAATTAGTACGCATTACTTATAAATTGGCCTGGCACATATTGAACACTACCTCCCTCACCTAGATATGGAGTATTGCATATATGTTAAGAAGAGCTCCATTTTTTATTAAATTAGACGAAGAGATTCGTCCACTTAATCTGTTGAAAAAATAAAGAAATTAACATGATTCAACTACTTGTACGTACTACGTAGTATGCCAGCATTTGCAACATGTGCTATATATATTTCATGTAAGGTTCAGGGCATGCAGCAGTCAAACGCCTAGGCAAGCTGTTTAATAAAAAAACAAGCAGTTCAAGATGGTTTTGAGTTCATACCTCATACCACTTGATTTCCCATTGCATTTGCAATGCAGCCCCAGGAATTAGCCAGGGCTTATTTATTCCTAGCTTCGCTGCAAGATGCAATGCGTTGTTCCCGTCTTTATCCAATTTTTTCAGCATTGTCTCTGTCAGTAACTCTCTCTTAAGCAATAGCTGATATATCTGGGGTTGTCTGTTCTCCATTGCCAAGAGTGCTATATTTTTGCCTTCGTCCGTCTCATCATGGATAGTCATTGGATACTTCTTGACTATTTCCTCGACTATTTCCGTGATACCATTTCTAGCCGCAGTCAATATGTATGTCTCCTTTTTATTATTTTTAGTAAGCTCATTATTCCCAATATCCTCTTGAGAGGATGAACTTATCCCTAGCTTCGCTGCAAGATGCAATGCGTTGTTCCCGTCTTTATCCAATTTTTGCAGCATTGTCTCTGTCAGTAACTCTATCTTAAGCAATAGCTGATCGATCCGGGGTTGTCTGTTCTCCACTACCAGTGCTATATTTTTTCCTTCGTCCGTATCATCATGGATAGCCATTGGAAACTTGTCTTTAGAGGATGAACCGGTGTCCATGTCAATAACTTCGTCCAAAGTAGGTGCCATGCGGAATGGTATAAGCCCAGGGTTCTGCCCTTTTTCCCAGAAATAATGTATGGGTAAAGCTTGGATAGTAATTTTTAGGACTCTAAGAGATAAAAAGTGCTTCTTTTTTATCTTCTTTAATTCATCTGATCCTATTCATCAAGAAAAAATAATAATTATAATAATAATAATTCATCTGATCCTAATAATCATACAAGGGAATATATATTATGAAGAGGCAAATATATTAATATGCATGTAACATGTAGCTACATGAATATATTAGCTTGTACACTTCATGCACACATCTTCTCTTGTATCAAATATATCACATTCAAATTGTAATTCCATTAAATTTGCACTGAAATTATGATTTCAATGCAAATTTTACTTGAATATACGGTTGTGTGTGTAACAAACACTACTCTTATCAAAATAAAACATTAACTCAAAATCAACGGTGCGAACAAATGGTGTATAGAAGACATGGGCACAAGTTGTGTGTAAATAACGTTTCCCAAGTTACAAATGTGGAAATATTCAAGAAAGAAAGAAAGAGTACATTATCAAAAATAATAATAATAATAATAAAAAAAAAGAGTGATGTACCAACTCCAACAATGACCAGTATTGCTGTGTATACAAATATGGCAATGTCATAGCATGCGCGATAATATCTCTGAATTAGATGAAGCTTTTGACCTTCACTTTTAGCTTGGGATCCTTTACAAAACAAAATCAGTTCATTATAATGCGCAAATAATTAAGGTTGCGACATGTCACATGTCTTAACTTTTAGCATTATGTATATAAAGAATGATGCAATGGTTGTCAAAATGAAACATGATACGTCTGCTTCAAGAATAAATTCTTAGATCTATTAAAAGAATTCTAAAACCCAATGGAAGAATTGAAAACCTCTGTTAGAGGATCAGCATCAGCTGTGCTAAAAAAATATATTTTTTCACAGATCAAAAAATTATTTTATTTATTTTAACACACTATTTTACAATTTACTTATATCAGATGTTCTATTTTTCCATACAACACATTAAAATAATAAGTACAACACATTAAAATAACCTTAAAAAATAATACAAATAAAATAAACAAATAAATAAATAAATTCAAAACTCACAGCCAACACCACCACCACTACCCACAACCCACCCACTAGAATGGAACCCCACCACCACCCATAACCCACTCACCAAATTGGAACCCCACCACCACCCAAAATTAACCAATTACCACCGACCACTGTACCAAAACCCAAAATCAATCCAACCATCTCCCGCCATGGTAACCACAACCACTAAAATTGGCCCACAACCCCCCAAAATCAACCACCACAACCCATTAAAATCAACCCACAGCCACAAAAGAAAACCCACAAAAAAAAAAAAAAAAAAAAAAGGAAGCAGGTGAGATGGCAACGTGGCTGACGAGGAGGGTGATCGGCGGTGTGGCTGAGAAGGAGAGTCAAATCGACAGCTTATGGCTGAGGAAGATGGTGAGATCAGCGGCATGACGTAGCAAATTAGCGGCAAAGGGTGGTAGATCAGTGGTGGATAAGGAAGAGAGGAAGATAGTGAGAGAGAAGATTGAGAAGCAACAGACGGGGAGAGAGAGAGAGAGAGAGAGAGAGAGAGAGAGAGAGAGAGAGAGAAGTTTAATAAATAATTATAGCATTAGTGTCCATACAATTCCATTAATAGGATTGTACTCTAGCAAATGCCAAAATTATTTGGCATTTGACACATCTCAGGAGGCTTTTTTTTTTTTGTTTAGTGTGTCAAATGCCAAATATTTGGCACTTGGCACACTTGATACTAATGCTCTTAAGGGTTCATTTTGTTGCAAATGATAATTTTTGGGAAGCCAAACCCAAAACTCGATGTTGGGCTTAGATTATAACCCAAATGCTATTGGTGAAATTGTGATAGACCCATTTTAGCTCTAGGTCCAGATTACACCCAACAAGAATTATAATGAGGCCTCAAAAGTAGCTCCTGCAATGATTTCAACACAAATAATGGCTCACTACAATAAGTGCTTGAATAGTAGTCCAACAACGAAACAAGATAAGCATCCAACGATTAGTTATTAAACAAGCTAAGGAATGTGCTCACATTGGAAAAATCTTGTGTTTTCTCCTCTATTATCAAGACAAAATGAGGAGAGAATTCCATAATAATAATAAAAACATAATAAACTTCAATGGAAAAGAAATAACAAATACTAATGATTTCTTCTAAATGATTACAAGTAAAAGAGGAATACTTACGCTCCATTTGTTTCGATGGAAAATATTGTGTAAAGATAATTTTTAGTATTTTCTAGTGTTTGGTAGCATTAGAAAAAATGAGTCAAAAGAAAACTATATTTGGTCAACATAAAAAGTATGACTTATTTTAGAAATTGTTTTCCACTATTTTTTTGAAAAACAACTTTATCTCATAATAAGCTAAATAGGGGAAGTTAAAATATTGTTTTTCAACTCATTTAAGGTTACTACCAAACGTAGGAAAATAAGATAGTTTTATAGAAAACATTTTTTGAAAAATGACTCATTTTCTGAGAAAACATTAGTGCCGAAACAAACAAAGCGTTAGAGTGGAAAGAGAGAGCCAATTCAAACTAGATCTATTTGTACCATGTCATACTCATAATGATGAATATATAATAAATGATGGGAGTTAATTACTTTGTGCAGATGGATGAATATACTCATAATGAAGTTTAAAATGAAAAGCAATCATAAACATGGTAAGTAGTAATTGATGGAATATAAAGTAGTACAGAAGACTTGGACTCAAATTTGAAAGAGGGGTGATGATGTTTAACTAATTTCGGCCATGGCTTTTAAGGCCCTTTATGGTGCTGGAATTTTTAGAGAAAATGGAGGAGAATGCTTGTGGACAAGTGTATGGGAATATTTATGAAGGGGTTTATGAACTAAGAGACTAATTTATGTAGTAGTAATGAAGATAGAATTTGGTACAGTTGAGTTGATGATTGAGGAGTAAATAGTGGCTTCCTTTTATAGTCGAGTTTTAAGGAGTAATTAGCAAAATCAACGTTAGCAAGAAAATCTCAAAAAATCTATCGTAGGAAAGTTTGTGCTATCTGTTTTACATCATTGCTTTTGATCAAGCTATATTTCAGAAAAGTTATCCACATTGTTTCCAGAATTCCTATTGGCACAAATATTCCTTAGACCAATAGCACCTTGCTAGCAAGGATATGAGGATATCTGTGAATGCTTGTTGCATGCTAAGTAGTACTGCTAGGTCACTAGGTGTCACATTGATAAAGAAGGAATGTCCTTTCTAAGGACTTCTTCTTTGTAATCTCTATCGTTGAAACTGCCACTGTCTCGTTCCTTAGCCTCCAAATAAGTGAAATGACAAAGGTATGATACTAACTAACATAGTTGGTCACCACAAGAAACAAAATACATTTTTTTCAAGAATAAACTCTTGAATCAACGACAGGGCTCCTTGAATTCAAAAGGAAAAATATAGAACTTACAAAGGGGGAAAAGAATTTTATGCTGTGAAATTTTTATTAGTCAATAATCTTAATACCATGGGCTACAACTACTTTACAATAAAGAAATTGTAGAGCAGCTAAGAGATCCTAGAAACCCCATATTTGTGTTAACCATTAATTTAGAAAATAAGAAAAAATCAACAGAAAATATTCCTAAATAGATTCTAATTAATACTCTACCACATATAAGGACTTAATTTTGACTAAAATACTCCTAAAGATTTGTAAAAGGAGGAAATAAAGTTATATTCTAGACAATCCTAAAAATTACAAACAAATAATCAAAAAAAAAACATGGTTAGTACAAGACCTGCATTATCGAGTCACTCCAACATATATGTTTTTTTTTTTTTTTTTTGGACAAACACCAACATATGTTTTATTTACATGATTTATTTTTCTCTCTCTTAACTTTACATGGACATCTTCAAATTAGAATATTTGTTTTTAGCCAAAGTGAGACTAATATAAATTTTTCATGTTATTGACTATAAAGAATAAATTAATTCATAAAAGAATATATATCCCATCAAAAAAAGAATATATATAAACGATACACTCACCATTAAAATATTTATTCTCCTAATTTATACCATGGTCATGTTAGTAGGTGCCCTCAAGGTAAATGTTAATAAACTACATTAGGAAAGTTTTATCACAACTTTTATGAGAAATATAAAAAGATGTCAATACAATTAATTGTTTTATCATTTTCTCATAAAAATATTTTTAAAAATAGTTGCTAAACCAATACTCTTAGGACATTCATTAACATTTCCTTTTAAACAAAAGGGTCTACAATACGGTATTACTCCTTTGGTCATGCATAATAAAGGTCACTGCCATCGAGGGCATAAACCTATAATAAATCTCAAACCTAACCAATGTAGAATTTTTTAGCTGTTTCAACACACACGTATTAAAAGTTTGCATTCCTTCTCATCAAAAAAAAAGTTTGCATTCCTCACCTTGATGTTTTGAATCTTTCGATTTATCAGGGGTAGCATTCAATCCATCCTCTACATCTGCTTTCCTGCCTTTGTTAAGCGCTTTTCTTTTGGTAAACACTAGAAAAGTAAAGTAGCTTAAATGCTGAACTTAAGTGCATAGAGCAAATAAAGGAAGAAAAAGGAAAATAATAATGGTAATAATAATACTTGTTTCCTTTAGTCTTTTTCTTTATACATCAATAGTTGGAGTGAGAGAATTTGAATTCTAAATATCTCTATTGAAAACACTAAAAAATATCAATTGAGTTACAAGGTTATTCACTATTTTCATTTGGTTTTGTGTATGTTGTGTATTGTAGAGGTGTTAATCTTTCTGTTTATATGCATTTATGAAGTAATTGTTAGGTGTAGTGCACCATGTGAGTCCAGCCCACACTTTGGCTTAGCTCATTAAATGAGCTTGTTGGACAGGTTGTTTTGTGTGGGGGGGGGGGGGGGGGGGTGTGTTTGTTTACTTACTTTTTTAACTGAAATCTCTTTTTGTTTTAATGAAAAACTGCCACATCATTCACTAACTAAATAAAAGGTGGAGATTAAAACCCACTACCACTTGTCATTATATTTTTTTTTAAAAGAACTTGTCATTATATATTTAAAACAAAAGAACATATCCAGTTAAAAATATACTAGAAATAAGCCAAACCTGTGAAGTCAGCAAAGTAAAATGGGCTTGCTAAAGAAGCTTGCCAAAAGATAAGAATTGAAGTCATCTTTTATGTACAAAAGCCAAGGCAAGTTGGCTTTACATTTATTAAGATGTAATGTTAAGCATGTGAGACACATTGAAAGAAAAGCTGATGAAGAAATAAAAGGAGGCTATTCGGCCAGTGAGTTAGTGAGAAGTCCTAGAGAGTGAGAGTTAGACTGTGGAGAGTGCAGTCTTGAAAAATTGCATGAATAAGAGCAAGTAGAAGAGAAGCAGAAAAAAAAAACACAGAGAGCAAGAGAAAATTATGAGAGATACACAGTGAGGAAGAGAGCCGTGAGTGAAAAGAAAAAGAGAGTTTTTTTTTTTTCCTTGCTCAAATTATATCTCTAAGTGTTGTAATCTCTATTTAATATAATGAAATTATTTGAAGTTTGTCCCGTGATTTTTTATTTTAAAGGAAAAAGATTTTTCATGTAAATCAATGTGTTCTTATGTGGTTGTACTTCCACTATGCTGGCTGAAATTTATTCACATTTATATAAAAAATTTGCCAACAGTAATATTCAAGGTTGTGTGTAAAATTAAATTGCAAAAGGTATGTTTAAAATTTTCATGTTGCTTTCTCATATGATCGAAGATTGCCTTTGTTTCATATGTAATTTTCACTATCCGAAAAAGTTCACGTGGCATAACAAATGGAGAAGCAACATGAAACTACCAAATGGTATAGTGGACCTAAAAAAAAAATTTATTTCCATGGTGTGGGGGTCTAAAAATGATCGTTAATTGCCTCGATATTGAGTTCTATCATTAGTGATGCCTTTAAGATAAGTTAATTTTAACGTAAGGATTCACTTCACCTACCAACTCGAGCCATTTTTTCCACCATTTTTTCCATCAACAGATAGAAGTTGACGCATGTTTTGTAGTTCTCCGGAAATTGGGGACTTAGTTTGCGCTTGCATCTTCTAATCATTTGCTCTGGATCGATTGGCTTGAGCACATCATCAACAGGTATACCTTCCAAACAACAATAGAGGATAATGAGATGTAATGTTGGTGATAGATATAAGTCTAGATATACTTCCACTTATGTTGAGCTGGTCAGTTGTTAATGATAAACAAATATCAATATAATTTATATATATATGCAAATTAATAATACTTGTCAACTTAACAAGCTGCGAAAAAAGTTGACAGTATAATTTTTTTAAGAAATACAAAAATAGCATGTAATGTATTTATGATTTGTGTAACTTGACAATTTAAAAATACTAACAATGATACATGATCTCGTTCCACCACCCAAGGTGGCAACCACTTCTGAAGGCCGCAGGCTTATCTGCTATGAGATTGAGAGGCAAGATTCCATGCTCGTCCACAGAAGTAACAAGGGTTTCGTGCTGGAGAAGTGTCCAATATGCCAAATCTGTAATCCACGTATAAAAATTAAACTATACTTTAGCAGTTCTCTATTAGCAGCCAATTTACTAGTATATGCAATAAAATTTTCTACAATATTGTTATAAGTAGACAGTGTCATTCATTAAGTTAAATATAACATCTCCCAATTGTTTTGTAGTTAAGTAAAAATAATCGGTCCCACTTTAGGTGTACCATAGCTAACTACATAAATTTGAGATTAACTCTTGTTGTTGTACAAAATAACAAAAGTTTAAAATTGAAAAATAAATAAATAAATCAAACCATGCAGCATACTACAGATTGTAAAGCATAAAGTGAATTATTAAGAGCGAGACAAAGGATTTTTGTTAATTATTGACAATTAAGATGATGGACTATCAAATTATGGAGAGCGGGATTGTAATATATGCAGGGAATGAAAACAAAGTAGGCATGCCAATTGTGAAAAAATTGCCATAAAACTTATAATAACTATATATATATAGCGACTTCCTTTCATTAATTATCTCATTGAATCCTCAATTTTTTTTTTTTTTTTCCTTTCTTTTTTTCTACGTACCTATTTAACATTATGATAACATAACTTTTTCCTATTATAACATAACTTTTCTTAAGATGAAACATTTTTTTCTTTCATTCTTTCTACTTTTTTTTGTTTTTGTTTTTAGTATCATATCAAGATATCAATCAGTTTTTAAGGTATGTGAAGATTAAATCATCAGAAACTTTACCAATTGAGTTAACATTCTATGATAACATAACTTTTTCCTAAGATTAAACATTAGTTCATAAGTAAGATAATAGGGTGATGAAGTGAAAACTTTCGGCAAAAATGCTTACCCCAACACTCCATCTTGATGGCACAGTGTAGAATAGTCTCTCCACCATTTCTCCTATAGTAGTAATCGTCTAGGTGTTTACTACAGATGTGATGGAGACAAAGGAATATGTCTGTTTTACCATGAAGAGCGGCCAAGAATAAAGGGCTCTCACCCATCTGGTTACGTTCATTCCCCAATGATGGATGTGCTTCAGCAATGCAGATACACTTTCTCAGACTCCCCGTTGCTGCTGCCAGATGCAAAGCGTTATTCCCTTGATTATTTGTTATTCTTAGAACCTCTCTGGCTTGGAAAATGCCTCGATGAGAAATTATTTGTACAAGTTCTTCAACAATATTTTCTGGGCCATGGGAGACAGCTAAGTGCAATGCCCTTTCCCCTAGCTTGTTGAGCATGTAATTGTGAACCAAGTTGAAATGTTTTCCGTAGTTCTCAACAAATTTTTCCCACTCACCTAACATGATTTGATAGTATAAATCTTCCAGCAACCGCTGTTTTGTTTCTTCCTCCAAATAGTCACTATCACTACTACTGATCTCCATGTTGGAGGACAAACAAACCTCTATAATGCTAAATTGATGGTTGTGGAGATCACAATGTCATCGGTTTTGTACTATTAAATGAAGCCTGCTGTGGTATTGCCTTGAAAGACAAAAACAAAAACAAAAAAAACAAAAACAAAAAGTGGATAATTAATATTCCATGCTTAAAACTTGGATAATTGATATTCCATGCTTAAAGATGTTTCAAGAATGTCTTCTATATAGCTTCCCCCCAAATATCTTCTTTTACCACGTAATTAAATTCAGATTAATATATCTTATAAATAAAATCATATTAATATAATAAGTGAAGAAAATCAACATTAATAATTTGCCCAATGTTATGCCCATAAAGACTGCCAATTTGGAAACTGACAAAAGCCTATCAAAACTAAATTAATCAAATGTTCCCATCAATGAAACAAATTCAATTTCAATTAAATACTATATAATGAAAGTATGTGGAAATCTAATTTAATGGAAAATCCAAACCATCACTTTCGAATACTGTACTCAATCTTTCTAGCATGAAGTAGAAGTTTGTGCTCCAAGATTTTACTGCTCATAAGACTTGAATCAGTTCATATTAACCTATATATACCAATAAAATGTTAAAGACACTACAAAACGCGGGGGTCTGAGGCCGCGTTTTTTTAGGCCGCGCTTGTAAAAACGCAGCCCTAAACGGACTAAAGCCGCATTTTTAAAAAACGCGGCTTAAAGAAAAAACAAAAGCCGCGTTTTTTACGCGGGGCCATAGAACACGTCTAAAGCCACGTTTATTTGAGCTATAGCCGCGTTTTTATACAGCCACGTTTTGAACACGCAGCCATAGGACCTGTGCGTATTTCTTTTCTTTTTTTTTTAATTCTTAACTATGGCCGCGTTTAAAATATGCGGCTCTAGCTTGCCTAAAGCCGTGTTTTTTAGGCGCGGCTTTAAATTTGGTCTAAAGCCGCGTGTTTAAAACGCGGCTTAAAATTTAGTCTGAAGCCGCGCGTTAAAAACACGGCTTTAGTTTGGGATGGGGCTACATTTCTTAAACGTGGCTTCAGGTTTTGCCTATAGCCGCATGATAAAAACGCGGCTTTAGACTTTGTATAAATAGCATAGTAATATGGACAAACCCGATTTTCTCAAGCTCTCAGCTCTCACAGACGGCGCTCAAACTCTCATCCTCCACAAACTCTCATCCTTCACCGATTCCCATCATCCTCTCATCCCCAAACTCTGACCGATTCATCAACCTCATCCTCACCGCCGCCACTGAAGCTCACGCACCATCGCCGACCCGATTCATCATCGCCGGCGAGTTCTCCATCATCGAGTCGACTCAGGTGAGTTCACCCCCTTTTTCTCTCTTTCCTTCAAATTTCAATATTCAATTTTCAATTTCACGATCTGGGTCTTAGGGTTTTGTTTTTATTCATGAATTTCTTCTCAGATCTGATACATCTGGTTAGATTTTGGAGATTTAGGGTTTCTGAATTAGCTTCATTTGGGTATATTCTAGGGTTTGAATGTGGTTTTTTTTTTTTTTTTTGGGTTTTTTGTTGATGAATTCATTTGTAATTCCAATTGTGCTTGAGTTGAATATTTGTTTTTACTGCTTTGGATGTGTTTGCCTATACCAACTGCTGTTTCAGGAAGTATATCCTTGAACGTCAATGTCCAAATTCTAGATAACAAATTATACCTTTTTTATTTTTATTTTTATTTTTGTGAAACTTACACATTATGACATAAAGTTTTAATTGATAGAAAATAAAACATGTAGATTCTACGGTCAAAGTGACAGCTTTCTCAAGATGATTACAATAAAAATTGACAAGTGAGAGAGAGGAAATGTGAGGAAGTTGAGTGAAATCAATTGGGTTGGGTAGTAGCTAGCCAATATATAGAACTTTGGGATGGGGCTAGGTAGGGACTATTTCAACCACTATCACAACTAACTGTGATGGACATAGGCGAATGTTGGGACCAAAAATCGCTTGATACAAAGCATTCTAGCATGAAGAAAACAACTTAGTAGTTTTTTTCAACGTAATAAGCTACATTTTTTAGGAATTTGTTTTACATTTATGTATGCATGTTATGTCCCAAAATTTTAGTTGCTATGTTTGGTTGTCGATTGTCGCTTCATATCAATTCCCATAAAATTTCACTATTGCAATGAGACTGTTGAATATGATGTAGGCAAAAGATAGTAGACAAGCAGTGGAGCGTGCAACTATTTTCGCGAAAGTATACTGCACAAAAGATGGGCATCCTGTTAGTGCTGAAGTGAAAGATAAGATTGTAAGCCCTATATCGTTGCTTAATATATCTTTTGTATTTTGTGCGTGAAATGTTTATAGCAAATAATATGTTATTTGGTTCTTGTGTGAAAACAGGATAAAATGAAGGAAATTTTAAACAACGGGGGCTCACTACAAGGAGAGCGTCAGGAAGGAATCCTGTGGTCCACAAATGATGCGTTTGCTCAAGTGATGGGCAAAGAACGTTGTGGACGTGTACGTGGGGTCGGTTTTGGGCCAACCCCAACAGGAAGAAGTGGGTCCAACCTTCCATGTTTGACCGGGCCGTCGTCCAGCGAAACAGCCCTTCGGATAACTAAATTGGAAAATTCGATGAAGGACCAACTTGCCCAGTCAGAGCAGAGGCATCAGGAGCACATCGCCGCATTGCATGCACAGCATAAGGAAGAAATCGCCAAAGCACTGGCCGAAGCAAATCGGCAATCAGATGCACGACATGAGCAACAAATGGCCAAAGCAAAGCAACAAATGGCGGAATCAAAGCGGCAAGTGGATGAAATGATGTCAGGCGTGAGAGCCATGTTACAAGGATTCGGGCCATTTACACCTGCTTCACAAATTTTCCAGGTACTAAAAATGTTGCCTTTAATTTATTGAAAGTTGCGTGTTTATTGCAATGCATTGTTATTTGCTACTAATACGATGTATATAATATACTCAAGATAGCACTGCATCGTAGTGAGGACTCTTCGTGGATATTTTGAACAGTGTATGTTGTATTACTTTTTGGCTATATCAGAAGGAATATTGTACACATGAAGTTTATTTGGACAATATTTTAAGTACTTATTTATGGTTCCACATTTGTGTACTTTTGTTGGATAGGCATTTTTCCATTATGCTTGCTAACATATTATTTTGGAGCGCACTGGGACCATTAAGAAAGGACATGGTCAGCCTCAATACCTTGAGAAGTTGCAAGTATGTCCATTTATACTTCTTTTGAGTGTATGATATTGTCATGGGTTAGAAGAGTTTGTTTCCTAGCTTTAGTCACATTCTAAAAACAAACAAACTTTACTATCACTACCTCCATTAATGTTGTTTTGTTTCCTAGCTTTAGCCGCGGGGGGGGGGGGGGGGGGGTTTCATGTTGCTATATATATTGGCCTGTGGAAACTTTTTTTTTGCTATAGTTTGGTTTTGTAAATGAAGTTTAATTTAGTTTTGGTATGCAAAATATTTGACGAGTTTGTTATAACATAGGTAGTTGGTTAGAAAGAAACATGAAATGGGTATTCGTAGTGCTGAAAAGTTGTATAACTTCACTAATCTTGTTTTTAAGAGCGTCTCTAGCTACTGAAAAGTTGTTTTCTTTATATGAAGTCTGACATTATGATGACTGCTTGGCTCGAAATAGCTGACTGCTTTTATTATATTATTGCAGTGCCATTATGGACATTGGGATCTACCTATAAATCAAGGATACAAAACCGATGCCCCACTTGTAGACAAGGCACCCCTAGAAGCATCCGGGATAGCCATAGGAAGTTAGGGTAGCCGCATGTGTGATGCTCGCTGCATCTTTTTTGTGTCAAATGAACATTAGCGTTATCCTCCATTTTGTTGTTGTATATTCCTCAAACATTGATAATTTTTCCATATTTGTTAAAGATATTGATTGAAATTGTGACAAGTTTGAGAAAATTTGAGCTTGATATTTCATTGAAATTGTCGTTTGTTGCATGCAACAAGTTGGAGTTTTGTGTGTGTGACAGGTTCAGTTTTGTGTGTGTGACAGATTGAAATTGTGACAGGTTTTCTAGCCTAGAAAGGGAAGAAAAAAAAATAAACTATAGCCGCGTTTAAAACGTGGCTATAGCCGCGTTTAAATGTGGCTAAAATAGCCAGCTTTCAGGCTGTCGACCAGGGAGCTATGGCCGCACTTATAAACGCGGCCTAAGGTTTTGGTCTTAGGCCGCGTTCAAAACGTGGCCTAAGGTTAGTACTGTGGCCGCGTTTAACACGCGGCCTAAGACCGATACATTAGGCCGCAGTTTAAACGTGGCTGTAGGCGTAAAGTTAAGGCCACGTTTAAAATGCGGCTTAAGGAATAGGTCTTAAGCCGCGTTTAAAACGCGGCTACAGTACCCACCTTAGGCTGCGTTTTAAGCGGGGCTATAGGACCAGATCTTGGGCCGCGCTTAAAAAGTGCGGCCATAGACAGATCAGTCCTATAGTTGCAAGTTTTAGGCTGCTTTAAAAAATGCGGCCTAAAAAAACACGGCTATAGGCCAAATCGGGCTATAGCCACGTTTTTTCGCCCTATGGCCACGTTTTTAAAACGCGGCCTTAGAACTATTTTTTTGTAGTGAGAGTGTCTTTTTTTGTTTCCTCCTTTTTTTTTATGATTGCTAAATAGTGTCTTTCATGTTATGATATATAAGAACTTATAAAGATTCTTCACCATAGAATTTATATTAAAATTTTCCAAATTTTATATGATTATAATGAACCCTCCTTTAGTGTTTCACGTTGACATTTCCTTTCACAAATTTTCCAAATTGTATATGGTAATAATGAATCCTCCTTTAGTGTTTCACGTTGAGATTTTCTTTCACAAAGCAAAAAAGGGAGAGTGTTTCTTTAAGGATAGAAAGCAGATATGATGTACTATTGGAATTGTTGTTGAGTGATTGAAAAATAAATAAACAAAAATAATTAAAAAAACAACTTGGAAGCAAAGTAGGGATTTAATATGGTTCAGCCTGAAGCTTATGTCCATAGTGAAAACCCTTAAAGGCTATCTTTTGTATATGTGTTTAATTAAAATGAATCCAGTGTTGAATTTATATACTAGAAAACTTTGGGCTAACCCTAGACTAACTTTGGGGGTAACATACTTGCTCTATAATATAATATTGACATTGTTAAAGTTATTAAGTGATTATGTAATTGAAAAGGATGAAAGAGAAAAGCAAAAACAATGATTTAACGTGATTCAACTTGAATGACAGCATCCACAACATAAATATAAAGCTTTTAATAACAACATTTTTACAATATAACTTGTAATTACAATGAACCTACTTCGAGTTAAAAGAGAAATATATCTTTTACTTTGATGAAAATCATGTGATACTTCTAAGAGTATAGGTCATAATAGCAAAAGAGTAAAGAAGAAGCAAAAAGAATTTTTACTTTTTTAGTGTGGGTAATAGAAAATTTATGATGGGAGTCATCAAAGTCCAAAGTGTAAGGTTGAATTTATTCAATAATGTGTTGGCTTTATTCCGTGCCAAATTTGCTTGTAATTTAGCAATTAGATATTCTGTATTTAGGTAGGATTTATGTAAGAGTAGTGTGTGTGAGAGTGTGAAGAAAACTCAAGATGTGTGCACTCAAGAAGAGCCTCGCGACTGGATCTCACAACTGACTCGCGACTGGCAAGTCGCCAGAGGTGGCACATGTGTGAAGCATGCAGGGGAGCTGAAGGGTCACGACAACTAGAGCACTACAGGACAAAACTTCTAGTCTGACCAGGCAGTTAGGTCGCGACTCAAACTCACGACTCGTTCCAGTCACGAGGTTGAGTCTCCAGAATACCCTGTTTGGTTGAAACATGACTTTTTGCATTCCTCATGCACACCACTATAAATACCCTTATACCCACAAAATGTTGAGAGCTTCTAGAGAGAATTTTGAGAAAGAAATCCTAGAGAAAAACAAGATTGACTCATCCACAATCTTCATCCTTTAATTCTCCAAATTCCTCTACTCTCACACTCTCTATTGACATATCCTTGAGAGGTACATTTAGCCAAATCCTTATCTCACCATACCCATATCAGTGAGGAGGTATTTTGGTGCTTGGGAAGCAGTTCAGAAGGGACTAATTCATTTGGTTGATGCAATGGGCGATTGCAGGATCCGGTAAGCTAGATAAGACAAGGTTCGGCGTAACCATGTTGGAGCAAGAAGCTTGGAGGGTTTAGGTGCACTGGGTAGACTAGGCTTGGAGGGTCTTCTGCTATTCATGTATCTCAACTTCATTTTCTAATGGATTATTGACCGCTTGGAGGGCGACGGAAAGGTTTTACGCCGAGTACTTCGGTTTCCTCTTCGATAACACATCGTCGTGTTATTTTTGTATTTGCATCTTTCTTCCCTTTCTCTTTACCTCATAACTGCTGTTGTGTTGGTTATTAATTATGGTTTAGAGTGTGTTACCAATTTGGATATAGCTTATATTTCATAAACTGTTTGATTATAAGTTTGTGTTGGTAATTTTGTATTTGGGGGTCTAAACGTTTATTGGTGTTTTACATGCTATTTTAACTTTCACAAAGACCCAGCTAGAATGAGACACTTATGAGCAGATCATCATTGGAATAGAAATTGCAACCAAGAGAGACATATTCATTACACCCACAACTAGCCAATGGGGCTGGTAAAAGGTGCTACAGTTAAGAAGAATTTTTCTAAGTGTGTTAGAGTGTTCATACCTTGGTTGGAATCTAGCATTGGTATTTTTATAGGGAATTTATAAGGGCGTTATGGATATATAAAGTCAAAACAATGAAAAAAATCTAGTAATAGTCATACTTTCAAGGGTTGTGTAAAATATTTCAAAGGTCCTTAATAAATCTAGTAATAGTCAAACTTTCAAGGGTTGTGTTAATTATTTTTCAAGGGTTGTGTTAACTATTTCAAAGGTCCTTAATAAATTTAGTACGTAATAGTCATGCTTTAGTGTTTATTTTGGACAAATTTTAGTGAACCTTTGAAAAAAAAGGGTTGAAGCAGGTCATGTTGTTAGTAGTGTAGTAACGATCTATAATACTACTCTTCATGTTGGAGGACAAACAAACTTCTATAATGCTAAATTGATGGTTGTGGAGATCACAATGTCCATCGGTTTTTGTACTATAAAATGAAGCCTGCTGCGGTATTGCCTTGAAAGACAAAAACAAAAACAAAAACAAAAAAAAAACAAAAAAAAGTGGATAATTAATTATTTCATGCTTAAAACTTGGTTTATATATATTTAAAGATGTTTCAAAGAATGTCTTCTTTATAGCTTTCCCCCGTTAATTATTCCATGCTTAAAACTTGGTTTATATATTTAAAGATGTTTCAAGAATGTCTTCTATATAGCTTCCCCCCCACCTGCCCCCCAAATATATTCTTTTACCACGTAATTAAATTCAGATTAATATATCTTATAAATAAAATCAGATTAATATAATAAGTGAAGAAAATTAACATTAATAATTTGCCCAATGTTATGCCCATAAAGACTGCCAATTTGAGAACTGACAAAACCCTATCAAAACTAAATGAGTAATGCTACAAACACAAACTAAGTTTATAACATTTTTACAAACTGCTGATGTGGCTTTAGTATTTTTCAAATTATTATTGGTAAACATAAATGTAATGTTAGTAGTGAATTCATATTAAAACAAATAAGAATTTGCCACATCAATAGTTTGTAAAAATATTGTAAAATAGTTTGTGGCAGTAACATTATTCAAACTAAATTAATCAAATGTTCCCATCATTGAAACAAATTCAATTTCAATTAAATACTATAATGAAAGTGTAGTGTAACGAATTAGTACACCCCAGTCCAAAGCGCGCAAGACCCGGGCCCAATAAGTCCACTGCAATATGTATTTGTAGAGAGTGGGCTTAAGAATTAGATTCGAATGGTGAGGGCTTCGTTTTTCCTATTCTCAAAGACAAACTAAGAAGCAGTTTAGAAGGCCAAAGCACACCAAAATAACTTGGAATAATTCTGTTTTGTATAGGTCCGAGGAGGAACCCTTTTGTTGTGTTGTTCACGTTACAAATCTTCCTTTCTCCTTCTGTTTTTCTCTCTCCTCCCTTTCTCAAAATTCCGTCCCCCTTTAATGGAGGAGGAATGGCATTATATAATCATATTCTAAGCATCCTGTCCTTACACTTGTCATTCATCTAAGGTGCCCCTTGATACTTATCCCACCAGACCTTTTCTTTGGCCTCCCTGTGAGAGGTCATAGTCTTGGTAGCACTGTTCAGAGGTCTTCTCCACATAAATGCGGCCAGAAAAGTAGTTGCAGGGTATTTAATGTGGTGGTAGCAGCTTTTCTTTAGATATTTTCGGGGATCTTTTCCTTCCCAGTAAGCTCACCGAGTTTGTTTCTGTCATAGGGGATTCCAGGAAGATTACTTTAGTCAAGGGGATTCTTCCTTGAACCGAAAACTTTATATCCGAGGACTATACCCTCCTCGGACGGAATTGCCGGTCCTATGTGCGAATCTTTCGAAAGTATAATGCTTGATAGCTGCCACATTGCTCGGCCCATGAGACCTCCTCGGACCAAGCCCACGGCCCAAGATGCGTGAATCTTGGTTATTTGTCCCCACAGAAAGTATGTGGAAATCTAATTTAATGGAAAATCCAAACATCACTTTCGAACATTGTACACTATCTTTCTAGCATGAATTAGAAGTTTGTGCTCCGAGATTTTACTGCTCATAAGACTTGAATCAGTTCATATTAACATATATATACCAATAAAATGTTAAAGAGTGACTTTCTTTGTTTCCTCTTTATTTATTTTTTTTATGATTGCTAAATAGTGTCTTTCACGTTATGTTATGATATATAAGAACTTATAAAGATTCTTCACCATAGAATTTTAAATTAAAATTTTCCAAATTTTATATGATTATATTGAACCCTCCTTTAGTGTTTCACGTTGAGATTTCCTTTCACAAATTTTCCAAATTGTATATGGTAATAATGAATCCTCCTTTAGCGTTTCACGTTGAGATTTTCTTTCACAAAGCAAAAAAGGGAGAGTATCTCTTTAAAGATAGAAAGCAGATATGATGTACTATTGGAACTGTAGTTGTTGAGTGATTGAAAAATAAATAAACAAAAAATAATTAAAAAGACAACTTGGAAGCAAAGTAAGAATTTAATATGGTTCAGCCTGACACTTATGTCCATTGCGAAAACCCTTAATGCATGGGTATCTTTCGTATACGTATTTAATTAAAATGAATCCAGTGTACAATTTATATACTAGAAAACTTTGAGCTAACCCTGGACTAGCTTTAAGGTTAGCATACTTGCTGTATGATGTAATCTTGACATTGTTGAACTTATTGAGTGATTATGTAATTATGTAATTGAAAAAGATGAAAGAGAAAAGCAAAACAACAATTTAACGTGATTCAACTTGAATGACAACGTCCACAACATAAATATAAAGCACTCTTCTTTATTTTTTGAGGGGATAAATATAAAGCACTTAATAACAACATTTTTACTATATAACTTGTAATTACAATAAACCTAGCTACTTTGAGTTAAATTAAAAGAGAGATATATCTTTTGCTTTGATGAAAATCATGTGATACTTCTAAAGTTGTGCTTGGCATTGGCTTAAAAAAGCTAGTTTTTTTTACTATTTAGCTTATTTTTGCTACTATTCAGCTTATTTTTGTTACTAT
This sequence comes from Notholithocarpus densiflorus, assembly GCA_030021035.2. Classification (NCBI taxonomy): domain Eukaryota; kingdom Viridiplantae; phylum Streptophyta; class Magnoliopsida; order Fagales; family Fagaceae; genus Notholithocarpus; species Notholithocarpus densiflorus. The sequence goes on along the minus strand of JARYZH020000053.1, from coordinate 2,889,362 downwards.
TCGTGAGTTTCATTACACTTTTTAGTACTATTTATGAGTGAGTTTCATTACACTTTTTAGTACTATTTATGAGTCCTACTGTACTATTTCAATTACCTTTTAGCTTTATCTACAATACTTTCAACAAAAAAATTTTCAATTTCAACTATAAATAAGCTATTTCAAAACGAGGAGTATATGTCGTAAAAGCAAAAGAGTAAAGAAGAAGCGAAAAGAATTTTTTTACTTTTTTAGTGTAGGTAATAGAAAATTTATGATGGGAGTCACCAAAGTCCAAAGACCCAGCTAGAAAGAGACACTTATAAGCAGATCATCATTGGAATAGGAATTGCAACCAAGAGAGACATATTCATTACACCCACAACCAGCCAATGGGGCTGGTAACAGGTGCTACAATTAAGAAGAATTTTTCTGGGTGTGTTAAGAGTGTTCATACCTTGTTTGGGTTCATACCTTGTTTGGAATCTAGTATTGGTATTTTTATAGGGAATTTATAAGGGCATTATAGAAATATAAAGTTAAAACTAAGAAAATTTCAATTAGATGTCAAATTGAATTTTAATTGTTGTCTAATTTTGTGTCACGTATTATATCTAAATTTTTTTAATTTTAGTTCTAGGTGAGTTAATATTATACAAAAGACAAAAAGTCTAATATAAATAAACCATATAAAAAATATAAAAAAACCAATACACCAAAAAAAAAAAGGTAAGCTTATGTGTATATCCAAAAAAAAAAAGTTATAACTCATGTATATATTTATGACTTAGTGTCTGTTTGGCATGATTAATTTTGGCAATTTATTTTACTATTCAGTTTATTTTTACTACTATTCATGAGTCTCATTGCACTTTTTGGTACTATTCATAGGTCTCACTATACTATTTCAGCTAACTTTTAACTTTATTTACAGTACTTTCAGCAAAAAGTTTTCAATTTCAATAAAATAAGCGGATCACAAACAAACCCTTAAAAATGTATAACTCTTATAATAGATATAATTTGAACTTATATATGTGTATAATTGTGAGTGTTTTTAATTATACCATACATATACACAAGTTATACACTAATATCTTAAATATGAGGGATCGGTCTAATACCACACAGCCCTTGAACCACCTCAAAAAATTGTGTTAGCCCTTTGATCCTAATTGGCTTGTTGCCCCGACCTTACTATTCTCGAGTGATCGATCATTTCGGCCAGCCTCCATGGTTATAGTGGCTATTCACTATTCAAACATGATCAACCTTTACCGATTAGTTGTGTTATAAATCGGCCGAAGTTAATCAAAGGTACCAATGCCATGGGGGGAGGTGGGCAAAACGCTCAGTTGTATCTAACACTATGGGTACCTCAATTGGGCTTTGTGACGTCTGTTCCTTTATTCCAATGGGCTTTTTGGCCCAATGTTTTCCAAACAACATTGTGGGCGTAAAATTTTATATCCTCCTCTTAGTATTAGAATGATTAAAAAACATGATCTTCATAGTGTGTGATTTTTTTTGTTTCGGCTTAATAATACTTTTTATTGAGACAAAAAGGGACTACATAAGGCTGTTCAGGCCTAATCTATCACCATCCGGGAAGGCAAAAACCCAACAAATGATTGAGGAGATTGGCTGGGGCTCAAAATTCATATCCAAAGCCGTCCATGATTAAGAAAGTTTAAAACTTTGGAGGTATAACGTATAAGTGGGCACCCAATATACGAAAGAAGAGCTCGGTTCTAATCAAGAACACCATCACTATGCAGAAGGATCGAGAGTCGAGACAACAGTTTGAGAGTCCCCTTTGAATCACAGAGCCAAAATTGGAAAAATAAGTTTGAACGTAGGCAATATGGTCACAATGGGGAAAAGGCTTACAAGAAAAACTCCAATGAGTGGTTTAAAGTAGGGTTGTTCGACCAGTTTGGCGCCAACAAATAGATTG
>JARYZH020000053.1:2559926-2884926 GCA_030021035.2 Notholithocarpus densiflorus | reverse complement strand
ATATAGAAAGTTGGACGTCTAAGAAAAGGAAAAAATAGTAGAGTAAAATTTACTGAAGTAAATAGTTCAAATTGTGTAATGACAGTCCCGAGATTTAAATCAATTCCGATAAAGAAAATATAAATCAATAGTTATACTTATATATACAAAAGAATTTACGTGGTTTGATATAATATACCTACATCCATACAAAATATAAAAACTCTCTCAAAACCAAAACTCAAATACTCTCACAAATAACCAAATTTAGAAGGAAAAAAAATTTCAAACCACACCAGCTGCTAGCCCCCCTCCCCTTAATTAATTACCTAGAGAAAGAAAACAAGTGGCTGATTAAAATTGGCTAGAGACTAGGGTTATAAAGAAGTTCAGCACACAAAAGAAAGTAACAAATATTGAATAAAGGGACTCCTAATAATACAACTCTTGTTGGGCTAGAGATGTAGCAGACTTTAATGGGATTTACTGATTCAATGCCATGTGCCGCAAGTAAGGTGTAATATATATTTATTATACTTTAAAGTAATTTCAAGCCACATCAACAGTTCACCAAACTATAAATTAGCTTAGCTAGGCAGTCACATATATACCTTCTCATCCTTGATGTTATCCATTTAACAATCCATGGCATACAAACAGACCCAGAAATATCATGGCACCGTCAACAGCATTGTCGTGGCACTCTGCTTATTTGCAGTGGTGGATAACACAGTTGCAATTGTAAGCCTCATTTATTCTTTCCAACCAAAGAAACCAAAAAAGGGTTTTTCACGAAGAATTATCTTATGCATCAGATATACGATCTTATAGTTGTGTAAGACTCACAAACAGTTAGAATTGATGTATATATTCGATGCATGAGATTCCTTCTCATTTTTCTATAGCTTTTTAGTTCTTTCACACTTTCTCAAGAACACTAATTGAAGCTTTCAATTTTGATATATATGGTTTCAGTGGCTCAATCATGGGAAAGATATTACTAACCGAAGGTACGCGAATGATGAAGTGCTGATAAACCCATTGACAGTGTCAAGACTGAGGCTGAAATGGAAGTTCTTTGCTGGGAAAGACATATCTGCAACCCCAGCAGTAGACAGTGGAGTGGTCTATTTCCCATCATGGAATGGATATTTGTATGCTGTAAATGCTTTCACTGGTGCCTCAATATGGAAGCAGAACCTTAGTGAATTAACCGGACTAAATGGAACGGGAATTGTTGTGAATGTAACTGTGTCAAGATCAACACCAACGATAGTTAATGAAGACAATGTATTAAATTTAATTTTGAACTCCGCGGGTACGTTCTTCTTCCGTTTTGCTCTTCTTCTACTTCTTTTCTATTTTCTCTTTTCTTTTTGGAATTTGAACGTGATTTATTTTTTTACTTTTTTCTTTTTTCTGCGCATGATTTTTCTTTTTTAATAAATTTAGGTGATTTCCTTCTTCTTTTTTGTTGGTTTTTTGTCACTTTTTATTAATTGGACATTTTTTAATAAGGTCATATGAGTAAATTTATACAAACTCATTTTTTCTATCTTTCTAGTTTTCCATCTCTCCACCTCAAACTAAACACAAATGAAAAAAATTATAATCTTTTCTATTCTCTCACTTTTCTATCTCCCCAACCAAACAGACTCCTAATGAAATACCTTTTTCAACCCACCCACACATAAAGGATAAAAATATAAAATTCTATGTACATGCATTAATTGAATTTTAGCCTACCAAATAACTTGGTCAGCACTTTCTAACTCCGGATGTATATAGAAGATTAGTGCTTTCTTCAAGCTAGATCCTGAAATGTACTTTAGTGCTTTCTTCAAGAAGATACAAAGATAATTCCTGGATTTGTTGAGCTTTAAATCCCTAGAAATATTCTTAGTTTTTATGAAAATTTTCTAAATACCAATTCAAAATATCTATTTGCTTAATGAACCAAACAATTTTCATATTGAAGGGAAAAAAAAGTTGAAATTTTACTTTTCCGGATGTTCCAATTACAAATGCCAATGGCTCCTAAAATATTGTAGTTTGAAAGTAAGTGCAAGATCTTGGGAAAAGTCTTGTGCCACATAAAGTGGTACAAAAAAAGCCACAACTCGCCCATGTGGCGAGTTGTGGCTTTTTCTATGCCACTTTATGTGGCACTAGAAGGATTTCAAGATCCTGAGCATCTTCATTAATTAATGAAATGACGTCATTTTTTGTTTTCTTTTTTTTTTTTTCATAAAAACATTTGTAACAATTTTAAAATAATAAAAACTAAAACCAAAACCAAAAACAAACATTAGCAATAAACTTAGGATAAAAAATATTATACTCAATTTTTGAACTGAAATCATAAATTGAAGACAATTTTAAAATTAAAATCATGCTTTTAACTCACGATTTCAATTTAAAAAAAAAAAAAATATGTGTGTAACAAACTAACAATGTGTGTAACATACATTATCCCAAACTTTATTCACAATCAGGGGCGGAACTACCCTTGGACTAGGGGAGGGGGGGGGGGCAATGGCCCCCCCTAATTTTTTTTTTTTTTAAATATTATTATATATATGTGTATTAATTTTAGCAATTTTGTTCTATAAAATTACATTTTATTTCTCTTTAACAATATCATTGATTTAAGAGTAATGCTATACTCACAAACTTTTTACAACATTTTTACAAACCTTTTTTGTAGCAAATTCTTATTGGTTCGCATATGGACACACCACCCACATCATTTTTTTACTTACTAGTAACCGCTTATTACATAAGTAATTTATAAAAAACTTGCAGCTTTAGCATTTTCCTTATTTTAGTGACCATAAAAAATTTATAGATCTAAAATCTAAAACAAAATATACAAGCTCAAAAAAAAATAAAATAAAATAAAATAGCTCAACAACAAAAATTACTAGTGAAACTAAAAACAAAATTAAGCTCAATTAGCTAATTTTATCCAAAATAAATAACTTGGCCCTTTAAAAAATTCTAAACAAAAATAATTTTGTTCTTATCTACAAAAAATAAAAAAATAAAAAAAAAATCCTAGCAACTAAGTAGCAGAATTAGAGATTGAAATCATTGCACACAGCCAACAGTAAAATCGCCTCCCCTAACTCAAAGTTTTGGCTCCGTCCCTGTTCACAATCACACACACATATATATATATAGGTCGTATTAAAAAAATACGTAAAATTCTCTCCGAAAAGTAGAAGAGATTAAAATGTGCAGAGAAAGCACAAAAAGAAGGAAACAGAGAAGATAATCAAAACAAAATAGGCAGACATAGTCCAAAGAGCAAAGATACAGAGCAAAGATGGGGAGCATTGCAACATAAAGTCATAAACTGAAACACCTAATACTTTGAACTAAATTTGAAGGAATAATATCAACAGGGGAAGCATATTAATTATTGTTGTCCCTGCTAATTTACCTCTTTCTTTTTTTCTTCTCTCTTTTTTGGCTAAAATCCCTAACCTACTTACTATAATAAGAAAGGCCCATTTTGTTTTTTTTTTGGCTGAGCATCAAATGCCACCAGGAGTTCCCCCAAACACTTCAGTATCGAGGATCAATGACCCTTTACTTCAAAGAGATTGAATCCCTAGTGAAGTAGTCAAGGGAACTCCAGGGGTCACTGGATGCATGTTTTGGCACCTCCATATATTTGTATTGCTGGCTCTATTTACAGGGTTATGAGTACCAATTAAGTCTACTCTTTATAGCAAGCTAGTTTTCCCATGCATCTTTGCAATTCGTTGCTCTATACTTTTGCCTTGAGAGTTGAGAAATCTAAGGGGATAATAAAGCTGTAGGAAGTGAATCTAGACGAAAAAGTGGGCTATATTGAAGGTTGAGAGAATAATATCAGGATGAGTGGCCATGTGCCCATTGCACATTTTCACACTCTATCATCATTAAAGCCATTCCTTTCCAGCTTTTTTCATTGATATAAAGCGACTATTGACTGGATTCTTGTATATACGTAAAACCCCATTGTGATCACAGAGAGCTAGGCTTCTAATGTGAATCAGTGCTAGCTACTACTAGAAAGTTTTGTCAAGTGGTGCACTAAAACGATAAGATGTACAGGACCACACATATATATTTCATGACCATTCGTCAAGTCTAGCTGCGGGACTTGAATGTATGTATTGAAATACTAATGTATTGGGCTAATATACGTGCTTCAAGCATGTACTTTTTTTGTACCCGTATCATGGCAAAACGGGCGGGTCGGGTCAATCGGGTTACGGGTCGGGTTGACCCGTATTTTTCACATAATTTTTTTTTTTTTTTTTATAAATAAAATAACATGTATTTACCATTTGAAAAGTTATGCAACAAATTACTTGATGTAAAATGCATTATTTTGAATTCACCACTTATATCAAGAATGAACTCAGTTAAACTTTGATGATGTGAAAATCATCAGTAGTCGTCCAGATGGAGTTGAATCCTCGTCTCCATACCTGCAAAATGTAGTGAAAGGCTTCCCTCAGGTGGTCACCGGTGTGGTGCCTGCCACAACGTCTCCGATGCCAAAGTCAGTGTATAGAAGCTTTTTGAGAAAATAAGAAAGTATTTTTTTTTGGGTATTAGAATTACCTCTGCTTGTATTTTGGGTGTGTATATATAGTTTAGTAGTTCCTAGCCGTTGGGGCTTTAATTGTGGCTTTAGTGCTCCTTCCGTAACACCCCAGGACTTGTTAATGTGGGTTTTGAAGAGCTACCAGCGGTTTGACAGCTAATTGGTAACGGTCCGAGGCATTGAAGCCTCTCATTAATGGTTTGCCCTTTTCTTCATCCATGCCGTGGCTAGGTAGACGAAGGTACTTGATGAGGTCGTCTAGGCAAGAAATCTTGTCGATCCCTTTAGCTGCCCCTCCAGGTTCTGTGGTCGTCATTGCGTGTCATGATGACCATTAGAAGGTGAAAGGTTGTTTGCCTAGATATGACTCTTTGGGTTTTGTTCCGCGTTTGATGCGAAGTGGCGACGCATTAATGCGTAATGGCAGCGCCGTACACATCGTGGCCACGTGGCAGATAATGGCTAGTGGAGTTAATGCTCCATTTGTGTGGCTCTTTGGGTTTCCCGCTAGTTTTCAGTTTTTTTATGTTTGGTTTTTAAACTCCCTTTTTCTTCTCTTTCTTCTTCACTTTCTCATTTCCTACGCCATTGTTGCTCTATACCTTTCATTCTCCGAGTTGTTTCCTCCTGCGATTTCTTGCGTTCTTCCTTCTTGTGGGTGCCTTTTTCGAAGGTACGATTCTTTCTTGCCTTTTTATTCTTCATAGCATAGGCACTTTGTAAAAATTTCTGATTTTCATTCCCATTTTGAGTTTTTAGGATTTTGTCCTCTTTTTTGTTTTCTAGGTTCCATGGTTGGTAGTTCTGAAGCTAGGACACTTTGCCCTTCTATTTCGTTTCTTTTCGCACGTTTGGGGGCCTCTCTAAGTGTTTCTCGTACTTTCTATCCCTCGATTGAAGGTTTTGTGTTTGAGGGTAGTAGTTTAGGTGTGGTGTTAGCCGATTTGGTCCCTTTGCTTCGTCAATCCGTTGATTGGTTCAAAGATCTAGTGGGTAAGCAAAGAGGTATGTCGGAGGTGAGATCTAGTGAGCTTGAGACGGGGCTGTCGTCTAGTGACGACCCCGTGGAAGTGGAGGAGGACACCGTGGCTTCTGGCCCAAGGGAGGTCAAGGCTTTCTCTGCCCTTGGGGAGGAGTGTGGTTTAGACGTTGAGACCCTCTCTAGGTTTAGCAATAGGTTCCAGTTTCCCAAGAAGGTTAGGGTTTGTCATCCTCGAAAAGAGGAATGAACCTGTCATTTTTCGCCCGGGGAGTTGTGCTTCTACAAGGCTGCCTTCCTGTGTGGGCTCAGATACCCCGTCCACCCTTTCATCATGGAGCTTTTAAACCATTTCAAAATTGCACCTGAGCAACTTATGCCATACTCATGGTGGATAGTGGTCAGTTGTATAGAGATATGGCTGGCTACCACTGAGGGAGATATGATCAGGGTTAACGAGTTCACCTACTTGTATCGTCTAAAAGAATCCAAGGAATATGGGTACTACGAGCTAGTGCCTTAGGTCAAGGAAGCTAGGATCATCAGGGGCCTGCCCTCGTCATTCTGATACTGGAAGTCCCGGTCCTTTTTTGTCTCTGGGGATGAGTGGGAGACTCCCTCTAGAGAAGTTTGGGGGGACATCCCTAGATTGCACCGCCAGTGGGGAACCCCGAGTCTAGGTGCGTCGTCTATCCGCCAGTCCTTTGTCATTCATATTTTTTTTGTTTTGCACACATTTTGTTACTATTAACTCTCTTGCTTGTTGTTTCATGCATAGTTAAGAGGAGGCCAAAGCTCAAGAGCAAGTACAGGTAACGCGTTGAGGTGGCTATTAAGTACGCGAAGACGATTGATGATTTCGACGATCTGATTGACCCCCGGATTCTAGCTCTTCACTGTCTCAGTCCAGAGCCTTCTGCTTACGTCTTGCGTACTATAGAAATCGAGGAGAAAAAGAGTAAGTGTTTGTTAAATTCGTCGTTGCTACTCTTTTCTTTTTTAGTTTTTTTTCTTTTTACAAGTGTTCTTCTCTTTGCAGAGATGGCGACGAAATTTAACCAAGGGATGTATGCAAAGATGAAGGCCAAGAAAAACGAGCCCCTCTCCAACCTCGAGAAGAGGACAATGTGCGTGGTGGAGAAGGGGGTCTCCGTCACTCCTCCTGCCCCCGTCGCTGAGCCAACGAGGACGGCTTCCCCGACTACCATAGTGGAAGAAATTACCCCGCTGCCGAAGAGGCAACGTATGGCCGATAAAGGTAAGGTGAAGGCCACCTCTCAATCATCCAGCGTTTGGGATGATCCTGACCTCGCACTGATGAGAGCACAAGACGCCTTCACTGCTGATGCCTGAACCTGCTTATGTACTTGCTTCATGTTTGCCCCCCTTTTTTTTTGGTGCCCAGTGTGTTTTTTGGGCTTTTTTATTCTACTTTCAGAACAGTATTTTTATTCTAATTTAAGAACAATGTCTTTTGCCCAATGTTTATGGGCTTCTAATTCTAATGTTGAAACAATGCTAGTTGCCCGTTGTTTTTGGGCCTTCAATTATATTAGTAATTCTATGCTTACTTGTTTACTTTCCTGCCTTGCATGATACTTTGTGACTACATATGATCTCTGTCTACTTCGTTCCTTTGGTCATTCTTATCTCTTCTGCATCAGTAACTTGCATCCGTCTATGCGAGTTGTTGTTACTTAGTCAAATTTCCTTTTTTTTTTCTTTTTTTTTCTTTTTTTGTGACTTACACCCATTAAAGGGATCTTGTCATTTTTGGCTTCGTCAATAACTTACATCCGTCTAGGCGGAATCATGTTACTTAGCCAATTTTTTGTGACTTATACCCATTGAAAGGATCTTGTCATTTTTGGATTCGTCAATAACTTACATCCATCTAGGCGGAATCTTGTTACTTAGCCAATTTCTCTTCTTTTTTTTCTTTTTTTTCTTTTTTTTTTTTTTACACGCATCACACTAGCTGAATAATTCTTTTATTACTTTATTTCAAACATTAATACATTCATCCATTACATCTACTGATGGTATTGTTTCAAATGCTTAATATTTCATGGTCGCTGTAGTTTCCTCCCATCCAACGTCTCCAGGTGATAACTAGCTTGCCTGGAATAATGGGTGATTTTGTAGGGTCCTTCCCAGGTTGGGCCGAGCTTCCCCTAGGTTGGGTCCTTGGTGGCAAGTGTAACTCTGCGCAAGACGAGGTCTCCAATATTAAGTCGTCTGAGCTTCACCCTCTTATTGTAGTACTCGTACGTCTTCTGCTGGTACTCCGCCATCTTACGGGATGCTCTGTCTCTAGATTCGTCTAAGCAATCCAAGTTGACTCTCAGTTGATCGTCATTGCTGCCTTCGTGGAAAGCTTCTCGTCTCAAGCTGGTGATTCCTACTTCGATTGGAATTACTGCTTCGGTGCCATAGGTGAGACTGAAGGGGGTCTCTCCTGTTGGGGTTCTTCCTGTAGTCTTGTATGCCCACAAAACATTGGGCAGCTCTTTCGGCCATGCGCCCTTTACCCCGTCCAGCCAAGCCTTGATGATCTTCAACAAGGTCCGGTTCGTCACTTCCGTCTGGTCGTTAGCTTGGGGGTGACCAGGGGCTGAGAATTGGTTCTTGATTCCTAGCCCCGAGCAGAATTCCCTAAAACCTTGACTATCAAACTGTCGCCCGTTGTCTAATATGATTGTCTGTGGTATCCCGAATCGGCAGACTATATTCTTCCACACAAAGTTTTAGACCTTCGCTTTTCTTATGGTTGATAGTGCTTCTACTTCAACCCATTTTGTGAAATAATCAATGGCAACTAGTAAAAAATTTACCTGTCTTTTACCTTGGGGTAATGGGCCAACAATGTCAAGTCCCCACTGAGCAAACGGCTACGGGGAGGCTATTGTCGTCAGTTTCCCAGATAGGATGTGTGGGACGTTTCCAAACCTCTGGCATTTGTCACACTTCTTGACGAACTCTTTTGCATCCTTCTGTAGGGTAGGCCAAAAGTAACCCGTTCGGATAACTTTGCTGATCAAGGATCTCGGGCCTGCATGATCTCTGCAAATCCCTTCATGGATCTCCTCTAGAATATATTTGGCTTCCTCCTCGTTGACGCACCTCAAGTAAGGCATGAAGAAGCCTCTTTTGTATAGGGTATCATTCAAGATCGTGAACCTTGCTGCCCTCTTCCTAACCTTCCTTGCTTCTTCGACGTCCTGTGGAAGCCATCCGTCCTGAAGGAATGATATGATTGGGGTCATCCAGTTGCCTTCGCTCTGGATTGTAAAGGTGTGGACTTCTTTGATGCTGGGGCATCTCTGAACTTCAATCATCAAGTCTATACTCGTTGGTCCTGTTTCTGACGACGACTGTTTCGCCAGCTTGTCCGCCCCCATATTTTGGTTTCTGGGGATCTATGTGAACTCTACCTGATCAAACTCCTATGTCAAAAGCTTCGTCAACTTTAGGTATTTTTGCATCTGTAAAGTTGTGATTTACAACTATGTTTTATGTTGGCTTTATTCCTTGTATTTTGTGGGATTTTACTGTATTGGGTTTAGTATTAAGTTGGTGAAAACTCAAGCTTAAAATGAAGAATCAGTGGATTTCGCGAGAAACTCGCGAGAAACTAACCCGCGAAAGAGCCACGTGAGAAGCACGCGCTGGAAGCTGAAGACGTGAAAAGCACGCGCTGGAAGCTGAAGAGTCGTGCCAGGCTGTCAGTTTCGCGATTGTCTCGCGGGTAAGGCCTTCCCGCGAGGTAGTCGCGAAACATTCTGCCTGGAGGATTTTTTAGAGTGACCTCCTTACCCTTCACCCATACTATATATACCCTCATTACCCACAAATGTAAATGAGGTCATTTCAGAGAGAAAAACCCTAGATAGGTTCTCTACAACACACACCCATATTTTAGAGAGAGAACTACTCATCCTTAGTGAAAAATCATTGTAGCCTGTTCTCTTTCCCTCTCTCATTATCATATCTTGAGAGGAGATTTGTACTCAAACATAATCCACACCTTTTCAAAGTGTAGTGAGTGTTTTTGGTGTTGCTGGGAAGCATTGGAAGAAGCCATGGATGGCGGATGCAACAAGGAGTTTGTTGCGGGATCCAGAGAGCTAGACAAAACACGGTTCCGAGAAGCCTTGTTGGAGTAGGAGCTTGGAGGGCTTAGGTACATCGGGTAGATTAGGCTTGGAGGATCTCTTGCTAACCCATGTATCCCAACTGATTGTCTAGTGGATCGATTACTACTTGGAGGGCGGCGGAGAGGTTTTTCGCCTAGTTCTTCGGTTTCCTCTTCGATAATACATCGGCGTGTTATCTTATATTTGCATCTTTCTTCCCTACTCTTTTACATTCCATTTTATTGCTGTGTTATCTTGATTATGGATTAGAGTAGCTTGTTTGTTTATCCGCTCGCATTTACACTATTCCGCACTTAGTATTAAGTTAGTGTAAAATCTATCGAGCCGTAACTTTTATTTAGGGGTCTAAACAGCTTTTGTGTTTTCAACACATTTTCGAGCTTTCAAATTTGATATGTCAATTTTAGTATTTTCTATTACTTAATTTAAAACATTTTCTAAACTTTTAGCTAGGTAAATCATCAATATACTAATAAATCTATCATATTTAATTAAGAAAACATTCGAGATATAAATTTTTTTTTTTCAAACTATCATATAGACTTAAGAACCTATAAAACCAAAATTATGGAACCTTACTCCACTCGAGGTATTTATGCAATTGCCTAAAAGAGCCAACAATATTAGTCTCGTGGACTTAATAGTCTACGTGTGTTTTCCTTCTTTAATTGAAACCAACCTAGAAGATATAAAGTTCTTTATACTCTATTCTTTTCCATGATTTTTTATTTTTATTTGTAATAATTCAACTGTTACAATAATTGAGGAAGGGATTCTTGATTATTCTCATATAAAAAAACAACTACAGCAATAAAATTCTTTACTTTTAATCCTTCTGTGTAGGGCATTCTATGTTGGGATTTCATCACTAGAAGAAGCATTACCAGCTGCTCAATGTTGCACATTCCGAGGCAGCTTGGTAAAGCTTGATATTCGAACCGGTAGAGTCCTTTGGCAGACTAATATGCTTCCTGACAATGGTGGCAAATTAGGAGGTTACGCGGGCGCTGCTATATGGGGAAGTAGCCCTTCCATTGACATAATCAGGAGACATGTTTATGTAGCAACTGGGAACCTGTACACAGCTCCAGCCAATGTGACAGAATGTCAAGAAAAGCAGAACAATCAGACAACACCACCTACTCAACCTGATCAGTGCATCGGGCCAGACATCCATTTCAATTCAATTTTGGCCTTGGACATGAACTCTGGGAAGATCACATGGTCAAGGAAATTGGGTGGCTATGACATATTCTATTTTGCTTGTTTAACACCTAATAACCCTGATTGTCCACCAGGGCCTAACGTGGATGCAGACTTTGGTGAGGCTCCAATGCTGCTTAGCATATTAGCTAATGGAACAATACATGATGTAGTGGTGGCCGTGCAGAAAAGTGGGTTTGCTTGGGCTCTAGATCGTAACAATGGCAGCATAGTTTGGTTCAAGGTAAAGGGTCATTAAATTGGAATCAACACAACGTGTTACATAGCAGCGGTGACCAAGTTCTATTTACAAAATAAAATCCGTATAGTACATATAAATACAACAACCAAATTTTAGTCCCCAAAAGTTTGGTAGCCTAGACTAATCAGGGCGATCACATATATTGTTTGTTTCTGTCATTCTATTCTGTCTTATGTCATACTCTTTGTTATTTTCATAATTGACGTGTCTTTATTTTAATGTGTTACTAAAATTGACGAATTTCCAAGTTGGCCGGACCGGGCGGAGAAGAGGGAGGAGGGCAATGGGGTGCTGCCACAGACGGAAGAAGGGTGTACACAAACATTGCCAACAGCAACCGACAGAACTTCACATTAAAACCATCAAACCGGACTACAACAGCAGGTGCATGGGTGGCTTTGGATGCAAATTCTGGTGAAATTTTGTGGTCCACAGCGAACCCTAGTAATGACACTGCCCAAGCACCTGTTTCGGTAGCCAATGGTGTTGTTTTTGCGGGGTCTGTAGCTTCTAATGGTCCTATATATGCCATGGATGCCAACACCGGAAAAATTCTATGGTCAAATAATACAAGTGTTACTGTTTACGGAGGTATATCAGTGAGCTATGGGTGCATTTACCTTGGGAATGGATATACAGTTGGCCTAGCAAAATTCCACACTACTTGGACTCCTGGAACTTCACTCTATGCATTCTGCGTTGTGTGAGAGAGCCTCATCATCCTTAATAAAGCCATGGAAAGAATAGTGTCAAGTGTCAACATTTACATTTCATGTTGAGATACTTGAAATAAAATTATGGCAGTTGTTCATACTCTATATTAATTCCGAGTGAAGTGCATTCATTGTAACCTCATTATAGTAGGAACTAACTAGTCCAACAATGACTCTTAGTGATAAGTGAATATCAGTTTACATTTTATGTAGGTAACAAATTGCATGTTTAGAAGTATGTGTTTGAGCAACATAAATTTCTGTTTTAGGAGGCTTAATTAACTTAGAATGTTACCAACAAGAACTGATGTTTCCAAATTATCAGTTAATTAAGATTAGGATCAAACACTAAAGATACTAGGGACTGGTAAACATAAAAATAAAAATAAAAAGAATATTATAACATATTATTACTTCTTGTACAATGTTACTGTTAGAATTATTGTTGCGAGAGAGAAAGAAAATGGAGAAATTAATATATAGGTAGTGTTTGGATCCGCGTTTGTCAGCTTATTTCAGCGTCTGCATTTAAAACTCAGATGGGACCCACGCTATAGTAGACAAAATAAACACTGAGATGAGAAACGTAGGAATGAGCTGAAACGCAAGAATGAAAATAAGAGACACACTGTTTCATTAAACTCCAAACGCGTGTGCTTGTACTGTTTATGGACACAAGCCAGCAAAATTCATTGCACAAGCACAGCTGATTTGATCAAAACGGTGATTCATTGCACAAGCACAGAACATGATGAACCCAGAACGTGATCAAACCTAGAACATGATTCATTGCACAAGCCCAGCAAACTCATTCTTTGTGTTCTTCACCGATCAAACCCAGAACATGATGAACCCAGCAAACCCATCAAAACAGAAGATCAAAACAGTTAAACCAAAACCATATGAATCAAACCCATGTGAAAAAAAATCAAACCGATCAACCGATCAAACCCAGCAAACGCAACCAATCAAACCCAGCAACTGATCAAATGGATCTACCCACTGCCGATCAACCCATCAAACCGATCAACCGATCAATCCCAACAAACGCAACCGATCAATCCCAACAAACGCAACTGATCAAACGGATCTACCCACTGCCGATCAACCCACCACCGATCAACCCATCCACCACCACCGAGGGAACCCGATCTTCGCCGGCGTCAGACTGGGTTTTCTTCCTCGGCTCTTCACCGACATCGGACCAATGTAGGTCTTCCTCGTGGATTTCTCGAAGACACAGGCACTTGGGTGGGTGAGGAGTGAAAAAAAAAAAAAAAACGCAACTTTTAGCTAAGCTACAATACTCGTATCAAAAAATAATCTTCTGCGTTTTTCACTTATTTGCTACAGTGTTTTCAGTTTTCAGTTTTCAGCAAAATAAGCTATATCCAAACGGACCTATAATGAAAACAAAATTTACATGATTCAATGTAACAATCTACATGCATCCACAACAAAAAGCCTTAAGAAGTTACTTCGTTACTACTGTTGCAAAGAATACATTATGGATATGGTAACCTTAATCATAGTAACTCAAGCTCTTCTAAACAATGTCAAGATGTATAGAGTATTATATTCTAATAATTTTATTAGCCATATCTTGCCGCACTTGATGATGAAGGGCTAAGAATATTTTCTCAACCAAAAAGATTCTTAAAATAAGTTGTATTTACTATTTAGTGAGATTATGCAATTAGAGCAACCGTACAATATGTAAAATGTACTCCATAATCCTATCAAAAAAAAAAATGAACTCCATAATGATTTTTTTTTTAATTTTCTTAAATTGGAGATTAAATGGTTTTACTAAAATATACCATATTTTCATTATACATAAGTTTTATTTGAATTTATTTCAAAGGGGGATTGTTAAATATTTCACGTTGAAGTCGAGGTTAGCCTCAAGAATTTTAAACTAAATTTGTCCTTGTCATGACCTCATTCAATTTGATGGAGAACATAACAATACTGATGTTTTCATGGATGATTAATAACTTTGCCCTTGTTGTGCTGTGGAAGAGTAATCTACAATCAGCAGTGGCATGATAGTGATGAAAGTAGCAAATTACGAGTACTTCTTTTCTTCCTCAGTGGGTTGTTTGCTCCCATTTATCATTCATTTTCTTCGTTGTGCATGAATTTGACTAGCTTTACTGATGCCGTTGTCTTTTGCAAAAGTTGTGTGAAATGAATTATGTCTAGATTAACAAGAGAGCACGATACTGAGCGAGCATGTTGTCAGTTGTCTATACATATTTCCACTAGCTCATGGTCTCCATATTTGCCGTAGCAGCCCAGCGTCGTATCTCTAAAACATGTGATTTTTTTTTTTTAGTATGTTGTGCGCAGAAACTCTATAATCAATTATTATAATTTGAGAGCTCAAAAAAATTATTATTATTATTTGGGGCTAGCAAAAACGCATTCACAAAAACAAAAAAATAAAACATCCACACGAAACAACAATATTTAATATGATTCAGTCAACTCTATACCTACATCCACGGGCAACACCAACCAAAATATCAACTATCAACGATATAGATTACTATTCCAAAAGCTACCAAACCACTCATATTCTTTTAGAAGCCTTTCTTCTCTCCCATGTGGGAGGAACCTTGGGTAAAAGCATTCAAACCTTTGCAACAATGCCTAGTTATAAAACTTCAATCGATCATATTTCTTGATGGACAAGGAATACATATTACTTCTTTAATAAAGAATATTTTTCCTTCTATATCAAGGAGAAACCTTATCTTCCATACCAAGGAAAAATATTTCATTTTATATAAGAGAAACTCAATCCAAATTAAACTAATTAGGAATTTGAGGCCATATTCAACGTAGTAATTCTTCTTTACTCCTCTACTGGGTGTTGCGGAGGTTGAGAAGTGGGATTCTTTCCTCAGCATGAAAGTACTTGGTGCAAAAACGCTTCACCATGTAGTTTCGCATGTTGCATTGTGTATATGCCCAATATCAGCGATAGACTTTCAGAACTCTTTGAAGCATAAATCTTTGTTTTAAGCGTGAGGTCCCATGACATTTAGGTACTCTAGCTCTCTCACCTGCTCAATGACATTTCCTTTATGCCCATAAAAAAAGGATGAAGGTGGGATTTTATATTTCCTTGGGTAAGGTTTATTGAGCAATTTTGCGTGATAAAGAGGTCTTCTTGCAAAGTCTGGGATCCTTGGAGAGCTTTTACTTTTCCCTATTGTGCAAAATAATAAATTAAATTAAATTTGTGAATTTATTCCATAAATGGAATTGCTAAATATTTCACATTGAAATGGATGGTAGCAGCTTCCTCCAATATTTTTAATTAAATTAAATTATTCATTCTCAACCTCGCCTCATTCAATATGATGGAGGACATATCACATGCAAAATTTTAACAATAAATAAATTCAAGCCACATGCTCTCTCTCTCTCTCTCTCTCTCTCTCTCTCTCTCTCTCTCTCTCAACAATGTCATTTTCTTCCATTTGAAACCCTATGTTTCACTTAGATTTTCCCCTTTTTTTCCTCTTTTTTTTCCCTTATTTGCTACAAAATTTCAAACCACATGCTCTCTCTCTCTCTCTCTCTCTCTGTCTATCCAATGTCATTTTCTTCCATTTGAAACCCTATATTTCACTTAGATTTCCTCTCTTTTTTCCCTTATTTTTCAGTTTGGATATAGAGTTGAAATTAATTTGAGAAAATTTCATCGTAACTTTGCTATTTTATTTTCTTAAATATAGTAACAAATAGAAAATATTCAAAGAAACTTATTTAATTCTCTCATCATTCATAAATATGTTATAATGCAATAATGATTTATTCATTGAACTAGTGATACCATAATCAAATCATGACTTATTAATTGGGTCCAAATTATCAAACTAAGTATAATGGTTTAAGGAATAATGATTTTACATTAGCAATTAATATGTTATCAAAAAAAAACATTAGCACTTAATATAAAACTTAGTGTATCTAAGACTAGTTTTGTTTAGTGTAAGTAAGATGATTCGATGAACTAAATCTCACATCCGGGGAGAGATGCTATTAGCCCAATAAGCCAACATCTAAGACAAATTACTAAAATAATAATGAGATGCAATCAAGCTGGCAATATTTTTCTATTTCCATCTGAATCCAATGGGATTTAGGGTTTAGATCAAAATTTGACCCACTGAAAGCTACTTCTAACAACTCAATATTTATTATGCTTCTAAATTGTTGTAAATTACCAATATACCCTTTTCAAGCTTTTGTTTGGCATCTATCACTTTTTAGATGTGACCAATGTTCTTAATACACTAATGTGGTAACTGTGATGAATTATAGAGCCCTAGACAGAAAGTCAGTGTCAGTGACCCCTATGCTAGCTTGGAAGATGAAGCCATTCAAGAGATATGAGGACTTAGCTAGTAATTGCAGTATATTAAAAAGAATGCAGTCCTTTCAAGGCATGTCATGTGCTTCTTTATTATAAAATGCCAATTCTATCACTTTAATATATAAGAACAAAAAGAATCATCTATATTTATCTTATATTAAGGTCCTTTTTGCAACCAAAACTAGTGGTTCAAGATCCAATCATATCATAAATCTTAAGGTGAATGATTATATAGATCAAAAATAATCATGGGTATAGCAATCCAATTAAAGAATCCAAATTATCTTGCTTGCATGAAATTAAACCTCTTCAATAAACAATACTACCCCATCAAATTTTGCTTGCAATTGAGACCTAAATAGGTAATTACAATTAACAAAAAACAAAGACATTAAGCTGGAAAGAGCAGCACCAAGTAAAATATATATATATATATATATATATATATATAAAATATGATACAAAGGATTAGGTATAACTAATAAGTCATTAAAGTATGTTTGTGTCCACAAACTTTTGCCTCTCAATCAAATTCAACACCCCACTTTTTAAGGGCACCTATCACCGACACAACTCTCATTGTCACAAAAACCAAGGGCCTTTTATGTAACTGCATGCAACAATTTTCGGACCGTTATATTTTTATATGGACATTGACGTTGTGCACTCATTATATTCATGAATCATGACTTTGATATACCTGAAAGTGAAAAAGAAAGAGCAAAAAGAGGCTACCCCTTCACAAATGTCACGTGCTTGTGGCACGTGACTTTGAGATACTTGCGGGTCTACCTTAAATAACGTGGTCAACACCGAGGTTCTCGCATGGAGGAGCATCTATATATGTAATTTCTTTGACTTTTGCATTACAATGGTGAGAATCAAGAGAAATCAACGGTTTAGAGAACCCTCTAGCAATTTAATATGATAGTCTCCGCAGCATATGATAGGAATGGACTCCACTTGTGTGTTTTCTTGGTTGCTTTACTTTATTAACTACTAGTACATAGAAATCTCACCCTATCTCATCTCTCATCTCTCCTTTCTCCTTTTTTTTTTCAGTTCTTAATTTTTTTTTAAAACAATGTTATGAATAAGAGTTTATGAAATATTTATAGAAACTTTTTATAGGAAAATAAAAAAGTGATTAATTTTTTTAACAATTTTTTATATTTTTCATAAAAGTGGTATCAAAACTTTCTTAAATTGGTTCATTAACGAATGTCTTAAAAGCACCCATCAAAAAGAACTATTTTTATTAACAACATAACATGAAAAAGACTGTGAAAACATTCATTGTGTTTTAAAATTTTTCACTTGGTCAAATATTGGCCTCATACTTTTCCAAGAAAAACTTTTCTTGGTAGTGTATGTACAACTAAGCATGCCCTTTTTGCTCCTCAGCTTTTTTTAAACATTTCTTGGATGCATCTGCAACTTTGTTAAAGATTCTGCAACACCGAGTAAAACCCAAATCACTCAAATTATTCTTTATTGATTCTTGAGATCAAACTCATGCTTCATTTCTTTCAACAAATGATTGTAGTTGTAAACTTGTAAACTTGTAATTGCAGATATGGTTCTTCATGTTAAGTTATATCATTTTGCATGACTAACCCAACCATTTTCTCCTGCAATATAGTTGGAATTTGAGGCTTTGCATTGAGTTGTATTTGCCTGAGAGAATGGAGAATTTCTGTGTTTCTTTCTGTTTCTTTTTTCCATCACTCATAATTCTTGCTATGCTTGCTCCTAGTTCAACTGCACAGTTGAGTCCAAGTGAAACCAGAACTCTTTTCCAAATTCAAAAGCTTCTTGAATACCCTGAAGCTCTTCAGGGATGGAATAATTGGACCAGCTTTTGTTACCTCCCTCCCTCATCTTCTCTCAAGATTGTATGCACAAACAATCAAATAACCGAGTTTACTGTCATTGGAAACAAAAGCTCCCCTTCTCATAGCCCAAAACCAGCTTCTGGGAAATTCACTGTTTCTCAGCAAACTCTATCTGAAACATTCTCCACTGATTCTTTGTTTACTGTTCTAGCAAAGCTTTCAAACTTGAGAGTGTTGTCACTTGTGTCCTTAGGATTGTGGGGTCCATTACCAGCCAAGATCAATCGGTTATGGTCACTTGAAGTGATAAATATTAGCTCAAATTTTATTTATGGAGAGATTCCTTCGTCAATTAGTAATTTGAAGAATCTGACAAGTCTTGTTTTGGCTGATAATTTGTTCAATGGAAGTGTACCAGATCTTAAAAGTCTAGTACTTCTCCAAGAGCTGAATTTGGGTGGCAACAATATTGGACCTGAATTTCCCTCACTAAGCAACAGTCTTGTAAGTATAACATTGAGCAACAATTCTCTGAGATCTGAGATTCCTTCAGAAGTCAAGAACTTTGCTAAGCTGCAACAGTTTGACATCTCTTCAAACAAATTTCTTGGTCCAATCCCACCTTCTCTGTTCTCTCTGCCTTCAATTCAGTATCTTAGTTTGGCCCAAAACCAACTAAGTGGGGTTCTTCCTATGAATATATCATGCAATGCTGAGCTCAAGTTTGTAGACATTTCACAGAACCTATTGATAGGAAAATTGCCATCCTGTCTGGGATCAAACTCTTCAAACAGGTCAGTACTATATTCATCGAACTGTTTGTCAAGCAGTAATTACTCAAACTATCAACATCCATCTGTGTTTTGCAACAAAGAAGCATTAGCTGTTAAGCCTCCAAACAAAAGCAAAGAGAAGGAGTCCAAATCCAACATCAACTTCGGCCTCGTACTTGTTATCATTGGATGCGTGGTGGCAATTGCTGTGGTTCTTGGATTGCTGGTTTTGTTCATGGTCAGAAGGGCAGAAAGGAATAGAAGTGATGATAACATATATAACAGATCTGTTGCTGAAAAAAAGTCAATTCGTAGCTCCCCAAGATCGTACACTGATGCAAGTAAGACAATCTTTCTGGCTTTCTTTTTTTTCTTTAAATCTACTGAACATAATGTGGATAACTACTTAATCTAAGTTCTTTGAACCAATGCAATTCCTCCAATGGTCATTTTGAACTTACAGTTTCGTAAGTATTGTACCTTAGGATCCCCAATTATATTCAACCATGTGACTGCATTGCCTAATAAGTTTTCTTAAAAGGGTGGTTTAGAACTTTAGATTTTTCATTTTTTATAGCTCAGTGCTTTGAACCAATGTATCCCTTAAAGGGTGGTCTAGAACTTTGGATTTTACTCATTTTATGTAGCTAATGAAAGTGATGAATGAATTGGCTTTTCACAGGGCGTGTGGCCCAAACAATAAGGTTAGCAGCACTCGGGTTACCGCCATATCGAGTTTTCACATTGGAAGAGATTGAAGATGCAACAAATAACTTTGACCCAACAAATTTGATAGGGGAAGGATCTCAAGGACAGGTAAAGCATTTAATTCTAACTGTTTTCCTGATCAGAATATGAGTTATGTCACAATGTAATGGAACCCACCAAATTCGATTCTCTTCAAATTGAAAGCTTGCGAATTTGTTTGTTTGTTACAGCTCTATAAAGGTTGGGTAAGGGATGGTTCAGTGGTCCTGGTGAAGAGCCTGAAATTGAAGCAAAAAAATTTGTCAAAAAGTTTGATGCAGCACATGGATGTGTTATCCAAGCTGAGGCATAGGCATTTGGTCAGCATCCTCGGACACTGTATTGTCACTTATCAAGACCATCCCAATTCAGCTAGCACTGTCTTTATTGTTCATGAACACGTCTCAAATGGATCACTAAGGGACTATCTTAATGGTAAAGTCAACAGCACGAATGATGGACTTTTTGAAATTTTATTACATAAACTTCACAAATTAATGTCATATCAGTATTTAAATATTTTGTAGCAAAATTGATAGTAACTTTAGCATTTTTCAACTTGAAATCTTCAATGAAGTAAATCTTTTAATCTGATTGGCAGATTGGAGAAAGAAGGATATGCTGAACTGGCCACAGAGAATGGCAATTACCATAGGTGTTGCTAGGGGAGTCCAGTTCTTGCACACAGGGATTGCACCTGGCATATTTGGGAATAAATTGAAGATTGATAACATTTTGTTGGATGACAGCCTCACAGCAAAAATTAGCAGCTACAATATTCCCTTGCCATTTAAGGTTAGAAAATATTATATACGGATTAACTTGTAATACATTTTTGCATATCATATTTGATTTTAACTATTTTTTTGTGTTAATTTTTGCTATTTTAATATAACAGGTAGATTCAGAGAGCCCTCTCGGTGGACAAGACAATCATTTGAGGTATTGATTCCTCGTCTCCTTTTCTTGTTTCTTTGTTCTGCAATAAGACCCAGCTAATCTTACTAAGCCCTGTATATACAGAGCTGAAATTGCAGAAAAGGAGGATATTTATCAGCTGGGAGTTATTCTACTTCAGGTTATTACCGGGAAACTGATAACATCAGCTAGTGAAACGAATGAGCTAAAGCTAGAGGTACTAATAGTCTAATACAATTATTCATCTATTTTCATATGTACTTTCAATTCCATCATACATTCCCAGCCTGAAATTCATTGGCTTCCATTTTACTTGTTTTCTACACAACAGCTAGAGAAGGGCTTGACAGAATCAAAATTACGGGCTGCAACTGATCCCTCCATTCAAGGAACTTTTGCATATCAATCATTAAAGACCACAGTTGAAATTACCATCAACTGCCTCGGCAAAGATCCGAGCAAGCGCCCTTCAATTGAAGATGTTCTCTGGAATTTGCAGTACTCAATTCAAGTTCAAGAGGGATGGACCAGCAGTGGAAACCTAAGTACACAGATGTAGTGCTTTAGTTGAACAATTTTTATACTGCTGTAACCGGCAGCAGTCATGATGCTTTGTGATACAATGAGCATATAAATAAATGTAAATATAATTTCCATTTACCCTGCATTTTTTTATCGTATTAGTATTAAGTTTCTACTATTCTTTCCAATGGCTGACAAGAGTTTTCATTTATCATTATGAACAAGCATGTATTTACATATTACCTACCTTTCTAATCAGAGCACTGCTATGATTCAGTAATATTGCAGGAACCATTTGTCAACTGTTTTTTAAAGTATCGTTACTGCCAACCATTCTTTATTTATTGTAGTTTTCCAACTCATCTATCATTGGTAATAGTTGTGTTTCCCTCAATTTAAGAATGAGACAGTAAACAGAAATTTTATATGTGAAATATTAAGAAGAATGCAGCGTATCAGGTACAAGTAACATACAGGAATAAAAAAGCAAACACAAAAGCCAAGCAAACATATAACATAATCAAAGTCAAGGAGTTCACAACACCATGGTTGAGTCCCATCGTTATTAAAACAGACCATTGGGCTATTTTGAAGTTCCAAAACACCTAACCATGATGACTAATCAGCAGTCCAACTCTGCTCAACAATCTCACGTACTCTCCTATTATATTCACGTTTGTTCTCACTAAACATCCGTGCAGCTTCTGAATTTGCAGGAGAATTTGGGTTTGGGTCACAGAGCAATGACTGCAATCAGAAAATGACAATAGCGTTAAAAAAAGAACTCAAGAGTAACATCATCATAAAACCAGAAAGCACATTTGCCAATTCTTTTCTATAACAAATCAATATGCATCATTGCATACTCTATCAATATACATATACAAAGAAGCATGCAAGCAAGTATTTATGTAAAATAACCACATAATAATACAATGGATCACCAACTCCAGTCCAAGCAGCACTTGCCAAATAAGGAATCAGGAACTAGTGAAATCAGAAATGCTAAGTGAAACTTCACAGTTCACAGGTCCATTTTGCTTTCAAATTTATAGATGGCACAAACAAATAAATTTATGAAGTGGTACAGAGGTCTAAAAGATGAAGTTGCCAACTTTCCATCCCCAGTCTCAAGACTCAAAGTATGCTATGGAGGATGGAGGAATAACCATGTGATTCATGGGTGAATAGTATTTAGCACACATAGATCAATACTGGCTCCACAAACACAACTGAAATAGTAAGGGGAACATTTATATGCATAAATATGGACCAAATTGACAGTGGGAGGAGAGACGTGATAATTTAGGGGAAGAATGGGACAGGGGAGGGAGGGGCTTGAATTAAGCATCAGTAGATCAACTGGAAGATGATTATGACATTCTAGGTACTTGAATATGTTAAGCTATAATTCACGCCTGGCATCATAACTTAGTACGAACACAACATATGACCCACTATAACTGGATATTCTTAAAGTAGTGACTACAAACAATTAAAGATGTTTTAACCTGGATGGAGGTAAGTATAGCTGCAACATCATATATAGGGCTCCATTGATTTTGTAGAATGTCCAAACATATGCTTCCATCCGCATAAACTGTAAAAAGGGCAATAAATGGCTAGGATTAATACAAACAAGCAAAACCTCTCACTAAATATTTTGAAGATATTAACAAAAGAGAATATAATAACGACCAAGCAAAGAAAAAACAAAGAAAAGACAAGAGTTGAATGGCAAAGCTGGACAAGTTAATGGGACATTAATTTAGGAGCTTGATCTATCCAATAAATAATTAATAGAGCTTGGTGTATACAATCAATAAGTAATAAAAAGAAAGATAAGAAAAGAAGCTTCATAACAACCACCAGGTTTCCCAATCAGCCTCAAATCTTAATAACTATTAGCATTGCAGGGTGAGTCTAATAGAAAAAGACAGAATTACAGAAAGCTGAAGCATAAATATATTCAAAATGAAAGCACATCAGCACTGGAGATAGCAACAGGAATTGGTAAACATAAACCCAGATAACCCAGCTGTATGTATCTATAACACACACAAAGAAGAAGAGAAAGAACAAATGGGGCCCTTACAATTATATTGCCACATAGTGGGCTGGAGGAATTTTCCTCCAAACCAATTTGGAGGAAAATTCTGTCCTTTTTTATAAATCCAAAGTGTAAAATGTAAAGCAAAAATATCAGGAATAATAAACTGTAGGTGTTAAACATAATTAGTAAACTTACTATTTGGATGGAACATTCTAGAGACAAAGCGCACAGTTGGTGGCTTGTTTGGATAATCCTCTGTAAACTGAAGCGTCAATTTAAACGTACCTGAAGCACTCAAAGGTATTATAATTCATGAATATAGAGTATTAAATAAAAGCAGTACTGGTAATATAACAACATGGTTTGTTGGCAACTACAGCCATACAAATAAAAAAAATTCTAACACCTAAAATAATAAGCATAACAGAAATATCAGTTCCTTAGTTCTTTTTTCTTTTCTTTTTTTTCCCTCATGCTTGGAGTATGGGAAAAGTACATCAAATTTCTGTGACACTATTAAAGAAAAAATACACACACACAACTACATATTGCATGGTTCACAGCAAGAGATACACCATATCACATTCATCTATCAGGATTATCAAACCTTTCCACCATCAAAACAGAAGGTTTGTTGAGACCTGAGATATAATCAGATATATACTGTAAAGTGAGCATTCATTACCTCCCAAAGCCTACCACAAACAAGAATGTGCACTGTGATTGATAAGCGTAACACCATATGATGGGGAACATAACTGGCAGCCCCCTCTAAAGACTTACAAGAGGTGAGGGAAGCAGGTTCTAGTGCTCAAGCATTAATTTGGGATGTTTAGGATGATGGAGAGATCTCTTGGGAGCTTTGCTTGTTTTAGTTTATTTGCTGCTAGATCAGTTTTGATTGAGTTTTACTAGAATAGGAGCAAATTGGTAATTTACAGATTTTTGGAATGGGCTGTCTTTGGCTGTACAACGCCCATGAGTCTAATTTAGTGTTTTGAGCCCTTTTCTTAATTAGTTTAGAAGTTTTTAAGTACTTTTTCTTGGTTATTAGTAATCCTAGGAGCAAAGGACCTAGTAATAGTCTATATAAAGGCTTTGCCGTAGTCCATTACATTTATAGTGAGATTGATTTTAATAAAATTCCAATAGTTTATTTTAAGTTCTAAAGGTGTGATTGCCTTCTCCTAGTCAATGTTGGTAAGCTTTAAAGGGCGCTTAGGCACGAAGCACCAAAAGCTCAACAATTTTCGCCTCTAAAGCAAGGTGCATTTGCAGAAGTGTACCTAAAGCATGCTTTTTTGAGTTTTTTATTTAAATATAAATATATATACAAAATGAAGCAATCAGATGATTCAGATCTGGATGCTATTGATATACATCATGGATTTGTTATACAAAAGTCAATTTTTGTATGATACACCTAAGCTCACCCTTCCTCCCCTTTACAAATTCTAGAAGGTAAAAATCCATTTGGCACCACATGCCACATACTGCTCATCCTCACCAAAGGAGACTCAAGCAACAATGAAGTCACGAGGGAGGGCAACAAATTCAAATTCTATTTTACAACATACTCCTCATCAAAGGTAGACTATGAATTTAGAGAAAGCATATGAGCAAGATGACGAGGGTTCCAAATCTTGTGATGACAATGATAATATTCCTATACCTAATGAGGATGATTATATTGAGTGATACTACTTCATGCACATGGAAATGTACATTAAGGAGTCTAAAACATTAGAAGATGTTATGTAAAGCTGTACAAGACGACAATGATTCTAACTCAAGAATGAAGTTAAAACTAGTGAAACCCCAGACCCTGGACCAATCAAACAACATCCTAGAAAACAATTCTATCAAATGTGTCCCAGAAATTTCCAAAGCCTCAAATGTACAACAGTTACACTCCCACCACATTGTCCACATCAAACATAACGGAACCAGTGACCATCCAAACAAACGATCAGTGACCATTTCGGGTAACACCCACGAAAGTCCAAAGGTGCAAAAGACAAAACTCCACAACTTGAATGCAAAATTACAGCGTAGCAAAAGATGCTCCACAGTCTCCCCACTACAACGGCACATACAACTCCACCCTACTAAAGTGTGTCCTCTCTTAATGAGATTATCACAAGTAAGAATCTTTTCCCATTCTACCGTCCCATCAAAGAAAGAAAACCTCCTTGGGGCCTTTACACACCAGATGCATTTCCAAGGGAAACTCTTCGCACAAGGCCCCCTTAAGGCATCATAAAAGGAACTCACATCATATCTCCATTTCCTTTCAGCCACCAAATCAATCAATCTCTACCCTCTCAGTGAGGGGATATTAGAATAAAGGAGATTAAAGAAAGAAGTAGCCATCCATCTCAATCTCCCAATCATTATACTCACACTCAAATCTAATTTCCCACCTCCTCCATTCCCCTCCACTTTGCCTTGGGACAAGGAGACAACAAAGGCATCTCTAACGAATGAACAATCGTACAAATCAGGAAAAAGCATCCTCAGTTGTTGCCTTGTTGGTCACCACACCACTTGTAATGCCAAAACCAAACATGAGTACCTTTCCTTACATCAAAGCAGATATTGTGGAAAGGTTTCCCATTCCATGCTTATGCTTTTCCATAAGCCACACTCATGAGTACCTCAAACAGTCCTAGTGCACCAACCTTCCCCACTCCTCTCCATATTTCATAGCTACTACATATCCGCACAGCCACATTTCCTCCAACCCAAAACAGCATAAACCATTTACCCAAAAGAGCCTGGTTAAAAGTCACTAACTTCCTAAAGCCCAAGCCACCATTAGCAATAGGGGTTAACACCATATCCCAACCCACCAAATGATGCTTGAAGCCTTGAATTCGTCCCCCATACCTCCCAGAGAAATTTCCATACCCTTCCAGAGAAAATTTATATGGAACTTCTCAGTCCTATTCACCACACTAACAAGGATAGTGAACAAAGGTAGATAATAAGCCGGTAGACTCGAAAGTGTACACTATTCAATAATGCTAACCTCCCCCCGTTTGACAAATACAGTTTCTTCCAGCCTGATACTCTGTGTTCCATCTTCTCTAAAATAGGATTCCATACCGACTTTACCTTAAAGGATGCCCCTAAAGGCATACCAAGATAGGACCGATAGGTCATAGGCAAACCCCCAATCTTGCAACAGAGGAGCTCTACAAGCTCTAACATATTCAAAACCTCTCCAACAAAGGGTGATGATTATATACTTTTAGGATTGCATTGCATTGCATTGCTTTTGACAGGCGTAGAATTCATCACTTAACAGTTAACATTCTAGGCGCCTTGTGTGCTCTTGAGCACAATCACTTAGCTTCATATACAGTGATTCACCTACACCTTTATCGACTTACACTCCAAGGCTAGTCTTCTTAAGGATGGCACAACATCCTTTTATTGGTTCACTCTGTGCATTGAATTGTAAATCTCCCTCCCTCCCTCCCTCCCTCCCTCTCTCTCTCTTAATGGGTGGGATAGGTCTTGCCTAGAATAAATGGGTTGGGTTGGATATGGTTATTAAATATTTAGTTTAAAGAGTAAGAAATGGGTGAATGAGTACCCAACCCATTTATGACCTGTCCAAACCTGCCCATTTTCCATCCCTAAATATAACAAAAACCCAGTGGGCTATCAAAATCAGCCTAAACACTAGGAAATCAAATTAAATCCAAACAAAGAAGGTCACCCAACCAAACAACTAGACAAAGCTTCCAAACCATGCTTTGATGGTTCACTAAGAATAAACAATAGTATCACAGGAAACCCTCCATGTAACTTAAGAATTACAGAACAAAGGAAGAAAAGCCTATCAAAACATGAAATCAAAGTCCTAATTAAATCAAAGTAGGCACGATAAGTAACTTTACCTCCGTCCCATGGGGTGTCATCAGGCCTGCAATTCAACCAATGGATAGCATAAGTACAACTGTATCAGATCTATACTTAACCAAAACATTCAGAAAAAACCCAACACAAAAACCAAAAGTAAAATAAATGGAAACAAAGGAATATTGTTTTCATTTTGCAACATACCCAAATATAACAGCATTCCAAAGCATAATGTTGTTGTCTTGAGGAGCACCACTGATGCCTGCAGGAGGATCTTGCTGTAACCTCTTAAAGTCCCTCATCAATCTTTTCCTCGCAGGAGTCGACATCCTCACCGCCTATAAATTCAACCCAAACAAACCCGAAACATAAATCGAAAAAAGCAACCATTAAACAAAATTGCAGCAATTTACAGTTCATGAGAGAATCATTTCTCAAACATATTGTTCTAAATCAATCCTTCCACAAAATTTCAGCACCACATAACAAAAACCCAAATTGAAAAACCCAATTTCTTGAAACCCCCAAAATCTAAGCTTTAACATAACGATCATATCCAACAGGCAAACAAAACAAAACCCAAATCACAAAATCGCATAATTAGTTAAAATTCACGTCAAACCCACAAAGGGAGAGAAAACCCTAGATCGACAAAATCGAAAATTAGCAATCGAAATTAGGGCAATTCGTAATCAAAACCAAATCAGAACAAGCAGATACACAACAGAAGTAAAGAGATTTCGCTCACCCGTGAGTAAACGCGGCGAGTAACTTGAGCTTTGGGATATTTTCCCAAAACTTTTCTCGAGAAACAAACAGATAAAATAAAAAATTCAAAAGCCAAAATGGGTTTGTGGTATTGGAGAAAGATCTTCCTAAATCACCGTCTGATCAGCTTTTTTTGATTAGAAAATGTTTTTTTAGGTTAAAGATTATTATACATATAATATGTATGTGTATATATATAATGGTAAGAGATGGAGTCAAAGTTATCTTTCTCAATTCTACTGCTACTTTTTGTTTCTATTTGAGAGCCTTTTTCTCATCAAGTTGTGCTATTGGAAAGACAGGCTCATCGAGCATTGTAATGTATTGTATGTGTGACCATTTTTCTTTTTTGCTTTTTTTTTTTCTTTTTTCTCAAGTTTGATAGTTACAACGAGGAAGGAAAAATTTGAATCTAAACGCCTTTTTTAAAATTACTAGGCTGTTGGGAATTTATATTAACATTAATTTTTTTTTTTAACCATATATTTTAGGGGCGGTTTAAAATTAAACATCCAAGTTGAAGAAATCTCTTCCAATCAAGGTAGTCAATTTCATTCTCATCAAAAAAAAAAAAAAAAGTAGTCAATTTCATACTCAAGACTGTTTTGATTTTTTTTTTTTTTTTTAATAAGAAGACTGTTTCGATTTGATTTGGAGAAAAGGGAATTAAATATTTTGGTTATGGTTGATATTAGTTTACTGTTTTGAGATTAGCATTATTTATAAAGTATATATATATATATATATATTTTTATATTTATATAAACATATTATTCAAAAAATCATGTATTTTAGAAGCCCAAATATTGGCATAAATACATTAATCTAATGTATTAACTTAAATAACATTTTTAAATATTTTTTATTATTTTTATTGTATTGGCCAAAACATTAATTCTGACTAAAACACTAATATTCAGGTAATACAACCCAGTATATTTATCCTATACATTTTAGAGAAGTATTGATACTGGTATTGGTATATTATTGGTATGGCCAATATTGATACGATATTGACTTTCTTGCTTTCGACCACATGACAAATCATAAGTTCATTCACATGTATCAAATCACATGATTCATTAAATCATTTAAACAAGTTACATGTTTATTAAATAGGTCTTATGATTTTTTAATCTTTTCTTGCAAAACAAAAGTAGGTCATTTGACTACAAATATAAATGGATAGTCTTTTAAAGTAACATGTGATGAGTGGTGTGCTTATATTCATCACTATCAGAATTTGGTTCAAACTTTCCCCGTCCCCTTCTCATTTGGGCTAATGAAATATGCAAAGGATTGTAGTTTGTTCGATAAATTTCTACCTCTCCATCAATCTCTAATATGTTTGAATTTTTCAAAACTCCATTATATTGTGACTTTTCTCCAAACAATTTTAGAAAAAAATTTATCCGTTACAAATTAAACCTTATAATTTCAATAATTTCAAATCAAAGTTATCAAACTATAGACTTTTAAAATCATAGCAATATAAATCAATGATTTTCAAGTTTGATAAGAGATTTAACTGATACAATTTTAAAAGTTCAATATTCAATTTGAATATATCAAAACTATACGATTTATTTGTAACAATATTAAACTTGTTTTATTTAAAACTTTTTAAACTATAGGATCAAATTTAAAATCACTCGTTTTCAACAAAAAAAAAAATTTTAATCATTCCTAATGTATATAATCTAGAATATAATTTACTTAACTTTTTCCACCGTATGAAGTACGCAATTATGTTCTTCTAGTTATTATTTATTTATTCACTTTTTCTTGCTATGGGGAAGGATTTTCCACGAGGTTTGAGAGTTTCCTAGAATTATCAATAAAATTCCTTGATTTGGAAGGTGCGTGGGAAATGAATTGGAAACTTTTTGGAAAAATAATGTGTGAAATTCTGACCTATTTGATTCGGCAGGCGGCATGGGACCATGCCACTTTTTTCTTTTCTTTTTTTTGAGAAGAATGTCACTTGGCTGTGATAGCAAAGAGAAAATCTAAAAAATAAATAAATAAAAAGACCGACGAAAAAAAAAAAGGACAAAAAATTTTATAGCTGTTAATGTAATGTGACAGATTGTGATTGATAAATAAAAAGTAATGTTAATAATAAGGACAAAATTTAGTTACAAAATTAGTTGTAACTTTACTTAATATCTTTTTATTAGATGTGAATTTTGACAAATTCACTGTTGGATTACATCTTCTTCTTATATCCTCCATACTTGCAAAATTTCTAGAAAATTAAAAATTAATAGCTGTGTCATTAATAAATTATTTAAATTACAAGTTTCTATAGTTTAAAATTATGCATAAAATATAAGCTTATACATCATATAGTAAATAATATTTGATTGACACAAAATTTGACATGTGTATTATAAGCGTAAAAAACATGCAATTCAACGATTAGATTTTCAAAATATGTAGTAATATTTATTTTATTGAGTAAGGTTGTAGTAGGCTATAACCAATTTTGTAGCTAAACTATGTCTTAATAATAAGTCTATATAAAAATTAGTAAAAAGTTTGTCAACTCAACTATGTAAAAAATGTTGTGAAATTTGTTGCGTGCGTAGCATTGCTTCATAGCAAACTGTGAGTGGTTAACCATCACTTATACACGGAACCACATTTTTTCTTTACCAATCACACTTTGCCACTTGTGGCAAGAAGGTGTGAAAATTTTTGTGGTTCTAAACTTTTTCGTAGTAAATTGGATGAATTTAGAATGAGTAATGTAACGTGGCCGTTGAGTTGACAAGTTTTTATTGGTTCTTATCTTATAAGCCACATCAACTGTTGTGAAATATTTTTGTGTCTATACTTTTTCATTTGGAATATTTGGGAATTGTCATAAACTCGAATTCGTATATGAAAATGTTTTCCGAACAAGAATAAAGCCAAGGTACCGAAATCAAAATATGTAGTCTCATCACATCTCAACGATTAGATTTTCAAAATATGTAGTAATATTTATTTTATTGAGTAAGGTTGTAGTCTTAGGCTATAATCAATTTTGTAGCTAAACTTTATCCTAATAATAAGTCTATATAAAAATTAGTAAAAAGTTTGTCAACTCAACTATGTAAAAAATGTTGTGAAATTTGTTGTGTACGTAGCATTATTTTGTAGTAAATGAGTAGTTCTAAGACCACAAATTATTTCATAACCTTTTTGCCACAACTTTGATGTGGCAAACTGTGAGTGAGTGATTAACCATCACTTACACACGGAACCACATTTTTTCTTCACCAATCACACTCTACTACTTGTGGCAAGAAGGTGTGAAAATTTTTGTGGTTCCAGACTTTTTCGTAGCAAATTGGATGAATTTGGAATGAGTAATACTACGTGATTGTTGAGTTGACGAGTTTTTATTAGTTCTTATCTTATAAGCCACATCAACTATTGTGAAATATTTTTATGTCTATACTTTTTCATTTGGAATATTTGGGAATTGTCATAAACTCGAATTCGTATATGAAAAAGTTTTCCGAACAAGAATAAAGCCAAGGTACCGAAATCAAATTATGTAGTCTCATCGCATCTCATCCAAATATCAGAGACTTCTGTTGAAAAGTTGTTGTCAACAATTGGTCAATTATTCA
The DNA here is from genome assembly GCA_030021035.2 of Notholithocarpus densiflorus. Classification (NCBI taxonomy): domain Eukaryota; kingdom Viridiplantae; phylum Streptophyta; class Magnoliopsida; order Fagales; family Fagaceae; genus Notholithocarpus; species Notholithocarpus densiflorus. The sequence goes on along the minus strand of JARYZH020000053.1, from coordinate 2,853,531 downwards.
TAACAAGTTGAAGCAAACTCACGTGATACTCTTGATAATTTTAAGACAATATTTGTTAAAATGTGTGCCAATGAATGCATTTTGTTGGTTTCTTGAAGAAGATATTGCTCATGTCAAACAAACATGTACAATGCATCCAGTTGTAATCCATCATTAGTATATAGTATGAAATGTGGGGTTGAGAATTGAGATAAGCATCTCTTCTTATCCTGCCAAATTTGATTAGAGGCAAAATTTATATTTATTTTGTAATTTCTATCACATTATTTGAACAAGAATTAATCAATTAGGATTAGCATGATCACATGTAAGACTATTTATTTATATTTAATAAAGAATGAACAGATGAGAATTATTGTGTATCTATTTACAAAATGGTGTATCTAAAAGATTATTATGGAGGGTTTGATTTTTCTTTTGAAACAAAACTATCTGTTTTCTTATGTGTATGATGTCATTATTTGCCTATGTATTGAAACTACCATTGGAAGAACATGCAAGATTAAATTTCAATGGTGAGAAGTGTCCTTTAATATAAATTGAATGTATACATTTATTGAATAGTTGATTAACTGATCTTTAAAATGAGTAATTATAACTATCAAATGTAAACTTCTCATTGGTTCAAGTCCAAAGAAAATGGTAGACAGACACTAATGGGGGAAATAAAACCTAGTAAATGATTAGGCATTTCAAGTTGTTCAATTAATTGTATGATAATTAGAAAACTTAATCACTCCTTGGGTAAACTTTATGAGAAAAGGGCATGATTATGATAATAATCATGTAATTAGCCCCCAAAAAATACCCCCAAAAAATCACACACAAAAAAAAAAAAAAAAAAAAAAAAAAAAAAAAAAAACGGTAAGATAAGTTAAGATTGGCATAAAACAGGCTTAAGGTGACAAAGTGTCGATTGGCATACAGAGTGCCCATTTCGGCACTCAAATTCACTATAGTTCAACTATATATTTGCTCTATTATTTTGAGACTTTTTTTATATCCTATTACTTTAGGGGATAAATATGTGATTAATTATCATAAAAAGGAGTCCAAACTTCTTCTTTTTTTTTTTTTAAACACTTCAGTACCAAGAGGCCTCTCCTCATTAAAGGAGGAGGTCCGAACTTAAAAAGGTTCATTTTGGATGAAAATTCTGAAAACTTACTAAAGGGCTCACCTTTAATCATGAAAGATATTGAAAGGCCACAAAATTTGAAGGAAAAACCACAATTTCCTTAATAAATAAATAATAATAATAAAACCATCCTTTAACCTTGAAATAAACACCCATCAATCCCTTGACTAATCTCATGCAAACATGACCACAAAGACCTCCAAAAATCCCATCCAACCATGCATTTTTGTCACTATGGCCTACAACCATAAAATTACTCATCCTTAAACCTATTTAGACACGACAAATGGGTCAAGTCAATCAGGTTTGAAATTGGGTAAGAAACAAGTCATCCTAAATGAGTTGCAAGACTTATGACACTTGGTTCTTTCAAAGTCAAGTCAACCCAGCATGGGCCATTTTTTTTCACATGCAAAAATAATAGTAATAAGTAAATTAAAAAAACTTGATAGTACTATTTTTATTGTCTTTTCAATACAAACAAAAGAACAAATAAACAAAAACCCTCAAACATTAAATTTAAATAATTGATAAATTCTTAAATATACAAAATCCAAAGTTCACTACACTGAAGCCTTCAAGCCTTGGCCTAATTAAGAGGAAGAGGACCAAACTTAAAAAAGATACATTTTGGATAAAAATTTTGAAAGCTTACTAGAGAGCTCTGCCTTACCTTAGAAAACCCTCGCCCCCCCCCCCCCCCCTCCCCTCCCCCTCTCAAATAGCAATCAAACTGTTTATTTTAATTAATTATATTAATAAAACTGGAGGCATAACAAAAATTCACAACACTTCCCAATTTACCTATCAACTCACACATGGGCCCACCAAAATTTTTAATTTGTTTTTTTTAAAGGCTTCATGTGTAAGTGATAGGCAAATAGGTTGTGCATGAACTTTTGTTGTAACCCTAGGAAGATTATAATTATATTAGTTTAGTTAATATAACCAAATAGGCACAAATGTTTTCCCATATTTTTTTTTTCTAACAAGTTAGAATGTTTTCTCATATTTAATACATATATGCTTGGTGTTAGTTTATTGTGTATACTTAGATATTATAAATATAATTTTAATAATAAAAAATATACATTCTATATATGTTTATTTATAATTTTTTTGATATATTTGATATAGTATTGCAGTCCCAAAAATTAAAACTTTCCTTTGGAGATGTGCTCATAATAGTATTGGAGTTAAAGTTTGTCTGGAGAGAAGGGGTATAACCCAAGATATTGTGTGTCCAATCTGCCAGGGAGGATCTGAAACCATTCTGCATGCATTAAGGGACTACAATCAGCTGAAATGTGTGTGGAATCAGCTAGGAATCTCCTCTTCGAATCATGAATTTTGGAGGAGTGACCTTCAGAGTTGGCTGTCTATTAATGGTAGGATGATGAGCAATCTTTGTGCTGCCCAACTCCCTTGGAAAGTTGTATTTCCGATAGCTATATGGAATGTTTGGAAGAGTAGAAACAATATGGTTTTCAACAAGAAGAACAGGAATCCGAGCCTTGCTATAGAGATTGTGAAGCAAGCATTGGAGTATTATCATTGCGTTGCTTCCCCAAGGCTGCAAACTCGTAAAGTGCTGAAAGGAATTCGATGGGAGAGGCCACCACAAGGCTGGATGAAGCTGAACACTGATGGTTCGGCTAATGGGAATCCCGATTTAGCAGGGTGTGGGGGTGTGCTTAGAGATGATTTAGGGCAGTAGATTGTTGGTTTCAGCAAGTGCATCGGCATCACCAGTAGCTTTGCTGCAGAATTATGGCAGCTTAGGGAGGGTCTTATCTTGTGCTGCAATCTTAATGTTGCTTCTCTTGAGATTGAGCTAGATGCCAAAGCTATTGTGGACATTTTGAACAAGCCAAACTATGTGAATAATATTATTTCTCCTATTCTGGACGACTGCAGGTTGTTAGCTTCCCGCATTCCTCAGGTTCGTGTTAAGCATTGCTTCCGTCAGGCGAATAGATGTGCGGATAGCCTTGCTAGAATGAGTTTTAGTTTAGATAGTGTTTTTTCTTCTTTTCATAGTCCGCCTGTGGACTTGTTGGATGTGTTTGAGGATGATCTCAATGGGGTGTATGTTAACAGGCTGTGTCCTGATCCTGTTGTTTCCTTTAGTTGGTTTTAATGAATCGTCTTTCACCAAAAAAAGATATAGTTTTTATGTACTGTATGATACAAGATACAATATACAATACATGAAATTAGGGCCTCTCTCTCTCTCTCTCTCAAATAAGAATCAAAATGTTTGTTTCAATTAATTATATCAATAAAGTTAGGGCCATGACAAAAATTCATGACACTTCCCAATTTACCCATCACCTCACACATGGGCTCACCACAATGTGTAATTAATTTTTTTAATGACTCGTGTGCAAAGTGATAAACAAATTTGAGGTTGTGAATTTTTGTTGTGACCCTAGTGGACTATAATTATATTAATTCAGTTAATATAACCAAATGCACAACTGCTTTTCCATATTTAGTCTATATATACGTGGTGTTAATTTATATTGTGTATACTTAGATGTTATAAATATATTTTTAACAACAAATGTATATACATTCTATTTATGCATGTTTACAATTTTTTTTTAAAAAAATTATATAGTATTTATGTATTGTATGATACAAGATACAGTTAATATACAATACACGATATACAAAAATAAAAATAAAAATTAATTTGCTATACTATTCACATTTTCACAATTATGAACTTTTTGATTAGTTATACCTAACCATGCTTTTATAGGTTGGTTAATTTTCAAAGACTGGCAGATCTCTCAAAACAGATTGCTGCAATAGGACTTCATGGGGGGATTCAACTACATTAATATGGTGTTGTTGAGAGTAGAAATCACTTGTACTTTGAGTGCTCCTTTACAAGGAGATTTTAATAGGAAATCATGGGGTCCTGTCTTGTTGGTAATCCAAAATTATGTTGGTTAGAGGTTGAAAAATGGGGCATAAGACATTTCAAAGGTCTTAGTTTCAAAGCAGTTTTCTTCAAATTAGTTTTGGTGAGAGGTTGAGGAATGGGGCATAAGACATCTTTGCTGATTAGCTAGTATGTGAGTCTGGTTTGTTTGTTCTAGTTGGTAGACCTGCTATTGCAATCAGCCAATGAGGATTTTTTTTTTTTTTTTTTTTTTTTTCAGCCTGTGAGCTTGTAATTGTTTGTTCTTTTTATAGTGTTACAAGATTATATATACAAAAAGATCATCAACAAATATTTTTTCTAGTAATTCCTTACAGGAGTTATATGCTTTTTGGTCAATCTAATTGGTAGCAATCATAATGCATTCGAGCATAAAGGAAATGTAAGGATAAGAAAATAGTGGATAGCTTTGTGCACAGAGAAAAGATTCTCAGCATAAACATCAGTCATCACATCGAAAAAGGAGAGGAATCGTATGGGAACATTTAGAATCTACTGTTAACTTTTTGCACTTAAAGATCTCTTCCTTTTACTTCACATGAGTAAAAAGTTTTTGTTTATTTATTTTAGCCCTGATATAGCTTTGTGTGATAAAAATTAGAGTTTTTTCTTTTTCTTTTTAACCAAAAAAAAAAAAAAAAGTTCATTTCACCTATTTTCTTATAAAAATATAATTAAAACTGAGTTTTTAAGGGTTAAACTCCAAATTCCCAAGGAAAAAACTTTTTGCTGTATTCAATTACCCCATGATATGAGGAGCTTAAATAATTTTTGAGCAGCAAATTTATAAGTCATGATGACTGCACGTAGGGCATTTGAGTTAACCTTATATATAAACATATATGATATATCCTCATCATTAGAAGATGACAAGAGAAAGAGTACGTGATATCTTTTTCTGATAAGTAAAGTAGATATGACATTGCAAATTGCAAATTGCAAATTGCCAATGAGAGTTTGGGATCTCTCTCTTGTTGAATGTGTTTGCAAGGACAAAAAAAGGGCAAAGTGGAGTGGAGGGGCCCATCATTCCACCATTTTGGTGTCATTTTAAAAGAGAGGAATGGGTGGAACAGTATCATTCTGCACTCTATGTTCCTCCTAAACATGAATTGAACCAAGGATTTTCTTTATTGGTTGGAGTGAAGTCATTCTTTTACCTCTGCTTTATCAAAGATTCAAGTTGAAAGGATGTGAATGATTGTTAGATAACAAATTTCTTTTGTTACTATTCTATCTTTTATAAACTTACAAGCCATCATAAAAAGAGATCACCCAATTTTTAAAATTTTATTCCCCATTTTAATTTATTGGCTATTGGTTTCTCTTCGATCTATCTTCTACTATACTTCAAGAATTGTTAGGGAGACAACTTTCTTCACAATTTTTTTAAAAATAAACTGCGATTGATAGAATATCATTTTCACATAATTCTACACTTACCCAATTTATAAGTTTTTATTATATTCCCGTCAAAACGTACAATTTCAACAGTGACTTTGGAGAATCTGCATAAACTCAAATGTCTCAAATTTTATCATATTATGATTAATGGGTTTTTCGAGATGCCTTATAGACAGATAGTGGAATAAATACAATTTCAATAGTTATAATTAAGAAAAATGATTTAGATTCAGCAAAAAAAAGAAAAATTATTTAAAACCATCTTTAATTGGGCCAAGCCTTTAGACCCAAAAATTTTCATCTTAAGTTTGGGGTTTGGACATAGTCATAGTCATTAGCTTATAGCCCAACCCAAGCCAGTACTAGGTTTTTTTTTTTTTTTTTTTTTTGTTGAGAGCAGTACTAGTTTAAACCAGAGAGTGGTAAATGCCGCCAATTTAGAAGCAACCCATGAATGATTAATGACTATGAAGCGCGAAATAGCAAAGCTAGTTTCTGATGGGTTCTTCAAAGAAGCCATTTCTTTATATTCTCAATGCCACTCAGCCTCACTCCCTCCTAACAAATTCACCTTCCCTCCACTCCTCAAAGCCTGTGCCAAGCTCAAATCACTTCCACAGGGCCAAATCCTCCATACCCATCTCATCAAAACCGGTTTTTCTTCACATGTTTACGCAGCCACTTCTCTCACTGATATGTACATGAAGCTGCATCTCTTACATGATGCACTCAAAGTGTTCGACGAAATGCCTGAGAGAAACCCGACTTCATTCAATGCTGTAATTTCGGGGTTTTTGCAAAATGGGTATTCTAGAGATGCATTCTCGGTGTTCAGACAAGTGGGGTTTGGAACGTTTAGGCCGAATTCGGAGACTATATCTTGTTTGTTGTTGGCATGTGAAAGTGTTCGACATGGCATGGAAATGCATTGCTTGGCGATAAAGTTGGGGGTTGAGACAGAGGTTTATGTTGCAACGTCAATTGTGACTATGTATTCGAATTACGAAGAGTTGGTTTCAGCTACAAAGGTGTTTGAAGGAATATGTAATAAGAGTGTAGTAAGCTATAATGCTTTTATTTCGGGGCTTTTGCAGAATGGTGTTCCGCGGTTGGTTTTGGATGTGTTTAAGGACATGAGGGAATGTTCAGTTGAAGTACCGAATTCGGTTACTTTTGTTTTGGTTCTTTCTGCATGTGCTAGTCTTCTGTATCTTCGATTTGGTAGGCAAGTTCATGGATTCATCATGAAAACTGCAAAAGAATTTGATGCAACACTGGCAACTGCATTGGTAGACATGTATTCCAAGTGTGGCTGTTGGCATTTAGCATTTGATGCATTCAAAGAGCTTGATGGAATCAGGAATTTAATAACATGGAATTCAATGATTTGTGGTATGATGTTGAATGCTCAGAGTGAGAATGCTGTTGAGCTATTTGAACAGTTAGAATGTGAAGGATTGGTACCTGATTCAGCAACATGGAATTCAATGATTAGTGGGTTTTCACAACTAGGGAAAGGAGTTGAAGCTATTAAGTACTTCAAGAGAATGCTATCTGCTGGCATAGTCCCAAGTTTAAAGTCTATCACAAGCCTTTTACCAGCCTGTTCGGATTTGTCTGCTCTGCAGTGTGGAAAAGAGATTCATGGGCATGCAATTAGAACTGATATTAGTAGTGATGAGTTCATAGCCACTGCACTCATTGACATGTATATGAAATGTGGATATCATGATTTGGCACGAAGAATTTTCGATCAGTTTGATAGAAAGCCTGATGATCCTGCATTCTGGAATGCAATGATATCTGGTTTTGGAAGAAATGGAGAGAACGAATCTGCATTTGAAATATTTGACCGGATGCAAGAAGAAAAGGTACAACCAAATGCAGCTACTTTTATTAGCGTGTTATCTGTATGTGGTCACACCGGTCAGGTCGACAAAGGATGGCAAGTTTTTAGGATGATGAGTAAAGATTATGGCTTGAAACCAAAACCAGAGCACATTGGTTGTATGGTTGACCTTTTGGGTCGATCTGGGCGGTTGGGTGAAGCTCGAGAACTAATACAAGAATTATCGCAGCCTTCTGCTTCTGTTTTTGCTTCTTTGCTTGGTGCTTGTAAGTATCATTTAGATTCTGACGTGGGGGAAGAAATGGCTATGAAGCTTGCAGAATTAGAGCCAGAAAATCCAACTCCTTTGGTGATCCTGTCCAATATATATGCTGAATTTGGAAGATGGGGGGATGTCGAAAGAATTAGGGGGATAATGAACAACAAAGGATTAAGAAAGCTCCCTGGCTCTAGCTTAATAGGAGAAATGTGAAAGTACATATTCAGTACTGATTGAACAGACAGTAAATTGTTCTCCGGCCCAAAACCGGATTTTGTTACATATTTGCACTTAAATTGTTCTCCCGCCCAAAACCGGATTTCATTACATATCTGTGCTTACATACATTTTAAGGATTTCGAGACCTGAAGCATCACTGATTCAATATTTCCTTCACTGCAAACCCAAGGTGGTTATCAAAATGGTTAGGCGGCTCATAAATGAAGCAAGAAATCACATCTCTAAGTGTAATGACGCCAATAACTTCATCGTCCTCCCCAGCTACCACATAAATCCTGTGAACTGACTTCAAAGCAAGACTCTGGATCACACTGGCAAGAGTTGAATCAAGTTTGCATGTAATTGGTGGGATGACTTTTCCAGTCTCTTGGGAGGCTATGGTTTGCATGAAATCCATCACAGTCAGCTTCCTGGATGAAAGGCATATAAAACTTAGTCACAGCATCAAGAGTAACATCAAACCTTTTTAAATAGACAGTGCAAGAGCCACATGAAGATAAAGATGAATGTTTGTTCCTTCATAACAGTTCCCACGTTCTAAGTGTCTTGTAGTACTTTGCAGACTTCATTGAAATGGTATGTCCCACTTATAAGTTGTAAGTGTAATTAATTTATATTGAATTTATATTCCAACCTTTGCATGCTTTCTAAAGTTAGAAAAACTTACCCAGTAATTTCTTTCTAGCTCCTTGAAAATAAATTTTGTACTATTGAATTTAAGTTGGAGAATTACCATTTTCATATTGAGTTTATTCACATCTTAGCCATCTTACCATATTTCATCTCTTAAAAACCTTCGAACATATGTGGTAAAAAAACAACCAAAAAAAAAAAAAAAACAAAGAAATTTAAAGTTAAAAACTTTTTTTTTTTTTAAACTTGAAATTTAAGGTTGAAAAATTGATATAAATAAAAAAAGAAACTAACCTATGTAGTCAAAAGTGAAAAAAACTAACTTCTTGTTAGAATAATTAAAAAAACAGGGCTACCTGCTAAAAATTGGGCCAAACTGTTATATAACGTTAATTAAAATTTGGTTATTTGTATAAAATTTGCTACAAAAATGTAATTATATATATATTTTAAATCAAACTAAAATTAGTTGCAAGTGGTTTGATTATGTTCTCAAATTGAATGAATAATTTTTTTGAATTTCAATGTGCAGATTAGAGCTGGTGCACAAGCAGAATCTAAATTTTGACTTCTCCCTACCTAAAATTGGAGAAAAGCTCAGGTTTCAGTAGCAAGTATCTGATATCCTTTATGCTAACGTTCCCAACAATCTTCTTCTTTGGTGCCTCTACAACTGGAAGACCACCAATTTGGTTATCTCTCATTCGCTTGAAAGCCTCCAGAATCAACTCATCGCCCTGGATACTAATAACCTGGCCAAGAAGACACAAGTACATTTTGAATATCTGAATTTCAGTAATCAGCTTGCAGAATACTCATGTAACAACACACACCTTACCTCAGCAGGGGCCATGAAAGGAAGCCCTAATTCAGAAATAGGCTGCATAGCAATGAGGTCAAACCAGTCCCTTCCATTACATCTATCAAGACCCTGAACAACGGCAGATTGAGTAATGTAGTTCTTAATGTCAGGCTTGCCTTCTTCAATTACAGGTACATTCCTTAGCCTATATTTTGAAAGTAGCAGTAAGACACTCAACATAGAACACTCTGTTGAAACTGGGAGGAAAGGAGCCCAACGGTAGGACTTGAGTATCGACCTCACCTGAAACAAAAAAAATTATATGAAATATCATTTCTAATTTTCTTATGGCTAAGAAACGGATGAGGGGTATCATTGATCCACATTCGATATTTCACTTGCTTCTCAATCAGAGCACTTTACAGTAAAATACACAAAGCGTGCTCATCATTTAGTTGAGAAATGGAGAATCAAGATTAATTGTCCAAATAAACTGAATAAGGTACCAGAGGCAACATGGCCTCTACAAATAATACTCTTGGCAAAGTTGGGCTTACTGTGGTTGATTTGAAGGGTTCATCTTCCAGTATAACTTTGTAAAAATCCTCGCCCAATTTATCAGCAGCTGTGGCACCATCTTTTCCCATCCCTTTATCTACAGCCACACCACCAGCCACAGCAGCACCAACTGCAGCAGCTGCTAGCCCTGCAACAGCAACAGGCCCGGTCGCACCCAATGCTAGTGCTCCAAGAGCGCCAACTGCTCCTGCACCAACTCCAGCAGCTGTTGCTGTACTAGCTGATAGAGCAACAGCAGCAAGTTCTGCACTCTCCAGCACCCACAGAACGATAGCTGAGTAATCTATGATTCCTAGGTACCTGTCTCTCCAATCTGAAGAATTTTCTGTATCTGGGTTTCTCACAGGAGCAGACAAAATGTTGCATTCAGATAAAATCTTTAAAGCATCAGCAACGGAAGTGTCTGCTAATATTTCTATCACTGCAATAAGAAATGTTCAAAACTATCATTAGTGACTCAGATATGCTTCATTTCTCTTCATTCTAACTGCATGAACCCCTTTTCAAGGGAAAATTGGCTGGGTATATGAACCATACTGTAAAAGCATTCACCTTTGCCACCAGGAACTTCTGGGAATGATGAAACCGGAATGCTTGCAAATGCAGCTGTCAAAGTCTCTTGCAACGATTGTGGTAATTTCTTCCTTGACTGGATCTTCTCAAAATAAGCATCATAGCTTGAAAGTTTGGAATTATCTTTGATCATTTCTTCATGTGCCATACCTACACCAAAAGGCACTAATGGGAGTTTGCCAATATTCCCAATGTCTTCCTTTTAGTAACATAATCATAGGATTATTTATCAAAAGAAAAAATCATAGTATTAGTTTAACAGAAAATATTTAATAAATTTGATCACCCTATTTGAAAATCATTGAGGTTGCATTTAGATTCGAGGATTTAAAATCAAGGAATATATAGAACAACTATTAGCATAAATTGTTCAATATAAATTTAACAATACATGATGATTTGTGCTTTGGGGAGTTTGCTCAAAAAAAAAAAAAAAAAAATCTTGTGATATAATGGATTTGAAATGACATATTGCATCTAGTATTTTTCAATTCAACAAATCATGAATTTCATCGCTAGGGAAAAAAATCATATCCTTTTATACTCTATTCAAGTCATTTAAACTAAAGATTGTAAATCCAAATCATTGTCTTTAAATTCCTTTATCCAAAAGGAATCATAATCCAATCTCGGTTAATGACTCATCCATTGAATAAGGTGCTCTCTATTAATTTTAAATCTTCATGGACATGACATTTTTTTCCCTAAAGAGTGACTGGAGTGCACTGCCAAATTATAACCAATTGCTAGATGTAGCACTATGCATCATATAAAAACATCATTATTTATCAAATCATTACATTTGTGTTCCTAAGATGTATCTTAACCTATACTATGTTCATGATCTAGCAAGAGATTTAATTAACTTCATATGACACACTCTTTCGAGGAAATAAACTTGTAGCTTAAAACAAAAAATGAATCATTTGAAATCAAAGGGAGATCTATAATGATGAAAATGTTCAAAAAGGATTGGGTGTGACATACCTTGCAAAATCTGTGTTCAGAGATTAGATTTGGGTTCTGCTAAGGGAAAGGCTCTCTGTTCATTTCCTCAAAATCTTGTTAATTAAGTGTGTTGGTTCCATTTGCATGTTGTGGACACATGGCAGGGTTGTGGCCCAACACGTGTAAGTAGTGAAAATGGTTTAGCCTCCAAGTGTGGCAGTTTCTATAATAGTTTACGAGGTTTCTTTTAAAAAGTCCTTCCCTGTGTTCCACGGCATGAAGTACGAGTTTTTGTTTTGTTTTTATAAATTTCATTACTACTATTTTTAGGTAAAGGTTTATTTTTTTGTTTCTTTTACACAATTTGATACTTGTCCAAATTGCACCGTTTGTATTCTAAATTTAATGTGTTCTACTGTAATAATAATCAAAGAAAAACACTGTCCTATTGTAATCAAAGAAAAGCAATGAGTAAGCTTTAACCCACAAACAGATAATTAAAAAAAAAAGATAATCATAAGAAAATAAAGAAATGAAGAAGACTTAAAGTCCAAATAATTAGAATGCTGTTGATTTCTTTATAAAAACAAAATAGAAAAGAGTAATATACATTGACATACCTGTTGAACTGGAACAATTAGAAGTGCACTCTCGTTTTTGTAAGTAAAGTTTGCTCTTTTTTGGATTTTGAATTTAGAAAAGATGATGACAATAGTGTAGAGAAAAAGAACATAGAATTGAGATGAATTGAGGAAGAAATAAATTAAAGAAGTTGATTAACTAATGTAACAGTTGTCTTATTTTGTAGGCAGTGTTTTACAGAGGAGTTAGAGATTATTTTTAGGATGTTATCCTTAAGATTTATCTCTACATTTTAGTATATTATTTTCTTCAAAATCAAAACAAAGATCCTTAAGTTTTATCTATACTTTTTAGTATATTTATCAAAACAAAGAGATTTGAGGAGGAAATAAAAACAAACAAATGTGAGATGAGATTAAGGAGCAAGGGAAAAAAGAAAGGAAAAAAAAGTGAAAACGTGGAGTAATACTGCCAATTTTGTAGGCAAAGTTACACGTGGGAGTTAAAGATGCATTATTACTATTATTACTATGATATCCTCAAGCTTTACTTCTACTCAAATATAGGCTATAAGGGTATTTTGAAACAAAAAAATTGTCCGCTCCAAATCAGTGTAGTCAGTTTCGTACTGTACCGGCTGGTACGGCCGATATTTTCCGTACCGGTGGCTGGAACGGTACAGAAACGTCCTCATTCCGTACCTGTACCGGCCGAAATCAGAAACACAGATTTCTTTGTAATTTTACACTCACCTAGGATAATTTCTCAAGAAATTTCATGATCTGATGCATCTTTCACGTGTCTCGGTCTCTTTTCTGCTTAGCTTTCCATTTTTCTTCATGGTCTCTGCAACGTCTGTGTTCCTTTGATGTTCTTCTTCTTCTTCGTTTCTTTTTTTCTTTTTCTTTTTTTTTTATGTCTTTACTGTTTCTCAAAGATTTTGAGTTTTGCTTTGGGTGCCCATGTGATGACTGACCAAAGGTAAGGAGATGACTTGCTTTTTGAAATTTGGAATGAGATAAGACTCAGTGGAGGTAAACATGTGGAGGAGATAAAATCATGATAAAAATAGAGAAATATAAATTGCAAAAGTAAAAGAGGATGTGTGGAGGTGAAAAAAAGGGGAGTTATTAGCAATTTGTTGGCATATGGTATTGAAAATTGAGATACGTGTACCAAAATAAAAATAAAAATGTTATATTCATAATATTTTTACAACATTTTCATTACAGATTTTAAGTTTTAGGTTGTTATTAGGGTGCATTTGGATACCACTTATTTTATTGAAAACTGAAAATAATAAAAAAATAATTTTCGGTTATTGTTCACACTTACAAAACACTGTTCATACATGAACAGTGCAAGAGGTGCTGATAAAAAAAAAAAACACTGAAATGCAGACGCACTGCGTTTCAGCTGTACCCAAACGCTAGCTTATTTTCTAAAAAATATTTAGTTTATATATATATATATATATTAAATATATAAAATAGCGGTAAACCTGAAACGGTACACCGATATTGACTAGTACCGAAATATATCGTTCTACTGGCCAAACCGGTACAGCCTCCAGTACGTGATTAACTTCTTTGGTCCAAATAGGAGAAGCCCCTTAAATAGTAGTATAGATACTTTGATATTTGGGCTAATGACAACGAGGTATAAAATATTTCAAACAGACCAATTTAGTTTCTAAAGCCAACTTTGTTCCTAAACAATAGTTAGTAAAATACGGTACGCGTTTGATACTATAAATATATGAACGGGTTTAATTTGGCATCTTTATAAAGAGAACGTTTAAAAAAAAATTAGCATAAAAATACGAAAACAGAGAAAGAACACTACGTGTATAATACGAGTATATTACGTTTATTTTTAAAAAAATTCGTAACAAAAATACGGAAACATATACCTGTACTTTTTAAAGATAAATACAATAACTTTTGTATTATGACCTTTATCTCTTGCCAAGTGTGATTTAATCCTTAGAACATCCCAACAAAATTAATTTTTTTTAGAATGATGCTAGAATTACTACAAATTTTACTATATAGATCTAACAAATTAATGTTTCACCTATTATAAATTTATAAAAGATAATCCAAACACTCATATCTTTGTTTCTAAAAGAAATCACTCATATATTTTTTTTAAAAAATTTCTTAAAAACAAAAACATAGTTCTATTATCTCATTGATAAAGTGACATTAATCGCATTCATTGTCACATTAACTTATGCACTTTTTATGCTAAAATTTGTAATAATTTTAACATTTTTTAAGAACTTAACAATGGTTATTTTGTAAGCTTCTATTTTTATTTTTGGGTTTACGATTTTAATAAAATAGATATATTAAACATTTTTTTTAGAATCAAATAAATATATTAAAAGTTTGATTGGAATACATTTCTAAAAGCGTTTTTTTTTTTTTTACCCACAGCAGAACTTTCAATCAAAATTGATGATCACAAGGAAATCAGTAAGGCTGAATGTCTCGAACGTTGATGACCTGTGTTACTTATAGCCTGAAAAGATAAAAAACAGTCAGAGGAGACCGGTGGAGGCCGGCCAAAGGTCCTCCGATGATAAAGTCAGTCGCTCTCTTAATTTCAAGTAAAAAAGAGTATGTACGTTTTTTTTATGGAAGTTTCCGAATCCCCTACCCTCTTGTTGGCGAGTGCTTATATAGCATGCGGGGAGCAGTTATTTATTCGATAACCGTTCCTATTGTTGAGGAGTTCGATAGATTCGGAGGTGACTTCCATAACTGCCATGGAAGTTACATCATTTGGATATGCATTCTGCGACGGTTTGTTGGACTTGACTTGCACTGGTTTGTTTTCCTCACGCTTGGTGATAATTTAGGTTATCTGGGGCTAAAAGCGTTTGGGATGCCATAGCCTAGTTCGTCGTTTGAGGATGGACGGACGAGGTTGTTAAGGACGATGTTGACATAACAACTACATTCCTGTGCCTTTTACAGGACGACGAATGTGGACGAGATAAGGTTGGTTTGCTACATCATCAGTTGCCCCCTCGTCCACATTGGTCATCTATAGTGTAAGGGGTAATCTAACGTCACTTCCTCAAATGTGTGAGTTGATGTGCCACGTGTCACCATTTCATTGGCGATGAGTCCCGTCAATTCATTTTTTCGAGGTGGATGCCACGTGTCGTTTCCTGATTGGTTGCGTCGTATTAAATGCTCAGGTTAGCTGCTTATAAATAGGGGAATTCCCCCATTACCCTTCACATTTGCAAGATTATCTTCTTTGACATTCCTCGTCTAGAGCCTCGTCTAGGAAATTCCTCGCGTCCATAGCCTTCATTCGTCTTAGAGCCAGGTATTCCATCTTCTCTCGTCTTTTAGGCTTTTCTTTGATCTTTTTTAGAAAATGTCGTCTAGTGATAGTTTAGAGAAAGAGATAGACGAGTATCAAGACGAGAGTAGTCAGAGTACAAGTTCTAGTAGCTCTAATAATAGTAGTGGGGGGAACTCCACAGACGAGAATGGGGAAAATTCCACGGACGAAGAATATGTTTCTGGCGTCCCTGGATTTCCCTTGGAGGCCATACAAAAGGAGCTTAGAAAGGCCTCAGGGTCTCAGGTAGGCACCTCGTCCAACGTCCCTCCGTCTGGGTCTTTGGACGAGGAAGAGGTAACAGTGTATAGTTGTGCAGTAGAGATCCCTTCCAAAACAAATGAGCAAAGACTAAATAACCTTAGGACATGGTACCAAATCCCAGATGAGTTTAACCCTAGGTTGCCCATCCGTGGAGAATGGTGCTGTGATTCTCATTTTGGGATAGGCGTCTATGAAGCTTATCTTTTGGGGGGTCTGAGGTTTCCTTTAAATGCTTTTACTATGGAGTTATTAGTTAGGTTAGGTTTAGGAATATGTCAGTTCAATCCTAACGCATGGAGATTGATCATCTCTATGCAAGTTTTGTGGAGGGAGGTATTTGGAGGGGACCGTCCTCTCACTGTGGACGAGTTCCTTTATTGTTATAAACCCTCGGAAATTCACCAGTCCCTAGGCTTTTACCAGTTTACAGCCAGGGGCAACGATTGTAGACTGATTAGATCCTTGCCCTCGTCTGACCGAAAATGGAAAACGAAGTTTTTCTTCGTCTCTGGCTTCTGGGCTGGGAAGCCTATGGACGTTGGCCGGGACTCATTTGGTCGTTACACTGGGGACCTAGGAAACCTTCGTCCTCAGGGTAAGCCCCTCTCTCTCTCTCTCTTTTATATATCCTCTTCATTTGTCTAACCTTTACTCGTTCCTTTTCAGCTGTTGGACAACCCTCTCTTAGCAAGTTTCACGGTGACCGCGTCACAGAGCTCGTCTGCACCCAGACAGAGATTTCCATTCTTTAGTGACACTTAGACGACTTGCTAAGTGGGGATTAGGCCCTGATCCTTCTGAAGAGGCACTTGCACACGAGATTACAGTGAGAAGAAGTAAGTTTCAAATTCAGAACTTGTCTTACACATATTTTGATTTTAGTTCTAAAAAGTTCTTCCCCTTTCTCTCTTTTTTTTTTTTTTTTTAGGAATGGCAACAATGAAAGGAAATAAAGGAAAAGAGGTTGTAGGTGAGGGGGATCGTCCTGAGGCTCGAAATCAAATTCAGCCAGAGGCTGGGGATAACCGTCCTGAGATCCCATCCCAGGCTCGTCCATCTGCTGGGGACAAAAGGAAGTCCCTGCCAAAAAACTTGGATCTGGGAAGTCTCCCTAGCCGTCGCGACAAAAGGGTTAAGCATGGGTCGTCCAAAGTGACTAAGCCCAACCTTCCTCAATCTCAACCCTCCGTCCAAATAGTTGATGTGGACGTATCCACGCCCATCGAGACTACCCCGTCCAGGACCCCTCCTAAGACGACTGCATCTGTCTCGTCCCAGCCTCCGAAGGTTCCCTCGAACATCATTGAAAACGAGGACTTGGCTTGGGAACGCTTCAAGGACGCCGTGAAGGACGAGGACATAAATGTCTGTTACGACATGTCTTTGAAAGATTTTGAACACTCAGGTGTTCATGATCTTTTTAAGGTATGTATCCTTACTCTCGTCTTGTCTTTATAACTTCATGATTTTTTGCTGTCTAACCCAGCTCTCTCTTCTCTTTTTTTTATATCTCCTTTGTAGGCTATGTCCAAGTTCATCGCAGCGTCAAGGCAAGCTACTGAGTTGGACAAGACGAGGATCTTATTGGAGACGACAATCCAAAACGTCAAGGACGAGAACAAGAAATGGGCTGAGATAGCTGCCAAGGCTAAGGAAAAGGCAATTGAGCGGCAAAATTTAATCGAGGAGTTGAAAGCTGATGCAGTGGAGAAAGACACTCGTCTTGATCACATGCAAAAGAAGAATGACGAGCTGAGTGCTCTTCTCTCCAAGACAAAAGAAGAGGTGGTTGCTGAGTTTAAGGCGTCCAAAGAATTCACAGATCTATTGGATCGTAACTACACAGCAGGTTTTGAGGACTTCAGGTTGGACGCTGTTGAGAACTTCCCCGAAGTGGACTTCAGCTCCATCAAGCTTAACTTGAATGCTGCCACCAGGTCTCTTCTTCAGACCAGCTCCGAGGACATTAATGTGGAGGATGATGCTTCTACCCAGCCGTCCAAAGAAGATCCCAAGGTGGATGCCCCCCCTGCTTGAGGACGAGTTCTGACCATGTATTTTTACTTAGTTTTTATTTGGTCCTTAGTTTTGGGACCTTTTGATGTAACTCAAATACATTAGGCTCGTCCATGGTTTTTAGGACGAGTTATTAAACTAGTAATTACGTAAGGGTGTTTGGACGTTGGTCGTCCGCCCTTAAAACTGTTGAGTGGATGTTACTTTTCTTCTATATATGCATGGACGAGATCTTCTCCCATATTTAACTTTAAGCTTAACTCGTCCATATTTCATATATACTTCTACCATTTTCATTGGAATTTCGTGTGTAATTCGTCTTATATGAAACAGTAGCTATTAGCATTACTCGTCTTTAGACTTGTCTGATGCCATGTTAAGCAAGGATTGAACCCTGTATTTTTGCTTGTCCATGTACTGGATTGTTCAAAGTTCTTTGGACGAGTTTATGATACTTGTCTAGGAATTTCCTCATCCATAGTCTGGATATGCATTACGCTTTTACCTCGTATGTTAGGTGGACGAGTATGCCTCGGGCTTACTATGATTTGCTCATGGTAGTCTTTACCTCGTCCACTATGTGGACGTGAATGTCTTCACCCTTAGGGAAGCCTCGTCCATTGTATGGACGAGTATGTCTTAATTTTGCTTCACCCTTAGGGAAGCCTCGTCCATTGTATGGACGAGAACGTCTTAATTTAGCTTTTACCCTTAGGGAAGCCTCGTTCATTATATGGACGAGAATGTCTTAAGTTTGCTTTACCCTTAGGAAGCTTATAGGCGTTACATCTCCATGTCCAAAGATTTTCCTCGTCTCGAGCTTTTTAGCCTTTTTGCTGGTTGATTTGAACAGAAGTATGGAAATCAGGGATTTACACAACATTACGTACATTCCACAAACATTGTTCACAGACGAGGCATGTGCTAAGAAGCAAATGCCTAATATGAAAATAAATACAAACCATAACTTCGTCCATAATCACACCATAATAACATTGAAATACCATTAAAACATGTAGACAAATAAATAGAAAAGCGGGCTTCAGTCTTTGTCCAGAACTACACTCATTCAGGGTGGCATTTTACTGGTAGTATCTCCTTAGATGTTCAACATTCCAAGGATGTTCCAATTTTCTCCCGTCCAGGGCCTCCAAGTAGTAGGATTCTTGTCTTTTGTAATTGACAACTCTGTAAGGTCCTTCCCAGTTAGGTCCCAATTTCCCATGAGCTGGGTTCTTGGTCGCCAGTGAAACTTTTTTCAGGACGAGGTCTCCTACGCTGAATCTTCTTGGCTTCACCATTGCATCATATCTCTTAGACATGAGGTTTTTGTACCTTACCGTCCTTTGTTCTGCAACCGTCCTTACCTCGTCTACCAAATCAAGGTTTAAGCGGAGCTGCTCCTCATTATCCTTGTCCTGAAATGACATCACCCTATGGTTGGCCATATGTACTTCCGCAGGTATGACTGCTTCACTTTCATAGGCTAGCTTAAAAGGTGTTTCTCCCGTAGGGGTTCTCACTGTCGTCCTGTATGCCCATAGGACGCCAGGTAGCTCATCTGGCCATACTCCCTTTGCCCCCTCAAGACGAGTCTTGATTATTTTCAACAAGGATCGGTTTGTAACTTCGGCCTGACCGTTCGCTTGAGGGTGGGCTGGGGAGGAATAGTGATTTTGGATTCCGAAGTGTTCACAGAAATCCCTGAAAAGGGCATTGTCGAATTGTCTTCCGTTGTTGGATATTAGTACTTTAGGCACCCCAAACCTGCATACTATGTTTTTCCAGACGAAGTTCCTTATGTTCTGCTGCGTGATACTTGCTAAGGGTTCCGCTTCCACCCACTTGGTAAAATAGTCTATCCCCACCACTAAAAATTTCATTTGTCTGGTTCCGAGGGGAAAATGACCTAGGATGTCTAAACCCCACTGAGCAAAGGGCCACGGGGCCATCATTAGGGTTAGATATTCAGATGGTTTTCTGGGAACATTATTAAATCGTTGGCACTGGTCACATACCTTGACGTAAGCTTTTGCATCTGCTTGGATAGTTGGCCAGTAATATCCTGCACGGATGACCTTGTGGATGAGTGATCTGGCTCCCGAATGATTTCCACATGCTCCTTCATGAACTTCCCTCAACACATAGTTTGCTTCGTCTGAAGCCAAACACCTGAGATAAGGCTGGGAGAAGCCTCTCTTGTACAGAACCTCGTCTATAAGGATATACTTGGCTGCTCTAACCCTGAGTTTTCTAGCCTCGTTCTTCCCTTCCGGAAGCCTCCCGTCCCTTAAGTAAGATACTATTGGGGTCATCCAACTTTCTTCACTCTCTATTTGCTGTACTTCAGGGAGATCTATACTTGGGACGTATTGAACTTCATCGAATTCGTCCATAGCCCCAATTGCTGAGGCTTCCTTCGCTAAAGTATCTGCTTCCACGTTCTCCTCCCTTGGGATTTGAACGAAGTTAGCTTCTTTGAATTTCTTCACCAGCTGCAACACTTTTTCTAGGTATTTTTTCATCCGTTCTCCCTTCGCCTCATACGCTCCATTTATCTAGCCCATAACCAATTGGGAATCTCCTTGGACAAGTATTGACTTCGCTTCCACGGACTTAGCCAATTCCAACCCTTTTAGGAGGGCTTCATACTCAACTTCATTGTTGGTTGCTTGGTATTGCAGACGGATCTTATGCTTCAGTTTATCTCCTTCAGGGGATTGCAAAACCACTCCTATTCCTCCTGCATGTTGTGTGGACGAGTCATCCACATGGACGACCCATTTCTTATTGTCTTCCATTTCTTCTATGTCATCGCAGCTTGGTATGAACTCCGCAATGAAGTCTGCCAGGGCCTGAGCCTTTATGGCATGCCTTGGTAGGTATCGGATGTCAAACTCACTGAGTTCGACGGCCCACTGGATCAATCTTCCCGCAGCTTCCAGCTTGTTCATGGCTTTTTTGAGCGGGTGGTCTGTCATAACATTGATTACATGGGCTTGGAAGTAGTGTCTTAGTTTCCTGGAAGCTGTGATAAGTGCGAAAGCTAACTTTTCTATCAGTGGATATCGTCCTTCCGCTTCTCTCAATGCCCGGCTAGTATAGTACACTAGTTTTTGCACTTTTCCTTCCTCTCTTATTAATGCTGAGCTCACGGCGTGCGGTGTCACTGCTAGGTATAAAAACAACTCCTCTTCCATCACGGACGGACTCAGCAACGGGGCCGTAACAAGGTACGTCTTCAAATCTTGGAAGGCTCTTTGGCACTCGTCCGTCCAATCGAATGCTTTCTTCAGAACCTTAAAAAATGGTAAACATTTGTCAGTAGCTTTAGAAACAAACCTGTTGAGGGCAGTAACTCGCCCGGTAAGAGACTGGACTTCTTTGGTATTTTGCGGAGGCTTCATATCTAGAATGGCTTTAATTTTTTCCGGGTTTGCCTCGATCCCTCTGTGTGAGACCATGAATCCAAGAAATTTTTCAGACGCTACCCCGAAAGCACACTTGCTGGGATTTAACTTCATACTGTATTGTCTGAGTGTATTGAAGGTCTCTTGCAGGTCATTCAAATGCGTCCCCTCGTCTAGGCTCTTCACCAACATGTCATCCACATAGACTTCTACGTTTTGTCCAATCTGGGGGCGGAACATGTGGTTGACCAGTCGTTGGTATGTTGCTCCAGCGTTTTTCAAGCCGAATGGCATCACTTTATAACAGAATAATCCTTGACTAGTAACAAAGGATGTCTTCTCCTGGTCAACCTCGTCCATCCTTATTTGATTGTATCCAGAGAAAGCATCGATGAAGCTAAGCAACTTGTGCCCCGCAGTGGAATCTACCAACTGGTCAATGCGTGGTAGCAGGTAGCTATCCTTGGGGCAAGCCTTGTTTAGATCGGTGAAATCCACACACATTCTCCATTTGCCATTTGCCTTCTTGACCATCACTACATTGGCCAACCAATCCGGATAGTACACTTCCCGAATAAATTTCGCCACAATTAACTTTTGGACTTCGTCTTTGATAGCTCTGTCTCTCTCAGGGGCAAACACCCTTTTCTTCTGTCGCACTGGCTTGGAAGAGGGACATACATTCAGACGGTGGGTAATGACACTAGGATCTATACCTGACATATCCTCATGGCTCCATGCAAACACATCAATATTTTTCTTCAAAAACTGGACAAGGTTCTTCTTAATCTTTTCTTCTAGATCTGCCCCAATCTTGGTGCACCTCTCAGGGTTGTTTTCATCCAAGGAAACATCTTCTAACACCTCGGTGGGCTCTGCCACAATTCTCTTGTCTTCAATATTCATGGTCTGAACTTGCTCATCCATGGCCAACATGGCCAGATAACATTCTCTTGCTGCTAATTGGTTACCTTGTACTTGTCCTACTCCATAATCCGTTGAAAACTTGACCGACAAGTGGTAAGTGGATGTAACAGCCTTCCAACTATTCAAAGTTGGCCTTCCAATTATGGCGTTGTAGGAGGATGAACAGTCGACCACAAGAAAATTCACGTCTTTAGTGATTTGCTGTGGATATGTCC
Source organism: Notholithocarpus densiflorus (assembly GCA_030021035.2). Taxonomy (NCBI): domain Eukaryota; kingdom Viridiplantae; phylum Streptophyta; class Magnoliopsida; order Fagales; family Fagaceae; genus Notholithocarpus; species Notholithocarpus densiflorus. The sequence goes on along the minus strand of JARYZH020000053.1, from coordinate 2,831,376 downwards.
CCACTACCACTGGTAATGTAATAGTACCCACAAGTTGTACCTTCATTCCATCGAAACCTACCAGGGGGGAATTCACCGGACGAAGCCGGTCTTGTCCTAGTTTCATCTGTTGAAAGGCCGAAAAGTATAGAATGTATGTCGAGCTTCCATTATCTACCAGTACCCTTCTGGTCATGTAGTCAGCAATAAGCAAGCTAATGACGATAGCATCATCGTGAGGATGGTGAATTCTTTCAGCGTCCTCCTCAGTGAATGTGATGGCTTGCTCGTCCATGGCCCTCGCTCTGGGCGTTCGTCCAGAGAGTTGAACGCTTTGCACTGCCTTCAGGTATGCCTTTTTGGATTTGGACGACTGGCCTGTAGAACTTCCCTCTATGATAACTCTGATTTCTCCGAGGGGTGGTCGTGACGACTCTTCTACTTTACCCTTCAATTTCTCGTCTTTGTGGTCTCGTCCAAGGAAACTCCTTAACTTTCCCTGCCTTATAAGATTCTCAATCTGCTGCTTTAGATCAAAACACTCGTCCGTGTCATGCCCGTGGTCTCTATGGAAGCGACAATATTTATTTCTATTGCGCTTATTAGGGTCTCCTTTCATTTTCTCCGGCCATTTCAAGGAAGGATCGTCCTTAATGTGCATGAGGACTTGTTCGAGAGGCATGTTCAATGGTGTGTATTGCTGACTCCGTGCTGATGGACCAACCTTTTTATCATCTCGATCTTTTTTATCTTCTACTCGTCCCTTCTTTGGACGAGGGCCCTGCTCGAAGTGACGCATGGGATTCATTTCCATTCTCTCAACTCTCTTCTTCTTCTTAGCTATGATTGCGTCTTCTGCATTCATAAAATTCTGGGCTGAATGGACGAGTTCAGCCATAGACTGAGGTTCCTTCTCATAAAGTTTGTGGATGAACAAATCAGAATTTACCCCATTGTGAAAGGCCGCCAAGAGTAGTTTGTCATCCACTTCGTCCACTGTCAGGGCTTCCCTATTGAAACGAGTGATAAAGGACCGCAGACTTTCATTCTCCCCCTGTTCTATAGTTAGCAGGCTAGACAAAGAACGCTTGTGTCTCTGTCCCCCTATGAAATTATTGACAAACAACTTACTCAATTCTTCAAACGAACCCACCGTATTCGGGGGTATTTTGCTGAACCATACCCGCGCCGGTCCCTTGAGAGTGGTAGGAAAAGCTCTGCACATAATCTCATCAGGGACCCCTTGAAGGTGCATCGTAGTCTTAAAAGTGGCAATGTGATCAAATGGGTCACGCGTTCCATCGTAAGAATCTAAAGAAGGCATCTTGAATTTTGGAGGCAAGGGGTGACCATTGATGGTAGCTATAAAGGGGGAGTCTGTCCGGTGAACCAGATCCTTTACGAGGTTTGCTCTCCTCATGTTCTCCCGCATCTCATCCATAACCTTCCTCATCTGGTCGATCTCTCTTTCCAAATGTGGCACCCTTCTTGATGTGGTGCCCCTTGTTTGGCTTTCAGGCTCAGCGGTTGTTCCATCTCCTTGGCTCTGGCCTTGTCCTTCTCCATATGCCTCATTCTGCTGCCTCCTGAGATTGATCTCCCTTGTCAGTTCTTGGTTCTGGCGAGTCAATTTTGCCATAGCGGCTGCCATGGATTGCACGTGTTGAACAGAGGATGGTGGGGCCGCAGGCGCAGATTGACGATCGCGGTAAGGATTGCTAGAGGCATCCCTACTCTCTTGATGGCCTGGACTAGTAGCCCTTGATCTTGTCCAGACCATTGCAGCCTTTTTGTCAGAGAAAGGAATTGTAGAACTCAAAGATGAAATCTAACAAAACCGTATTCCCACAGACGGCGCCAACTGATGATCACAAGGAAATCAGTAAGGCTGAATGTCTCGAACGTTGATGACCTGTGTTACTTATAGCCTGAAAAGATAAAAAACAGTCAGAGGAGACCGGTGGAGGCCGGCCAAAGGTCCTCCGATGATAAAGTCAGTCGCTCTCTTAATTTCAAGTAAAAAAGAGTATGTACGTTTTTTTTATGGAAGTTTCCGAATCCCCTACCCTCTTGTTGGCGAGTGCTTATATAGCATGCGGGGAGCAGTTATTTATTCGATAACCGTTCCTATTGTTGAGGAGTTCGATAGATTCGGAGGTGACTTCCATAACTGCCATGGAAGTTACATCATTTGGATATGCATTCTGCGACGGTTTGTTGGACTTGACTTGCACTGGTTTGTTTTCCTCATGCTTGGTGATAATTTAGGTTATCTGGGGCTAAAAGCGTTTGGGATGCCATAGCCTAGTTCGTCGTTTGAGGATGGACGGACGAGGTATCAAAGGACGAGGATGGACGGACGAGGTTGTTAAGGACGATGTTGACATAACAACTACATTCCTGTGCCTTTTACAGGACGACGAATATGGACGAGATAAGGTTGGTTTGCTACATCATCAAAAACCATTATTGATTTACATCAGATTGTAATCGAATTGAGGAGAAAAAACTGTGTTAAACCAGTAAGTCAGTAACCACTAACTATGGCTTGAAGAGTTTAATAATATTTTATATAATCGTTTTCATTAGGAAAGTTACTTTTTAACAAGCTATATCTTTTATCAAGCCGTACTAAACGAGCCGATATATTCTTGTTCCGTTACAAACGTTTATTATACTTTCAGCCTCAAATTAACGCTTACAGTCTCGTATCATTGCCAATATGACGGGAGACGCGAGTCTTTTTACAGATTACAGACATACGCGATTAATACGCGTAAAAACCCACGGCATAAAATACAAGTTTTTATTTCCGTTTTTGTTTTGTGTTTTTTGGTAAATTTCATTAACATATTTTGAGGTTTGGGCTAATTAATGACAATGAGGTCTAAGATATTTCAAAACTGACTAATTTAGTTTTTAAAACCAACTTAGTCCCTAAACACTATTAAGCCCGTTAGTAGGGGTGTTCGCGGTGCGGTTTTGGGTCATTTTTAACATCGCACTTTGCGATGCGATTTAGCTAAAATCATAACTGCATCGCACCTTATTTTTGCGGTCACATGTGCAGTGCAGTGTGGTGTGGTGCGGTTTAAAGTTTAGCCAAAACCATAACCGCACCGCACCTCATTTTTGCGGTCACATATGCGGTGCGATGTATAAGATGCGGTTTGAATGATTTGAAATTGGTATATATTTCAAATTTTGGGCTTTTTCTACCCAGCCAAAAACTAATTTTTCCCTTTATTTTGGTCCAAGTTTTAAACTATTGAGCTAATTTTTCTTTATTTTGGGCTGGCTTTCTTAATCAACACTTGCTAGGATTATCAATTTTTTTTTTTTTAAACTAGGGTTATTAAACTATTAATAATATATTTAATATTAAAAATAATTAAATATATTAATATATAGAGAGGGTGTGGTGCGGTGCGGTTTGTGCAGTTTTCTTATTATAAAACTGCAAATCGCACTGCACCATGCGGTGTGGTGCGGTGTGGTACACTATTACTTGCAGTGCAATGCGGTGTGGTTATGCTATTTTGCGGGCGGTTTTGGTGCGGTTTTTGCGGTTTGTGCAGTTTATGCGATTTGGTAAACACTCCTACCCATTAGTCATTTATCTCAATTGTCTTATGAACCAAGTTATGTTTTTTTTTTTTTTTTTTTTAGAGAGTTTTAACCTATGCGTCCACTCCTGATGATAACTCTTTATCATCAGACCAAGACACCAATCAGTTTTTGATGTAGGCGGAGATTGAACCCTAGATCTTTTATACAACCATCAGAGACTTTACCAATTGAGTTAATTGGAACCCACGACCAAATCGTGTTTAGGGACTAAATTAGTTAATTTTAAAATATCTTAGACCTTGTTGGCATTAGCCCAAATCTTGTATATGATAATGGAATTTGCCTTTTTTTTTTTTTTTTTTTTTTTGTGGCTATTTTATTTTTTGTTTTGAGTAAGCATGAAAATACAAGTTGGAGGGCTTAAAATTAGTAGAAGCCCAACTTGTAATAACGGGACCACTGTTCGGTTTCAATGTAAATTAACCGTGGTTGACAAAGAATTTATGACAAATTACATTTTAATCGAGAGGGGTGGTTTTCTTTAAATTAAATTTTACCTCTCAAAATTTATAAATTAAATTATATATTTTTTGTAGGTTCCAGTTAGTTTAACAAATAAAATCTCTGATAATTAAATAAGAGATCTGAGGTTCAATTCTCACTTACACCAAAAATTGATTATTGTCTTGATCTGATGATAAAGAGGTATAATCAAGAATGGACGTCATAAGTTAAAACTCTCTTAAAAAAAAATCTTACACTTCTTTAATAAGGCATTTTAAGTCAAACCATAAACATATTACACGTGAAACTTTTAATGAAAAGGGAAAATAAATAGTATCAGAGTTTCGTTGGAGTCAAGAAAGTGTGAAAATTTTGTAACGGGAAACAAGCCCCGATAAAAGCAATGGCAATGGGGTGGCTGTTGAGCAACCAAAAGAAAACAACATTCGTCTTCTCTTTTTGACTGTAAAAACTGTGACTTCCGTGACTTCTGATTTGTGGAGTTTTGTTTTGATTTGACTAGTGGACTAAAGTAGTTGCTTGGATCATAATACGTTGTAGTATTTTTAAAAAATTATCCCACTGAATCTAAATTAAATTCATTTATTTTTATAAAATTTAACATTAACATCATATTCGTGAGGGAAAGGAATTTAGACGCATATGTGAGGGGATGTTAGAATGATGTGATTAAGAATAATTGTTGGCTTCACCTAAGGGTCTTCTCATATCGGAGAGACTTTGAATTAGTTTGAGAAAATTTAGAGAGATTTTGTTATTTTTGAGGCTTCTTTTGAGTTTATAAAGTAATATAAACACTTTGTAATGAAAATGGGTTATTGCAATAAAAAGCATGCCTTGTTAGCTTTGGTCATCAACACATCATTAGAATGCTTGGTAAAAATGATAATTTTTGTTGCAATAAAAAAATTTTAAAAACAAAGAAATTGTTATTAATTTGACTAGGCAGTAATATTTATTCGATATGCATGGATGATATTTCCTCTCACATAATAGCCAGTTTTTCATTATTAAATTAAATGGTAAAACTTCATGGTCATTTGAAAAGAAGTATTATTCCGTAATATTTAATAATCTTTATATTGAGACATTCTATAAGCCTTATATTGGGTATATAGTATCTGTAAGTGAAATCATAATTGAATACTAATATTAGAGAAAAGTAGGTGATTAATATAAAATAGTTGCCAAAACTCATAAGGTTAGTTTTTGAGTTAAGTGATATTCATATATATTATAGTAAGCCTTTCGATTTGAAGTCTCAAGGTGAAACCTCTTCCTAACAAATGGTATTCAAAACCGATGGTTATTGTGCGATCAGTGAAGTGCGAAGTTCTTATAGACATGAGTCCTTTTAGTTATACATTTTGGGAGCTTAAAAATGCGTTTTTAAAATCAAAACTCTGTTTCTAACAACAATTCCTCATAACTTTTTAAACACTTATTTTAAACCCAAAACACCATTTACAACTTATCCAAACTTAAGCTCACAGTCGTGTTGCATCTCCTCCCAAACACCTTAGTTTCTGCTGCAGGTTAGTCTCTAATAAAGGCACGTCTCATGCTTGCATGCATCATCAACGTGATCACCTTTGACGATTGGCAGGGAACCCACATAGCGTATACTGGCGGCTTCAAGAATTTTGAATTTTGTTTCAAAACCTAAAGAAGCAAAGGTTCTCCGAAGCACACATATCAATTAATTAGATCAAGTCAATAATTGAATTTATAATATCTTTAGATCTGAACGAGTTATTCTGATTGATTCAAAATACTTATGGAAATTTGGTCAAATAATTTTTTGTAATTTTTAATTTTAATAATTTGCGTTGAAGTGGAAAATCAAAAAAATATTAAATTGAAAAGCTGTCATAATTTTCCCTAGCGATTATTCCAAAGGTGATCAATTAATCTAGTATTCTTCAACTATTAAAAGGTGAACCATTTTAGTTTGAAAATTAGTTTGCGGAGGCTGAATTTTTCCAGTATACTTAATTTTTGATGGCCTGCAATAAAATGGGGTTTGTCATTTGTGATTGTTTGTTATTTAAGAGCAATTGGAGTCAATAAAATGGGCGCCTTTTTGAAAGGTGAACAAAGATCACGTGGGCTGCATTAACAACTCATGGATATAAAAATGAGCTCTTTGAAATTCAACCTTAATACTCCATTCTTCTATAGTTCTATATCAATCTAAATGTCCTCATAAGTTTATTATAATAATAATAATAATAATAATAAAGAAAGAAAAAGGTAAATTACTATTTTGATCCTAAACTTTATCAAAAGTTTGTTTTCATCTAAACTTTAAAAGTTCGTTTTCATTCTTAAATTATTGAAATCTTCATTTTTATCCAAAACTATTGAAAATGTTTTACTTTTTATCCTTAAATATTATAAAAGTATACTTTTATCCTTAAATTAAATTTTTTTCAAAGTTCTTCTTTCATCTCTATTTTTGTCTAAATAATAAAGAATTCTTCAATTTAAGGATTTAAAAAAATTTTGATGATAAAATTTAGGGACCAAAATAGTTATATGTGGTAATATTGTCAAAAATAGTTTTTACCAATATGTGTGTGTATATTACTATTTATAAAATTCTAGATTGCAAATATTATTTGATGTTGAAAAAAAGAGAGATAATATAATAATAAATTCCAAGATGCATGTTTTACAAAGATAGTGGAAATTTTATATAATTAATTTAAAGAAACTTCACTTCTCAAATTTTCTTTTAAGAAATAGAAGACCGAATAGGGCCTACTAAACATACTCTTAAAGTCCATTTGAGAGGACACTCTTCTAATTCATATATATTTTTTTTTTAAACCATAATTTTGTTATTTTTCATCCAGTAGTCAAGCAGCAAAGCTTAATTAGTGGCATAAATCCTGTCTCAACAACAACCATTCCACCTTTAGCCGTATTTGCTCTACATGTCTCGGAAATGTTTGCATTGCAAAAGATGAATTATCAATGCCCCACGTCTTTATAGGAACTTCAGCAGCAGGCACTAATTAAGCCACTAATAACCCCTTTGTTTTAACATTGTTATTATGATGAACATGTCTGCATTTTACCTTTTTGTGGCGAATTAATTACTAATTGAATTTTTGCCAAATAATCACTAATTGATTATATTATATCAAAATTTACATTTTAAATTGACAAAGGGGTGATATGTTTTATCCATTTTTATGCGTGATAGTGGAGAAATTGATAAGTACAAAATAAAAACAACTAAAATCGGAGTGTTTTTGTTTGATTAATGTTAAATTATGTGGTCAAATGATTAAATTTACATCTCTCTAGACTCTAATAGCTTAAACTTTTGGGACAATCGAAAATTTAACGCAGTATTAGAGAGAATGAGATCTAACTTTGATTCTTATCTCACTTCCCACTACCTCTCATTTAAAATCTCATATCAAGTTGCTATTCATCTACAACAATCAGCAGCAGGTTATCTGGAGGCCGGGATTCTGAAGTACTAAAATATTGGTATCTACGATTTTTCAAAAACTTGAATGATGGGCATGGCTTCTTAGGCTGTTGGAGATGCTCATAATAAGTTTTATTTTGAGAGGACTCAAGTACAAGCGAGTAGGGGCTCTACGTTAAGCCGGTGCTCTTGCCAATACCACCCCTGACTTGGGAAAAATTATTATTATATATAAATTTTTTATTTTTTATTTTATCCTTTAAAAAATTTTGTGAGAATCTAAATATTTTTAGGCTTTAACATAATTAAACTTTGAACAAAATTTGACAACAAACTTGGTTGTAGACTAAGGCTATAACTCCCATAGTATTTTTATTGGATGTGGTACAGCAAATACACTGTTGGATTACACTTTTTTTCTTTATATCTCTCATACTTGCAAAATTTCAAGAAAATCAAATATCAATAGCAATTTCATCAATCAAATGTTTAAATTTCAGTTTTATAGTCTAAAATTATACATAAAATATAATTTTCTGGATCGAATAGTAAATAACATCGATTAGCATGAAATTTGATATGTGTTTTAAGAACATAAAAAAACATGCAATTTAACAATTAAAGTTTCAAAATATGTAGTCATGTTAATTTGTTTAGTGAGTTATTTGCTTTGAAGTTACAACTAAGTTTGTAACCAGAGCCCATTCTTAAACGATCTCATAACAATATATTAGACTCTTACAACAAAAGAAAAGTCGAGAAAATTTTTATTTAACTAAATTTTTGAAACAAATGTAGCTTGCCGTATTGATAATAAGACTATCCATACAACATTTCAAAATAAAAAAAACTTATAGAAAAGAAATTGTAAGGGTTTATGAATTTATAGTATTTTTTTATTTATTTAATATTTGTTGTATGAAGTTCTATTTTACTAGATCTTATATAATTTAAGTTTTTAATGACCTCCCTAAAAATATTCCTAAAACATACATAATTTGAAAGGTGATGATGGTGCTGCTTCGGTTTCTGGGAGGTATCGATCAGGAGCTGATGGTGGATCAACGAAACTCTTAATCATACAGACTGTTTCTCTTTTCTTTTTAACTTCCTTCTGGGATTCTGTTTTCTAACTTTTCTTAGGCGGAGGTTTCCCTTGCCTTTGTTTTAGGAGTTTACCTTGTATACGTTTGGTTACTATTATTATTCAATGATTTCTAACTTTTCCATTAAAAAAAGTAATAAAATAAATAAATAAATCTCACATTAAACCTTACCTATTAAAAGGGGTTGTACTTATGTGAAGGGTATTTAGGGTATGTAAATAAAATAATTCAACTATCATCATCTCTAATAGAGCTTTAAAAGCAAGCACAAAAAAATGGTTCTAAGGCCGCGTTTAAAAACGCGTACATAGGAGCTAAACGTGGCTATGGCGATTTGGCCTATAGTCGGCGTTTTTTAGGCTGCGTTTTGCGACCTAAAACCTCGTATAAGGACTGATGGTCTAGCACTATGGCGGCGAACCGTCCTATAGCCCGTTAAACTTGCGGCCTAAGGTGATGTAGTACAGATTTAGCGGCAAAACACGCTACGGCGGCGTTTTAAGCGTAATGCCTTACCAGCAGGCATGAGGCCCGCATTTAAACGGCGGCTAATATCGGTCTTAGGCGCGTTTTGCTTTCGAAGCCTAAGATAACCTTAGGCAGCGTTTAAACTGCAACAAATATATTTTAATTAATGAATTTTATTGAGGAAAATTTTTAAATCATAAAGTACCATTGTTAGCCAATTTATTTAGTAACAAATATAAAAAATTAGTAACATTTTAGTGAAAATAAATTTAGATGTCACTATATATTGAAGTTGAACAAAGGCGCCAAACTAGAATTCTTCTATAGCGGCGTTGCGTCGCTAAAGTTAAGTTTTTGTGGCGAAAATTTTAGTCACTAAAGTCTTGATAGAATACTATTGATGGCCGAAACTCATTTACGTCACTAAAAGTCTAAATAGTGGCGAAAATAAATGCGTCACTAAAATAAAATCATAAAAATCCCGATATCATTATCGTATGAAGCCAATTTTAAATCGCTAAAGGCATCTTATAGTATTGAAATATAGAGTCGTCTGTAAGTTACCCTCAAAAATAAGTTCCAGCCCTTTTTATTTTATTTCGCAAAACACACCATTTGTGTATTAGAGGCAAACCATCCTCGGGCGCTCGATAACTCCCATCGCCGGCCTTCAGTTAAACTCGTCGCGTGCGTCCATCCTCGGAATATGGCGTGGCGATTCCTGGCGCGGCAGCGCTTGATTCCTGGCAGCAGCGGCAGCGGTCGATCGCGGCCTTTCCGTCCCCGTCTCGCGGCGCTTTCAGATCCCAATCTCGCGGCGCTCGTCCGTCGCGGCGCTCAGTCGATATCGCAGCGCTCGATCTGATCTGCGGCGCTCCAGTCCCGATCGCGACGCTCCAGTCGCCTCGCGGCGCTCCGAGACCGGATATGCTCGCGACGCTCCGACTCCAGTCGCGACGGTTTGAAGAAATACGCCGCCCCGATTTGAAGCCGCCGCCGTTTGAAGAAGCTGGTCGAACCCATTCCGCCTTGCGGTTTGAAAGAAATCCGTCACCGATTTGAAAGGCCCATTATGACGGTTTGTATTATTCTTCGATTCACATTTGTGTGGTATATTAAAGAAAATGCATCATTGTGAATTTTCATTCTTTTTCTTTGTTGATCTTTATTTTATTGTCTGTTTTCCAAATAGAGCATGATTATGAACATTTGTTGATAAAAATTAGATTTGTATTTGTGATTTTCTTCGATTTAGTGTTGATTTTTTTCTATCTTTGCTTTGTTTACAAGAATTGGAATGCGGAAAAATTGGTGAATACATTGGCATTTGTGGTTGCTTAGAAAGGAATCAATGCAGTGTTTTTTTGTTGTTGAGTTGGAAGGTGGGTTTTCTTTAATGGGGTTTCGTTTAGTCCTTCTCTCAAGCGCAACTTTTGTTTTTTTTTTTTTGGGTGTTGGGTTCACGTGCACTGAACCCAATTGGTTTTGACTTTGTTTTTAGATTTGATTGTGTGTGTTTTTAGTGTAACGATTATGAAACAAAAGAGTGGAGTTTAATTACAAAATCTTTGTTTTGACATCAGGTTCGAGTATAGATTCACAAAATAACTCGATTAAAGAAATCAAAAATCCATTTTCTTTTTAATGCAAAATTGACATTTGCTGATAAGCAATATTTGTAGGATAGTGGCATGAGTGATGTTTTAAGAATTTGAGGTAATTTGAGATGACATGGAAGTGCCCGATGGAGTAAATGTATTTTATTTGATGGAATATGCGATATCATCTTCGATGACAAGCGAATAGCTAAGCTAAGGGCACTTAATTCTTTGAGTAGAAGCTATATATGTAGTGTGTTTCTAAAGTTATAAACTTAGCAGGCAAAGTAAGTATATTCTAGTTAAAAACTATAAACTCTATATACTTGTGATGTTGGAAATTTGTTTTGTGGTGGGTTGTTGTGTTGGAAGCAGGTGGCTTGCATGGTGTTATAAGGTGAACTTGTAAATTCATATTGGATGTTTTTAATTTCTTGCAAATGTTAATGAAACTTGTTGATTAGTAGCAATTGTGTTCCTTTGTTCAGATTTCAATACTTGTAAGCATCATAGTTGTGATGTTGGAAATTTGTTTTGTGGTGGGTTGTTGTATTTGGAGCAAGCGGGTGGCTTGTAGTGTTATAAGGTGGTTTAAATTCATATTGGGAGTGTTTTTAATTTCTTGCAAATATTAATGGAAACTTGTTGATTATAGTAACCAATTGTGTTCCTTTATTCAATTTCAATACTTGTAAGCATCATAGTTGTGATGTTGGAAATTTGTTTGTAGTGGTTATTATGTTAGACAGCGGGTGGCTTGCATGGTGTTATAAGTTAGTTTAAATTCATATTGGAGTGTTTTTAATTTCTTGCAAATGTTAATGAAACTTGTTGATTAATGTGTAATTGTGTTCGCTATTCAATTCCAATACTTTGTAAGCATCATAGCTTTAGGAGATTTACTTTTGGCATTACTTGAAGGCATGAGGAACATCTTACGTAGTTCTAAAATAGGGTTTAGTGATTATGTATGTATTGCAAACATTATTGTATGGAAAGGAGTTTGAATTGGATACTTGTTTTATTTTTACTTGTGGAATGTATGGATCTTTTTATAAATGTATTTATTGAAATAAATGTATTATTCAAATATGAGATTTTAATGTAATGGCAGGATTACAGTTAATATGAAGCCATGAAAAAATAAAAACAGAAAATAAGTTTTGGTAGCTGAATTTTCATCACAAATATAGCAACAAAAAAATTATTTTATTTATTAATTAAATCTCAAATATAACAATTAAATAGTTTTAAAAATCATAGAAATTTAAATCACTGCCACTGATCAGATTTTCTAAATAGTTTCAATGGCAATTACATCTTTATAATCTCAGCTTATAATTTAATCAAGAAATATGGAAATCATTTAATATAATCAGATCAAACAAAAGTGTTTTAAATTTAATCAAACGTAATATTTTAAATCCAACAATAAATGTTTTAAATCAGTAACCAATTTAAATCAGCAATTTGAAATCTTTAAAGTTTAAAATAATCCCGATTTTGTGTAATTTAAATCACCGGGACTTCAGTAATGAGAGACTCTGATGACGAAATGAGTTTCGTCACTAAAGTCAATTTAGTCACTAAAGGTCCTTAGTAGCGAAAATGAACTGTGTGAATTTTTCGTCACTTGAAAACTTATTTGTTGTAGTATAATAAGTCACGGCCATGAAGCTCCTGGTCGACAACCTATATGTCAAAACTATAGCTATGTTTGTCACCTATAGCCACGTTTTACGCCTTGTTTATAGTTTATATTTTTTTCCTTTCTAGGCAGGAAAACTGTCACAATTTCAATCGATATATAACAAACACATGCACACAAAACTCCAACTTGTTGCATGCAACAAAATAACAACGGCAATTTCAAAGAAATATCAAGCTATAATTTTTTTCTCAAACTTGTCACAATTTCAATCAATATCTTTAACAAATGTGGGAAAATTATCAATGTTCAGAAATATGCGATTGATCTGGCAACAAAATGGAAAAGTTTAAAATTCATTGACCGCAAAAGATGGCTGAGCATCACACATGCGGCTACTCTAACTACCTATGGCTATCCGGATGCTTCTAGGAAATTGCCTGTCTACAAGTGGGGCATCGGTTTTGTATCCTTGATTATAAGTAGATCACGGTAATGTCCATAATAGCCTTGCAATAATAAGTTATTTACTTCTTCTTTTCTTGTAAGTTAGAGTGTTAGGAAAAATCTAGACTACGGTTGACTTCTTTTGTCGAAATTAAACAACTTGATTATTTAAATTAGTTATGCAATGGATACTAGTTAAATAATAGGCACAACCATATTGCAAATATTAGCGCAGTGAAAATAAAAAAACATGTGCGATATTGTTATGAAGGGAAACACAATAGGAACCCTTTGAGGGGTTTAAGCACCTCAACGGAATAATTCTACTAAATTGGAATGCATGTTAGTGATGGGTTGTAATAAAATTTTTAACCATATGACATTGACTTATGGTATTAATTATTAACGAGTTTAACAAGTTTATGTATTTTCAAATTCGTTAGTTTGTTTTATATGTTGGAGATCTCCACTTAAATCTAATTGGAGATTTGAGAGATCTCAGCAATAGATGGAGATTATAGGTATGGGACTTTCATAAGATAAATTGGTATTATTAGGTTATTCCCAAAGTAAACGACAGCCCGTTTGAGGGCTTTGGGCCATTTAATCCATCGTCGACTACTAGCCACCGTCAAAATCCAGATAGGTTGATCTAGGTCAATGCGAGTGGGTTAGTTAGAGACTATATTTGGACAGTAGTAATGAGGGTGAAATATCACATTCGGTTTATTGCATATTATAATCGTTTATTTAACAATGAGCTTAAATAGTTAAATGAAAACCTAATTATTTATTAGACTTGAAAATACATGAAAACAGCAGGACTTATACCTATACAACTTGAAGATCTAAAGTCTCCCTCGACAAGACTTACTCTTCTTATTTCTTTTAACTACTAAAAGAAAAAATTAAGATGAGGTATGTAGATTATTATTTTTTAGAAGATGAGAATTGTCTTGAAAATTAACTCATCACTAGCAGAAAAAATTAAGTTGTTCTTTGTTTCTAGGAAATGTTTCACATAAAAGTTATTCAATTCATAAAGGAAAGGTCAAGGAAACAATAACATAATTCTCAAAGATCATATAAGTGAATATCTCACAGTATCACTATGATCAATCATACACTGATACACTATAATATTTTCGTGATTTGAGTTAAGTAGCAAAAAATCATATGTTCCACATTTTGAAAGGATTTATGGTGGATTTCATAGTTAAAATATGCCATGACATTCATGTACGAATTATATTTGTTGAGTTTTTGAAACTTTCTTTTAATATCTGTTTTGAAGGTGAGAAGTTTTTGCTGCCACGATATCTACACATGAGGGTAGTAGAAACCTCTCCATAGCTAACTTTAAGCTTAAGATTACGCGAGGAAAAATGTAAGAAAGAAAAAAAAATACTTTCAAACCTTATAATATCAATTAGGAGGCTATTTCAAGTTACATACTATTAGTTTTAAAAAGTTTTGAATTAAAACCCTAAATTTTAGAAAGATTATAAACCCCAAATCTTATAATTTTATTAGTTTTCAAATTAAACTCTGTGTTAAAATCATATCAATTTAAACTTTGGACATTTCATGTTTGATTGAGTTATCACGATTTTTTTAAAAGAGTTATAGTAAAAAACATAATGACTCTGTTCGGACAAAAGCCTTTAAAATGGCGTATCAGTTTATCTCAAAGTTTTCATTGACAAGACAATAGATTAATTAAATTTGACAATCAAACGCTATCTTTTACTTTCCATAAACAAACTAAGCGTCTTGTCCCAGTAGACAAACTTTTCCAATATTTGTTGCTAAACGCTGAAATATACACCAATTTTTAAATTCAAGCATTACACACTTATTAAGCGGGAAAAAAGGGTTTGCTGACCACTAGCTTTAAAATTATAAGTTAAATGGGTAACTTACCACCTTGCCATTGGCTTGATATTTGTAATTTAGCTGCTCAAAATTAGCATGGCGATCCTTTGGCAGTGATCTCTGCAAACAAGGAGAAGCCTGAAAGAAGTAAAGATCATTTATAGCATCAACTAATATCTAAGCTTAAATTTTTTGGAATTTATTTTAGTGTCAAACAAACTGTGAGACAGAAGCAAACATAAAGTCCGGTGGTAGAAAAAAGAGAATCACGTATTTCTCCCAATGTATTGAATAATCTCAAATCCATACATAGACAAAGCAAAACCTCAAAAACAAAAATAACATTATAGTAGCTTGGAATCAAAAACCCATAGAAATACATAATCAAGCTCTCTTCATCACCAACCACTATCAATCCAAGAAAATATTAGTCAAAAACGATGCGTAAACATGCAGGAGAAAATTTTACAACATCTGCGATAGAAAAAGCAACATCATTTCAATTTTTCTAGCATATTTTCTAAACATCTTCTATGCATTTTCAAAATCAACATTAAAATAAAACATAACAATGAGCTCTTGCCAATTGTGACCAAACCTGATAATGGCATTCCTCGTCCTGTGCGGTGAGATTGATTTTCAATGAAGCATATATTTTGATTTTTAATTTTATTTATTTCCCGATTGATTGAGGAATGGATAATAGTTGAAGCTTAAAAAACAAAACCAAAGGTTAAATTCATTGTTTTCTAAGCTTCCTGACAAAGAGTTTTATAAGGTACAAGCAAACCAAATGGTTAAATTAAATTAGAAGGTATGATCTCGAGACAAAAATGGAAGTGAAAACAATAATTGAAAATACTAGTATTTACGAGTAGTAAAAGATACAAGCACCAGACGAATTCGGAAAGAAAAAGAAAACAAAAACAAAAAAAACCACGCAGTAACTGAATTAGAAAAATAAGACCAACCCATTTTCTTATTTCACATCAAAAAACAAAGCAGAGATATAGCAAAATCAAATACAACTCCATTAGAAACTCCAAAAAGACACCAGGTATAAGCCAGAAAGCAAAGAAACCTTGCCAACGAAGTAATGATTTGATCAACAAAATCCAGAAGGGCCCTTCAATGAAGATGAAATGAGCTGAAAGTTTGAAATTTGAAGCAAAGAGATCGTTTTCCACCGAGTCAAACAAGCAGAAATACCAGATTTTGTTTTTAAAAGGAAAGATTTCTTTGATTCAAAAGTAAATGCTGCTATAATGCTCTCACACAGTCTCTTCTATGCTAAATCAGCCATATATAAAATAAATAAAGGGGAAATGGGAGTTCTCAAACATATATAAATATTTCTTTGATTCAAAAGTAAATACGCTATAATGCTCTCTGAGTCCTCTTATGCTAAATCGACCATATATGAAATAAATAAAAAACTTCTCAACCAATACAAACTAACTATTTAACTACTAATAAATAAATAAAGCGGCCCAAAAACAAAATACCCAGTTTTCAAAATACCCAAACATTTAAAATATGTAAAAATTTAAAGAGATAGAGAGAGGTAGTTTATAGCTTTGCGCAAATTTCTTAGTCAAGCCATGGGCTTTCGCCAAACCCTACGAAACCTACAAAATTCCACCACAAAATTAATAAAACAATTCTAAAAAAATAAAAAATGAAAGTAAATATATGAAGAAGAAAGTTACCTTCGAGCTACGCGGTGAAAGAGCTTGGCCAGAGGTCGTCGGTGGACATGTCAGGAAGTGCACATCCAGTGGGCGCCTCTGAAGAATTTGTGAACTTCTTGACGTCTCTTTCTTTAGGTACCTTGATACCACCACATCGGCTTCACATCCGCTGAAACCAAAACCCCGTGATCAAAACAAACTGCAGACTAGCATACGGAGAGAGAGGAGGAGGCGTTCTCACCATGATTTCGATTGGTTAGATGAGATGAAATGCAGTGATTCGAGAGAGCTCAGATTCATTTGCTCTGGCTGTTTGCTTGCTACGCTAACGTGGCTGGCAGGGTCGGAGAGATGGAGGTGAGGGCTTGAGAGATGGGCTTGGAAGGTGAGGTTGAGGTCCGGGCTTCGAGGATGGTAGTGTGCTAAGTGGAAAATGTTTTCAGTTTACTACTTATACAAATCCTAAGCCGCGTTTCTAACTGCTGGTTATAGGCAAAATGCAGGGCGGCGTTTGGCTTGGCCCCATCAAATAAAGCCCGGCGTGTTTAAAAGCGGCTTGGTTAGAATTAAGCCCGCGTTTTAAACACGCGGCTTTAGACAAATCACAGTTAAGGAAAAATGGTTTGCCAAAAGCCAGCCATCCGAGGTCTATGCAGCGTGTTTTAGCGGCCATGAAATCCACCCCAGCGGCTCTGACAGCGAAGCAGGCATTCTGTAGCCCGCAGCGTTTGAAAGCGCGACTTTGCTTTTTTTAAGCTGCGTTTTTAAGCGGCACTAGTGTTCATCTGGGGTGCATTTTTACAAGCGGTCTAAAAGCGGCCTAATGCCCCAGCGTTTATCTGGTTTTAGGAGAATCAATGATTTAACAAAGAGTAATGTTATGAATTACAAAACTATTTTAGCATTTTACAAATTGGTGATATTGGCAAACATTTAGTTTTCATTTAGGCCCACCTTTAATCTTATAATATCTTAAGCAAGTTCCAGCTTTTATTATGTAATCCTCTCTGTCACTTTTATGACTCAACACTGCCCTAAATTGTGCCTAAAAAATAAAAATTCAACTTATTTAACAACCAAATTTGTTGACCATATGTCATTACATGTCTTCTATATTTGTGATTTTGTCTCATGCCATTTTCCTTTTCACATAGGGACATTGTGATTTCTTTGTGATGTAGGACAAAATTTATAATTAATTTTTGTAATTTATTAATTTTAGTTTTTTTTTTTTTTTTTTTAGTTTAGGGTAATTATTTCTTTGTTAGTAGGTGTGTTTAGTGCTTTTAAGATATTAGGTTTTTTAAACAAATTAAAATGAATTAGCAATAAATTTCAGTTTCTTTATTTTCATTCATACAATTAATGAATTTCAAAGTGTTTTTTAGGGTTTTATATTTCACTAGCCATTTCATCTCCCTCTATCTCCTTCATATTTTCTTTTTCTTTTTCTTTTCTTCCAAACATGCCCCAAGTTTTTGTTTTTATTACAGTAGACCATATACCATAGTACTAATTAGTATTTAACCCACAGTACTAGGTGGACCAACCTCAAGCTCTCAACCCATTTCCCTATCCTTTGTATGTGTATTTGTTTCTAAAAAAAAACACTCAAGTCCTTAAGATTTAAGAAAGCTAGAGAAAATAACACCGCGCACTCTTAGTGCGATGGTCATTCCACAAGTGTAAGTGTTTGTGGGGTGTGGGGGGCAAGGGTCGGGGTTCAAGTTTCCAAGAGAAAGCTTCACACACATATACACTTAAATTAGGCTGGAGTATAATTTCTATCTTGTATAAAAAAAAATAATAATAATAATAAAAAGCTAGAGAAAATGGAATAAATATCCTTAGTAATGCTCTCGTTGAAAGGAATATATGCGCACAACTCTCGCCATTGTTTTCAATACAGGGAACTTTCTGTGTCTGAAAAACTTCATTGAAAATGAAAATGATTAATTTGATTAAAATCCCAATCCAAGAAAAGAAATCATCCCGTCAAAAAAAAAGAAAAATAAATCATTACATATTATAAGGTAATAGACAAAGAAACTTGACCTAAAGTTGTCTAAATCTTTTTTTTTTTCCCTTATACTACGTACCTCAATCTAACAATCACCATCTAATATCTTTCCTACACTTGTTAAAATAAATAAAAAGGTAAACATGTATCAAATTCATTTGGTGAAAAGGGAAATGGGTTTACGATATAAAAATGTGGTCTGCAATAAAAAGTAAAAACTGCATCTAAAGAGGCTCAGAGAGCTAGGAACTTACTATTAATTTAGTGGAAGTGTATTATCATTACCTAAAAAAAATGTTTTAATTATGAATAATTCAACAACTGAAGCTTTCATAGTAAAAGACAAAGTAAGTAGCAAATCAACCAAAAATTGATGAAAGGTTATCAGCAGGTCTTATTAGCATGCATGTTTCTTTATTTACTTGTTTGTTAATTTGATTCCACAAACATATATACAATAAAATAATTTGTGTAAATATTATATTTTATGGTTACCTCTTCTATTAATGTGAAAGACCTTATCATTTCTTTTTGACTTAGCACATGATCCCACGAGTAAAATAATTAAGGCATTAAAAAAAAACAAGTCCACCTCTACTTAATTATTCATTTTAATTAGGTTCCAATAGATATAAACAAATAAAGAAATTAACTAAGTTTAGGTTCAATATCCTAATTAGGTCAATGATGCGTATTTGGTTACAACATCTTATACAATAAAGAATTATTTTAGTCCGACTTTAGTATTCCAAAGAAGATTTTAAACTCACAAAATCTAAGGGATCAAACTAGCTATATATTATGATGTAGGATGCTGTTGACAGCTCAATGGTATGATGAAACACAGACATTTGATTAGGAAGTTGTTCATTGAATAAAACTCAAAACCTAGAAAGTTTATGTAATTCTTAATAAACTAAACCAAGTGGTAATTAATATATTAGTCCTGGTCAATGGATGTCGATTAGGTATTTAGCCAAAAACTATGTTGAAATTACCTAAAAATACTATTTGAACTTGATTATCTATTTGAATTTTCTTGGTATGTGATTTTTACAAATGTAAATACTAACACTACATTCATCCATATGAAACTCATTTTTTTTTTCTTTTTTGACACTTAAAAGGGTAATGGGTAATAGCCAGATATGGCAGTCTAGGCTACCTATTATAAAGACAACAATATTCGGGCGAGGCGGGTTCAAATCATGAGAAAAAATAAATAAATAAGAGAGAAAAACTCACACCGGACAAGTAAGGGACATGGTGGGTTGGACATATTTTACTATCTTTAATAAGGTGGTTCCAATACTAATGAAAATAAAAAAGAGAGAAAAGGGAGGAACATGCGAAAGAGTGTTCCAGAACAAGGCAAGGTGGATTGAGCGAGATGAAGGTGTTTTTGCCATCCCTAAATAGTAAGGGACCAACATCCTACGTGAACCATTATCTTACTAATGTTGATCCCATAAACCAATAGGACTAGCCTTTGTTTTCAGGTCACTCATCCTCAGAAATCCTTTTTTTTTTTTCTTATATAATCAACAAAATCATTATCATGATGAATATCTCATTTAAGGTCTTGTTTTGGACGTTAGAACGAAGAGATCGAGGGGTATATAGCAAGTAATGAGTAATAGGGTTTCCCTTTAGGACTGACTACAGCAAGCTCTCCACTCTAATAGAAACAAAAACAATAAGCTCTTTGCTTTATTTGCTTGCAATGCTATATTTATAAATTAAAATATACACCACACCAACATTGAAAATATCATCATCCACCCACACTTTTAATTAGCTGCTAACTCTTTATGTATAGCTACCTTCCATATAAGTCCACTTTATGAGTTTAAAAAAAGTACGATGAAAACAATCATTTTATTTTTATCTATCATGCTTCTTACAAAATTGCTTAAATAATTCACTGGCTTTGTACCAGTATGATCAAATTTTTTCATATTTATAATGCGTCAACGCATTACTTGCTCACTTCATCACTTGTTTCACAATAAATAAATAAATAAATATATATATATATAGAGAGAGAGAGAGGGAGATTACATTGTAGGCATGATTTAGCCATAGAAACATCGTTGTGATGCATTATTATATGATGAGATGTTTAAAATTTAAAGTTTAAGCATAAATAATGCTATGTCTACAATATTTATACTACAATTTCGTAACAAATTTCATGTGACAAACTGTCATTGATGGATTCAACAGAGATGTCAATGATGGGCGTAAATCCAATAACAACTTAATTGTGATTGAGAATTATAAAATTATTTTAAAAATATTGTAGATGCAACATTATTCATCAAGTATAGCATCACTATTAAAAGTGGTATTGCACGGATAGATTATTGCACCATGTAATACCACATTTAATGAGAGAGAGAGAGGTTAAAAGAGTAAAAATATGAAAAGGTAAAAGTTAGAATGTTGAAAACTTTTAATCCAAGGGCAGAACTTAAGAAATGTGAACCTAGTTACTGTACTAGATCTCAATCTCATGTTTTACACCCCCTTGATCCTAAGAAAGCGAGGATATGGTGAGCCTATCCGAAAGATTTCTTTCCTACTCCATTGTTTACGGTGGAGGACTAAATCGTGGTGATGACACGGTGCTATCAATAAAGGATATACTACATAACCTTTTTGTATATATAGTACAAAATATTAAACTAAAGTAGCTTAGCCATCACCTATTAATGAATAGAAATCAATATGGAGGTTTAATTATCCAAGTTATCTTATATATATATTTTTCATCACAATCTCATTCTCATGACGTTTAACCCAAGGCTACATTTTAAAAAATTAGATAAGTCAATGAGTTAAATCATGCTTAAGAATAAATCCAATTAAGTAATTGATTAGGCATTGATTTGAATCTTAACTAGTAAGTAAAGTCAATTTACTCTTAACCTTGTTGTCCATAAATTAAAAATTATATATAAATCACTCTTAACTACTATGCTTCAATCCCATTTTATTACACAATATAATCAAATAGAAAACTTCTTGACAATTAAAAATAAAATTTGTATTTTGACAATGAGACGCCTTGTCTTTTTTGGAATTTTTAAATTAATAATTTGTCACACTGCTTAATGAGGCTTAATAAATCTAATCAGTTTTTAGATATATATGATCTAAGCATTTGTGATTTGAATTTGTCATTTTAAAAGTATGCATCATGAGTCCAAAACACAAGAGCCCATACAGTAACATTATTTAGAGTTCTAAGAAAGCTTCATTATATCACATAGTTAACAATGTTATACAAGAAATTTTAATGGCCTTGTTGAATAATCTGAATGCTTATAAACATAGCTTGAGCATCATTAACTTGTAGTTATTTGGTTTTATAAAATTGATTTTGTGGTTGTAAATTTAGAATACAATTTTTTTTTTAAAGTTTGCAAATTAGATATTAGAAATTCTTATAATCATTTAATCTTAACATTAAAAAGATGAAATCAATGGGAGATGTGATGTTATACACATGATCAATATCCAGATTTTTATTAATGTAATAAGAGGATAATGTACAACTTCTTTTTTTGAGAGAAAGGATAATGTACAACTTAAAAAACACCCAAAAGTTTGAGAACATGAGTAACTATGATGAAGATATACAGGGTGGTAGCATTATATGGAGGGCAAAATTTAAATACAATTTTTTAGGTTGACTGCATCGGATTTAATTATTCTTAAACAAATATAATTTTGTTTGTGTTGCATTGATTAATGCAGTCATTTGTTTGAATTTAATTTAATTTTTTTTTTTAAAAACCCAAAATACAATACCTAAAAAAACTAACTGTACCTAAGTTAAGCACTTGTATGAATTTTTTTTTTTAATGTCTGTTAGTATGTATAGAATTCCTCTCATAATATAATTATTTCACTATATTTCTGTTCAGTTACACATCAGTTTGAATGAAATGCACTGAATCATCCACATGAAATTTCTGTGGGCATAGTATGTTTGTTGTCACTTCACTTCTGTTAAGAATAGCATTATGGGATTTCTGTGGGCATAGTATCTTTGAGTTAAAATTCTCGGTGTTTGTATGTTATTTCACCGAGTAGTTCTAGTACCATATAAATTGCTACAACTTTTATCACATAAATTGCCACAACTATCTTACGTGTCAGACTGTGACTGACTGTATGTCACTTTTACATGGACTCACAATTTTTTCTCCACTATTCACAATCTGCCATGTGGACAGTTGTAGCTCAAGTTATTGTGTCATTTTATTTGGTCTTAGAATTTTTCTATTTCACCTCTTTTCTTTACTGAAATTTTGCACCTGTTTTTTTTTTTTTTTTTTTTTTTTGAGGGAAATGAGGACGAGTTGACATGGTTTGGCTTTCTGATGCACTAGTACATGGCTATGAGCCTATGACTTGGTTTTGTGATTTCTGGTTTTTTTTTTTTTTTTCATGACACTCACAGTCCAATCAAAATTAATAGGACCTTTGAACTTTGAAGTCTGATGTAATTTATGAGAAATTATTAGGTCAGCTAGACAGACACCTCAGTTTGGGGAGGGGAAAGAAGTTCGTAAGATAGACCAAATAATTTATTGTACTTAAGCAGAATAAGGTCTGCTGTACTCCAACTCAAAGCAAAGCACCTCCCTTAGTCGAGGTTCTTGTTTAATCTTTTATATACATATGGTTCAATATAGTTCTTGTTTAATCCAATATTTATTATGAGGATATATTTCTTTCTTTTTAATTAGTGCTACAGCCACAACAGTTTTACAACAATTTCACAATTGAGTCTTATCAACAAAATGTTATTAGTTCTCATCTGAAATCACTTTTTTGCATACCATTAACAGCTTGTCTTTTGTTGTGAAAATGTTGCATCCATAGCTTTATTCTATTCCTTAAATTCATTTGTAAGGAATCGTTACCTAGTAACAAAAAAAAATCTATGTATATCCAAAGTTTGAAACCTTGTGACCTCTTTACGTTAAAATTTTGTGGATTTTGGTCTGTTGTGCTCATCAAATGCCCTACACTCTTTCATTTGGCATAATATTGTTGCATTCTTTGTCCATTCATTGTCATTTCAATCCTCCTTCGAACAAGAGAATAAAGTGATGCCAATATTTGGGACCAACCCCTCTAAAAAGAGAGTGATTACAACAACAACAACAACAAGAAGGTTCAGAAATTAAGCCCAGTCCTCTATACCATGTTTTGAGACACTGCAATGTTCACTATCTGCTCCACTCAAAGTCTCCCCCATATCTAGGATTAGCACTATTCACAAGGCTTGTCTCTTCTGGCTTTATGGAATTAGCAAAAGCATGCCAACCTAAAAGGTACGGCAAGATAAACTGCACCGTAACAAGCCAATAAGTCAGAAATGGCAAGAAACTTGAAACACAGGCATGCATACATGGATAATTCAAGTATTCAACATTAAGAAAAGGAGCAACAACTAAAAGCCAGAAAACAAGCTAAAACACAGTTGATTTACATGGCAAATAATTAACTGAGACCAGCCTATTTGTTTAGCAACTTGGTAACCTTGTCATTCATCAAAGGAAAGCAAAAATTATGTTTCTGACATAATTTCCAAATGAAGCATAATCTCTAGCAAAAGCAGATTCAAATGATAATTCATTCAACAAATGAAATATGGCAATTAACATAACCTGGCAAAGATTTGTCTTATTTATGAACTAAGATTTCTGGCTTTTCGAAGGATGTAACTGGGTGACATTAAATCCAAAATCCTTTTCTTATTAGGATCATCTGAGGAATTTTCATTAACATGTTCTTAAAAGATCTGGCAATTTTCTATGCCCTCTTGCCATCGAAGGCAAGAAGCCCCTACCATGCCCTTCCTTGCAATCACCCACATAGAACCCAAACATAAATAATGCACCCGTGCACGCACTCACTCAAACACACACAGAGAGAGAGAGAGAGAGAGAGAGGTGTATCATACATTAAAAGCTGAGATGAGTACAGTGTACTCTGCTCTGGTGACAGGAATATAAATGCTGTCATCCACATTTAGAAGCTTGTTCTGAACACCTTCAAAAAATGATATAAC
Organism: Notholithocarpus densiflorus; assembly: GCA_030021035.2. NCBI lineage: Eukaryota > Viridiplantae > Streptophyta > Magnoliopsida > Fagales > Fagaceae > Notholithocarpus > Notholithocarpus densiflorus. The sequence goes on along the minus strand of JARYZH020000053.1, from coordinate 2,806,913 downwards.
AAGATCAGATACAGAGCACATTATAGATGAATAAATTAAACTTGATCTAAGTTTCTAATTCAAGTAAAATACATCATTTGGTGACTTAACATTATCGTCATTATTGTCTTAAGTTGACATATTTATATATTCATTATGGCAATTAACAAGAAAAAAGTATAAAACAGGCAAGTATATATCCACAATTATGCTATTGGGCTTGAGAATATAAAATTTAACAACTTCAAGTGATTAAACAGTTGACAACTACTGCATCACATTCAAAAATTATTGTCTCATAAAACAAACAATATTTGAAAGTCCACTGCCAAGACTCAAAGAAGAAAGAGGATTACTGAGGTTAAAGAAGTGGCCAGAACCATCTGGAAGAGGCTCCACCTTCAAAACCTTCCTGACCTTTCCCTCCTCACTGCAAAACAGAACAACTTTAAATACATTTTATTGTGATGAAACACAACAGCTAAAGCTTATGGGTACTAGCACTACCTAATGTTATTAACAAGAAGCAATGCAACATGAATCAACGAACACAAAAATAGCTTGGCCAGCCTTAATGTATTGATATGCATGGATATCGCACATATATTGTTACAGCCACATTTGAAAGAGTACCAATATTATTGCCATTGTACATCTGTATCATTACAGAACACAGAGATGGATGTATAGTCAGGTAAATATAGATTTACATACAGGACAGACAACATGATCAAAATATATAGTTCATGTAATCTATCTGATAACAACTTTTCAGGAGAAATTCCCAAGTCTCTAATAGAACTCAAATGCCTCAAATATTTCAATGTGTCTTTCAATAGATTGCAAGGTGAAATTCCTTCTAGAGGTGTTAAAAATCAATTCTCAGCATCATCATTCATGGGAAATCAAGCATTATGTGGTCCACCCCAACTGCAAGTTCCACCATGTAAAAGAAGTTCAAAGACAACCACTGCAGTTATAGTAAGGTATATTCTCCCAGCAATGATAGCAGCAATATTTGCATTAGTCCTTATATTTGTTTTAATGAAAGGGCAAAAGAGGGAAAATTCACACGATTCCTTTTTGCCAAGGCAAACTAGACTTCCAATTTCTGTCACTGATAGTGAGAATACCTACATACAAACAAATCAAAGTATCATCATGCATTTGAAACTCTAAGATATCTCCAAAGAGTTCACATTTCATCAACTTCTGTATACTAATACTAGACATTACTTCTTCTTTTTTGGATAAGTTACTAGACATCACTATTTTGTATGGATAAGTGAGAAAAAGTAATAAATGTGATATCTGGTATTAGTATCTAGAAGTTAACGACATTATTTGATTATCACATTTTTTTTAGAATAAGAACTTAAAATATTGTAACTAGCATTGACCAAAAGGGTTCTGTTAAGCCAGCAACCATTTTACAACTTCTAGGATAAACAAGCTCGAAGCTCAACTCATTCTTCAAGACTTTTTTCATAGCAGAATGGTGGAGCAGGATATCTGTTGTTTAGGTGCAAGTTATAATTAAAAATACAGAGAAAAGATCTCTTTCTTTTAATGAAATACCAACTTGTACATTAACCCTATGAAAAAACAATGATTAAAAATGAATTCACTCATACCAAATGGAGCCATACAAGCAGAGAAATCAGAATCAAATAACAGGCTAAATAATTTGAGCAGTCAGTGCCACTGAGTTTTCATGACATACACATATAACATGTGTGTGGGACTGAGTTATATACGTATGGGACTGTGGGTGTGTATACAAAATAACTAATAAATAACTCATAAAAATTAAAAATTGAAAAAAAAAAAAACTGATAAAATAATATCATTAGTTTAGGAAAAGAATAAGAAATGTAAGCCACTTCAAAGAAATAAAAAAAATTCCTGTATTGGCTCAAACATGAATTTCCTTTTCTTTTAATTTAATAGGTCACCATACTGTTGCTAGTTGCTACAATTAGAAAGGTAAGAAATCCCAGAAAAAGACAATTAGGGGATTCCCTTGGTCAGACAGCCCATCCAGTCTAGAGTGAAAATTATTATTATTATTATTTGAATGTAAGTTCCCAATGCTGTAGCACGTCAGTCGTCGTGAGGGTGGACACAATTTCATCCAGTTCTAAGCAATCCATCTTTCTCATGTTTCACCATAAGGAATACCTATACCTTTTACTAAGATCAATGTAGTTGTATGTAAACCTAGAGCAATAACATGATGAACTAAGAAGTCTCCATGCGCTATTGTTAAAATTTGTGAATTACTATTCTCATTAATAGCATTTAGACAACCAGGCAACCATATGCTTCAACCCACATTGAACAATGGGCTACTTATTGAAGATAAAAGTACATTGACAATATAAAGTTTTGCCATGAGCAGATTGTAGCCTAATGAAGGCATTCAACTCACCGACTTGATTTTTCAAATGGGAGTCTGATTGAAATCAACGGAGCATAGAATGGTACAATCGAAAGATTACAACATTGCTTTTTGATAAGCATAAGAGTATTAAAACATTTCTTTTTGATAAGCATAAGAGTTTTAAAGCATTGCTGCAGAAGCATGTAATCAATCATTGTCAAAAGTGCAAATGAGGGAATTGAGTTATAACAAAATATCATCTGCCATCCTGACATTCACTCAATGATTCCCTTCCATTATTGTCCTCATAAATCCACAAATCTACAAATTTTAGAATATAACAAAGCATATCCCATAAGTTCCACATTTTATTATATGAAATAACCAAGTGTAGGTCACCTGCTTTCTGCTCCAATCATATTGACGAACGCCTGCAGCAGGAGCAAACTGAAGCAACACAAAACCGTCCTTGGATATTTTGAATGCCCCTGACTGCACACAACACAAACCATCACAAACCAAGCAACCCAAACATAACCCTAATACCATAAAAAAATAGACCAATTACCACAATCACTAATAAGTCAAAAACCATGTTTTTAACAGGAAACTTGACAAAACATACATCCAAAGGTGTGAACTCCGGAGCTCTGGGCTCTACTGTAAGAGCTGCTTTCCCTTTGTATATTGAGTGACCCACAAAAAATCTAGTCGGGAATGTTCCAGCTACACACAAACCAAACCAGTAATTCCATTATCACATTATTAACAGTGATGATTTTAAACTGAACCCTCTCTTTTGGCCTGCATTATTCTATTCATTGCATTGGTGATTCACTACTGAACCAAATTCACAAAAACAATCAAATTAGGATCTGCCAAGTTGAGAAATTGCATAAACCCTCAATTTAATTGCTGATAAAAGTAGGGGCAGTTTAGTTTAATAGAAACTAAACTAAGACATCAAACATGATAAACTACCACTTATTCCAAAAGGTCAAACGGATAGGAAATTGTGTATAATCATTTTATTATAATTCTAACACTTTATATCACCCGGGGCTAAACTCAACCACAATAACTGGGGCCAACATGTTGAATTCAAACAAGTTTCGACTGCATAAGTAACAGTATAACGCATGCTCTAATACCATGATAAACCCTTAAGCGAATAAAAATTAGCGAATTTAATTATTTAATTGAATGACTCCAGGGATATTACAAATTTTACTACATAAGCCTTCCAAACTAATATGTCACCAATCACTAAAAAGTAAATTCAGACATTTATTCATTATGTTGCTAAAATGATATGAAACACATACAGAACATTGCCACATCAATTTATATGCCTTTTTGTAGTAAACTTGGTATTAGCTTTAGCATTTTTCTTATTTAATCATTAGAGTATAACACATGACCCAAATTCTTTTTCATTTTATTATTTTTTAGATACGATACTATATCAACTTATCGCGTCCATGACAATTACTCTTTATCACCAAACAAAGTCACCAATTGGTTTTTGGTTTAAGCGGGTTCAAACCCATATCTCTTATTAGACAAGAATACACTTTAACTAGTTAAACTAACTAGAACCCACATTCTTATTTTCATTTTCTTTCATTTCCCAACATTCTTTCTGGGCAACCAAACAGATAAAAAGAAATGGGAATAGTGAAAGTGTTGTATATTACCTGGTGGGGGAGATTGTGAAGCAAAAGAGGAGTTGTTTGGAGAGGAGGTGTTGGTGGTGAACCTCTGTTGGCACTTGACGACGAAGAGTGAGGTTTTGGTGGATATGTTGGTGTTGATGTTGGGGTTTAATTTCAAAGCGGTGCGTTTAGTGGGGCTAAGGTTTAGGTGGAGTTTTGGATTTTGGGTTGTGAGTGGGGAAGATAGAGACTGTAGACGCAACATTTTTTCTTCTTCTTCCTCTACTCTACTCTACTCTCTACTCTCTACTCTCTTCCCGGCTATGCTTTCTTTTTTTGTTTTTTCAATTTGGGTTTTTTGGTGAGAGAGAGAGAGAGAGAGAGAGGGGTTTGGAAATGGAATCGGTTTGGGTTAGAGAAGTTTATAATTTTGCTGCAAATTACTAATTATTCAGGTTGGGCCCAAAAAGACTAGGCCCATATACCTTTGATCTATTAAACAGGAATTGAACTCATGAGTGGTGGACCCATGGGCTTTATCAGCCACAAGCACGCACAGATAAATCATAAATGCAAGTAGAAAAGGCGCGCCTTCTTGTCATCCACACAAACAAACACAAATTGGATTTTTTCCCGAAATCAGAAATTGTTCGTAGAATTATTTCTTTCACGCTAAACTAAACTAAAACAACCATTTTTTTTTTTTTTTTCCATTTCAATCTTCGGATTTCATATTCCCCATATGAAATTGTACCTAAGTAGTACGAAATGTCAACCCTGTGTTCCTCGTTTCGAATTCTGGCACCTCTTTGGTCCCACAATTTACTCCATTGCAAGAGAAACATTAGCTTCGTTACAACAACGGCCATGTCCTCCTCTACCAGCGACAATTCTATTCCTATTCCCAAACAAACTCAGGTTCATAAACACACACACTCTCTCTCTCTCTCTCTGTGAGTTCATGCAAATACTTGTTTCAATTTAGAATAATGTATTTTGTTCACTTTTTAATGTTGTTTTATATAATTGTGGTACAGTTACGTTATGATCCCTCGGAAGAGCTATTCGGACTCGATGTCGCTCCGAAGCCTAGGTTTAAAATGCTTTCATAAACTGCCGTTTATGTGTTCTTTAGAGCTTACTTTGCTTTTGTTATTTTTGATAATAGAGCTTACTTTTTTACTTATTACTATTAGTTGTTCAAGGAAAATGGTCAAAGGAAGACCAAAAATTATATGAGTACAGCTGTAGAAGTAGTAAAAACGACATGTTAATTAAGGAAGTAATGTAGAGTTTGATTTTAGATAGAATAGAATGGAGGAAAAGAACACATGTGACCGACTCTGGCTAATTTGTCGAGGATCCATAGCTAACCCCAAAAATTTGGAACTAAGACTTTGTTGTTGTTGTTATAATTAATTGTTCAAGGAAGTTTATAATTTTTTTTTATAGTAATAAATGTGTAAAAAAAGGAATGATATATGAAAATTGTTAGATCTTGTCCATTGTGTTACGGTTTCTGAATAATGGTATTGTGCATAGTTTTTATTTATTTATTTTTTTAATCGACTTTTAATCCCAAGGGTAGAAAAAGTCAAATTTCATTTATCCCGTGCGGCAGGGGAGGGTGGTGGAACTAAAACATTCGTTTGTATGTTTTCTTAGACAAGAAAATGGAGCAACCATTGTATAACTGATTAACATTGTTATAGGCATTTCTACATAGTATAAACTGCACATTTGTCTTAAGTTGCAGCTTTTAGCCTTTCATTGCATGCTGAGAAGCAAAAAGGGTTTTAATTAATTTGGTGTAATTAGCCATGGTTTTTCCTTTTGTATCAGCCGTATCTATCTCCGTTGGCTTTTGGATGATTGACAGCTAATTTCTCAAATTTAATTTCAGGAATGATAGTTCTGGTGCTCCCAAACCACTGTCCTGGTATGGTCCAAATGGGCTGTACATTAGAGAACTACCCTGCCCAAGTTGCCGGGGTAGAGGTTATACTCCCTGTACAGAATGTGGAATAGAGGGAGCCAGATTAGATTGTTTACAATGTAATGGGAAGGTATATGCTCTTGCAGCCATATATGATAAGTCAAATTGGATATGAAAATGGGAGAGTGACTTGCACACACACTATTAATACTCATTGACGAATGTGAATAGAGTACTTCTTGAAATTTAATGATAAAACTGAATCATTGTGTGTGAGTATTTCTTGTATATGATATTTCTTTAAGGGTCCTCGGAGAGGTATGAATATGTTGCTAACATTCAACATCTCTGCATGAATGTGGTTATTCTCAATAATTGAACTGGGTAAATATAAGTTGCAATTGTACAATACTGTTTCTTTTTTTCTAATGAAAAATTAGCAATGCAGATTCAAACCTCTAAGCATCTTTCCTTCAAACCAACTCACTAACATTCACCTTACAAAAGACCACCCAAAACTGTTCTTCTCCCTTGCATTAATACATTCCACACTCATGCTGCATATTGGACACTCTTGCTTCTCGTATTTTTCATAGAAATTTCCAGTATGTCTAATATTTTCTTCTCTTTTATGAGGTAACTTATAAGGGGATGAAATAAATGTGTGTGTGTTATTTTACTTTGAATTTTTGTTTGATGTTCTTGATGAAATTGCTGATGTGTTTCTTGCTGGGTTTGTACCAATTATTTGTTATGATTATGAAGCAGTGGGACATTGGTCTCATGGTAACAGAATACTTCTTTATCATTCCACTTATTTCTTTGGTTCCATTGGCAACAGGGTATAATGACATGTCAACAGTGTTTAGGAGATTGCGTCATATGGGAAGAGTCGATTGATGAGCAACCATGGGAGAAAGCTCGCTCAACGTAACTTTTTCACATCCTGTTTTCATTTTACCCTCCCTTTATTTGATCAAATTCATATTTCCCCAAATCTTGATGTCTCTTGTTGTCAGTGTGTGTATTATAATCTATCACCACTAACTTTCTAATCTGGTCACTCACTGTTAATGAAGAACCAATTGCTTACTCGCACATGTTTCTAATGAACTGTTTTTACTTACTTCATTATAAATGATATTTTATACTTGTATGTAACTTATGTGCAAACACAAATAATCTAAACATGCATATGCAGGCACTAGAACCTTACTTTTTTAACTGCCACTTTCGTTTCTCTTCAAGCTTTATGCTGTTTTTATGTAGATCTATTAATGGGCTGTAATCTAATATGATTCCTTTGAGGCGCTGACATTTTGCAAAGATCTTTTGTATGTCATGTGCATTTTAGTACTTGATTCAGCAGGAGCTATTGCAATTTACATATAAAAAGATGGGACTTGTGATCATTGGCGGAGCTAGAAATTTTTCTTGGGGAGGGGGAGGGGGGGGGGGGCTGGCCAAGACTAAATGATTATAATGATTCACAGGATATATGTGTGTGTGTGTGTGTGTGTGTATGTGTATGTATGTATGTATGATCCACTCATCACTGCACTAATGAATTTTCAAACATCAATTTTAAGATTTGCTTCTCTAAATGTCAAACACAGAGACAAATTTGTTAGTTTTGGCATGTGTATGAGATTTTTTAAATAAGATTAGTGGTACTATATATTGGACTACAAAGATTTATGCATCTAATCTAGCACTAGACATGTTTGTCATACCAAATCTTACCTAAATATGGTTGTTTGAGTATGTTAGTATGAAATAATAAATAAAAATAATGAATATAGACTATCAATTGGATTAATAAATAGAAGGAAGAAAAAAAAATCAACCGTAAAATAAATAAATAGAAATTGAAGTTAGATAGAAATGTATAGAAAGTGAGATAAAATAGAAATGAAAAATGAGAAGAAGAAATGGAGGAGTAAAGAGATTAAAGAGAGCTATTGTGATGAGGTAGGCGGCTGGAAAGTAGAACATTGGAAAATGCAATTGAAAAGGCGAAGTAATAAGCTTCTATAGAGGAAGCTACAGCCCAATAGTAAAACTTATAAAAATTGGGCTTGTGTGATGACATGTTGGGGGAGGAGATATGGAGAAAGACTAACAAAAGGTCAAAATAGTTAGTTTCATTTGGAGGGGCCAGCTTTTACAGAAATTATTTTGGAACTATTTTTTACCAGCTATAAAAAAAAAATTTGAACATTTTTGCCACAGTATAATGTGGCTCCACCCCTGCTTGTGATACTGGATGACAAGGTGTGCTTCAAAGCTATTTTGAGTCCCTACTTTAAACAATGGGTCATATGCTCCAATCCATGCTCTAAATCTAAGCATATTTTTATTCCTCTACAATTCACTTGTTGAAGGTTCTATATCATGTTTATGCCCTTGTAAAAGAAGTTTGATCCAAATTTGTTGCTAATTAGTATTGGTATTGATGAAAGCTCCTTTTTGACGATACAGAATAGTTTAGAAGTGTTCTTGGTTTTGCTTGTATATCTCAAATGTTTTATTTATTTATTTTTATTTAATGATACAGAAAGATTCTAAATTTTCGCTTTTTAATCTTTTTTCCTCCCCAGTTCTCCACTCAAGGTAAAAGAAGATGATGAAGTTGACAATTTAGATATAAAGTTGGGCATGAAGAAGAAATCAAAGCGTGTTTACCAATCACTTCGTCCTGAAGTTGGACTTAAAATTAGCCGATCACTGAAAGTTAGTTGGATGCTTCAACCTTATCTGATGTCTTGTGTATACGAAACATGACATGCATATGTTATATATTGCATATTGATGTGTTATCTGATACTATGCATGAGTACATAGAATCATAGTTATCTTAATTATGTTGAAATGTCTTAAATTTTTAAGTATGACTGAAACCATAAGTTTATTATCCTCCTTGTTTCTAGCCATTATTGCATTGTTGTGGATTTTGAGTACTTCCTGATTACTTAGGCCAGCATCCAATTGGGCATTTTGAATGTTATGGGTGATTATATATTTGAGTAACAATCAAGGATCTTTGAGTTTACAATTCCTTGTGAGTTTAAGACTTGTGAGAGTTGTAGAGAAATTGTATGCTATCTCCCTTTCAGAGTGGATGGAGATTCTAACATGCCATGCAATTGAAGTTTCATGTATATAACATCTACCGTAATTTTCATAAACTAGGGTTGCTATCATTTCTTGTGATGATGCTAGGTCTTGCACACATGTACTGTTTGCATGTGATCATCATCATATATTTTTTTAGTTAATTGTGATAGATTTTGATCAGATCATGAATTTAATCTTCTTGGTTTAGTTGGATGATTGCAGAGTCTCAATGCCAAAACAGGTATATTTAGCAAGAGAATGAGGATTATCCATCGCGATCCTACACTTCAAGCACAAAGAGTGGCTGCAATTAAGGTATTCAAATGTTTTTATTCACAACCCTTAGAGTTTTCATAGTTTCAGATATCGTATTAGATGATGGTTTAACATGAATGTTGTAGTGCTTCGTTATAAATTGAAAATTTTATAATGCATTCCAATAGAGGACTGGACTTTCATGATCTACAAGAAAGAATCAAAGGAAAATAATTTTTCCTTAGACCTCTTCTTTTGATAATTTAAGTAGGGCATGATAACTTTGTCCCATGAGGCCTTCCCAGGACGAGATAATTGTGTGCTGTTGTATCTATATCTAGGATTATAACTTAAAGTTGAAGTGGACGATTTATAACATCATCATGTGGCTCATAAGTTAAAGGTTAGATCTAAAGCAGTAACTGTGAAACACTGGATTCCATTCCAGAGCCTAATAATTTGACCTTTAAGCTGGGCAATATACATGCATATGTTATATAAACATGCTTTTGCAAATTCAGTGTATAATCTGTATAAAGCAAAGGTTACATGTCAACTACATAGACACGTGTGGTTTATTTACATTCTTTTGGTGATCAGGAAGGGAAGTTCATTGAACCTTCAATTTCCAACATGGTTGACATTGGAAAATCACTGCTATGATAATATCAAATTTTATATGAATGTAGAAAGCCAAAGGAACTGCTGCAGCACGAAGGCGTGCTTCTGAAGCTTTAAAAGCTTTCTTTAGTGATCCAGAAAACCGTCGCAAGAGGAGCACTGCCATGAAAGGTCTGTTCTTATACAATGAAGTTTACTGCTGGGCCAAATTTGTATATTTTGACTTCATTTTTATGAACTACTTGTTACTTATGTAATGTTGCAATAGTCTCATCATTTGGTGTATTACTCATTTACTTGGAATTCTGATCCCTTGGTCCTCCATGTATTTTCTGTTTTCGTCCTTCCTCCATGTAATGCTATTCTATATAGGGTGAAAAGTCACATAGTTTGCATAAAATAATAGTAATATGGAAATTGTTTCAATCTAAATTTGGTTTAAGATTTTATGCTTCTTTTTTCCTTCATCGATTGGTAGCTGAAACTCCCCTCTCTCCCCCCCACCCCCTTCTCTTTTTTCCCCAATTCTCACCACCCATCAAAAGACAACCACGGGGCTACGACTATTGTTAGAGCTAATACAAATATATAACTAATACTTCACTTCATAAAGGCCTCTGTGGCCCTCAAAAAGTATGAGAAAATGTGCGAATCAAAACAATAAAGGAAAGAAAAAAAAAAAGGAAGAAGTTTACGGACTGGATAATAACTGATAATTTCAAGCGTACCTTTCATTACAGCTAGGCTTTGGATGATTGGCTTAGGTTATTATCTACTTTGTTGTATTGACATAAATCAATTTTCACGTCTGATGCAGGAGTAAAATTTTACTGCAGAAACTGTGGACGTGAGGGACACAGGAGACACTACTGTCCAGAACTCAAGGATAGTTTGATAGGTAGACAGTTTATGTGTCGGTTATGTGGAGAAAAGGGCCACAACAGAAGAACCTGCCAAAATTCAATGTCCAGCAATCATGGGAATGCAGTTACGAGGAACCATCTTTGCAGAATATGTCGTCAAAGTGGTCACAATCGCAGGACTTGCCCTCAAGTAACTGGGGTAAAGTTGACCGGTACTCATGCCAAAAGACACTTTCCTACTGGAAGCAGAACATGCTCTTTGTGCCGAGAAAAAGGACACAATATTAGGACATGCCCTCAGAGAAATATAAATCCCTTGATGATTAATCCTCAGTTTAAAGAGGGAATGCAAAATAAGCAATGAACTGTTTCAAGGACCAAAACATCTTTAATAAATTCGTATAGGAAACAGTAGACAGAATTGGGAAAGGTTGCTCATAAAAGGGGAAAAGCTTGTTCTTACACTCAGGTCACTGATTGCCACCACCAGTATGTTTTATTAAACTCATTGATGCCATTTGAGGTGCAAATGATTGGTTGATCATCATTCTGTAGCAATTTGAAAATTACAAAGCTCTTAAGGCCTCTCTTCTAATTTTGTATTCCATTTTCTGTTGTAATTCTCAGATTTTCTGTTATTTACAAGATCAAATAGAAGGTACTGCAGTATTTCCTTTTTTACCTAGGAGGTGGACATTCTAGGAATCTCTTAGACAGTGAAAATGGATGGAGATGGGAGTCCAAAGACTCCAAACCGCCACAACCCCTTTCCTTCAATGGAAAACGGTATATGGTGTGATAGGCATATGTAACATCTTTCTCACATAGGGGTGGATTCTTGTTCATGGAGTCCATTTTTATGTGAGATGAGTATTACATATATCCGTTACACCATATAAATTGTCCTTCCAATGGGTCAACTATTTTGTAAATGCTAAATAGCTTCATGAAATGCCTCTATTATTTAGTTCAAATAATTATGAATAATCTTCTATTATTTAGTTCAAATAATTATGAATAATCTATTATTCCTTCTTCGAACTATAAGGGAGATGAGTGTCTTATTTTGAATTAGAGAGGAGGTGAATACAATCCTGGAGGTTAGTGCAATCTAAAAAATGTGAATTATAATCAATGGTATAATTTGTAAAGTTGTAATTAAACATTGAATTTCTAAAATTATCATGACATGTGAAACACAAATAACATAAATGGATGCAATATAATTTAATGATTAATTAACTTGTATATAATCCCATACCATTATAACTCATGTTGATACATTGACATTATTTAATTTTTTGTGCTAAATACTATTTTTATGATACTTTATAGTTAAAAACATATTCATATTTTATTATATATACTTTTGTCACTTCAAAATTTATGAAAACTTATTTTAGATTATCATTAATTATTATTCTCTCATAAATAAAACTTTATTACGCATGTTACTACTTAATAACCCATATCATAATTATTGATGGTGATTTTAATTTTATTTTATGCATTTTTCAATAATAAAAAAGCGAAAACTCTTTATCAATCTGATGGAATTGAGCAAGACAAAAAACAACTTTTATATTTAAAAAAAAAATCTAATAACACAAAATGATTCATAATTTTTGATATTATATGTTATGATTATAAATGCACAATAAAAATGGTGTTAATAATGAGTTCCTATATATATATATAAAACAATATTGCTCCAAATTAAGAAGAAAATTTTGGAAATTTTGGTATTGCTAAGCTATCTTTTCTTAATTTGGCAAAAATATTGTTATACTTGATTATGTTTATCTCTTTACTTTTTAGTTTTTACCTAATTATTAATTCCCAAGCAAAAAAAAAAAAAAAAAAAAAACGTTGTCTAGGCAAATTGGAAATCTCCTTATTATCTTCAGGCAAACAAAAAGGTCAAAAAGAAAGGCGGTTGTTGCTGTATAATTAGAACAAAACGGCGTCGTTAAAGGAATTTAGCTCAATTAAAAAAGTCAAATCTACGTGCATCACAATTCGCCGGAAACTCTGACCTCATTCTCTCGCTCTCCTCCCCTAATCCAAACACACACACTCTCTCTCTCTCTCTATTTATCCCTTTCTCTCTCTACAATCCTAGGGTTTCGGACTCGATCAAAGCTCAGCCATGGCGATGCAAGCCAGCATGGGATTATCTCGGATCCTCATCCTTCTCGGTGCAGGTACACTCTCTCTCTCTCTTCGTTTTTGAAAAAAAACTCTCTCTGTGTGTGATTTTTTTGGCTTTTGTTTTTGCAGGATATACTAGCACAATCCTGGTTAAAAACGGTAAATTCTCGGATTTGCTTGGCGAACTTCAGGTATTCTTTTTTTTTTAAATAACTTTTTCGCTAATTTCAAATCTAGCTCCACCTAATTTTCAAAAAATTTTAATCAATTTTTTTAATGAATTTTATATATATTGAATCATGTTTATGCTTTGATTGTTTTTTGTGAAGCTAATGGAAATTAAATATTATAATTTTTCTGAGTTGAATAAGCTACATGATTTATTTGATATTAAAAAAAAAAAAACATGTAGTAAATAATTTAATTTTTTTTAGTGAATCATGTTTATGCTTTGATTGTTATTGTGAAATTTGAATTAAAATAATATAATTTTCTGAGTTGAAAATAATAATAAAAAAAAAAACTTAATTTCTTTGTATTGACAGTCGTTGGTGAAGGGATTAGAGAAGTCTGGGGAGCAATCGGATGCTGATTATTCCGATGCCATTGCGGCACAGGTAATTTTAGAATTTTAATAAAACAGTAAAGCAGTTTTTAAAATTTCAATCAGTTATATAGGAATTGAGATTATGGGTGCGTTTGCATAAGTTGTTGGAAAGCTGTGTTTTGAGCTATGAGGAGTTGTGGTTGCAAAACAGAGTTTTGGGTTTTAAAAATGCTCTTTTAATCTCCCAATACGCCTAATCAAATGGACCCTATACGGTGTACTAAATCTGTAGTTATGGGATTTTGTAGGTGCGGCGATTGGCAACTGAGGTTCGACAACTAGCCTCAGCAAGGCAGATTACTGTTCTGAATGGAAATAATGGCGGCCAAAGTATGAACAATTGCTTATTATTGTGCTGTAGTCTAGGATTTATACCCCTTTTTTTTTTGGCATATAACCATGTGATTGTGTAGTTCAATATACATTTTCTTTTGTTATTATTAGTCGCAAAGTGAATTCTGGTTGGTTAATTTTTTGTGATAATTGTACCTGTCCTTTTTTGTGTCTATTTTTCCAGGTAACTTGACATCACTTTTAGTTCCAGCTGCTACCGTGGGGGCGTTGGGTTATGGCTACATGTGGTGGAAGGTATCTAGATGTGCTTATAAAAAATTTTGCATTTTTTTTTTATCGATTTTGTTCACTTTTTTTTAATGATTTTTTGAGACTGGTATATGTGATTTAGAGATATTAAATTTGTTCGTTACCCACATTTGTTTACGTTTAGGGTCTTTCTTTCTCGGATCTTATGTATGTGACAAAGCGTAATATGGCAACTGCTGTAACGAACTTGACAAAGCATCTGGAGAGTGTGTCAGAGGCTCTTGCTGTAAGTTTCTGTTTCACCGATTGCAACTTCTTAGACTGATATAAAATCTCGAGACAAATTGCTCTGAATATATATTTGATTTTTGAAGAGGATCTGGCAACATAGATCATTTATAAAAAAAAAAGAAAAAAAAAGCAATGGTTAGATTTCATGGTGCTTATTTTATTAGAAATGGAGTTGATAGCTAGGAGGCATTGATCTTTGAGATGAAAAAATTCTCAGTTGTTTGTGATATTTCTATGGCTTTAAAAATAATCTTATATTTCTGTTAATCTATAAATCTTTTTTTTTTGTTCAATTATGAACCTGTTGAATCCTTATTAGACCAACATATCTTTGCCAAATAGTTTGAGTACTTTTGAAATAATATTTAGAAGGATATTTGTATTGACCATTTATGTTGTGGTTGACTTTGTTCACTCTCTGCTATTTATTTATGTATATAAATAATTAAAAGGTGTGGTGACGGAGTTGCTACTTTACCTCTGATGTTGGCAGCAAGGGGTCAAGAGCATCCTTGTTAGGCCAATGAGTTTTGGCTCAAATGACACTTCCTCCTCTCAAAAATGTGGGTAGAGGGTGAGGATGGGGTTCAAAACTCATTGGTGTGTGTGTAACTTATCTATTAAAGAAAGAAAAAGAGCATCCTTGTTAGTAATGTACATATAGAGGAAAATTATGTTATTATTGAGTAAATTTAAAATTTAATAAGTTAATGTTCATCTTTTAGATGAGTTTATTCTGTGATTTTCCTTAATACTTTTAATGTTTGTGTACAAATTCTGATTTTGCATACAATTCTTCTGTTGGGCAGGCAACAAAGAGGCATTTGACACAGCGAATTGCGAACTTGGATGATAAAATGGAAAAGCAGAATGAGATGTCAAAGTTAATTAAGAGTGATGTATGTGCTATGAGGTTTTTATGAGTTTGTTATTCTTTGTTTCTAGAGTAAATAATATCGTTGAAAGTGCAATATAATATGGTGGGTCTTTTAGAGCTTTTTTCTGATGGATATACTCATAAATAATGGGTAGTTATAGCTAAGTTTCAGACATTGATGGGTTATTTAGGTATTATCTAATTTTTTTACTTTTAATATGTGGTATTTAGTTAGGATTGATGTCTGGTATCTTATACATTATACAATTTGAATAGCCCCATACTAATTCAAGTCATGCAGATCAGTTATCTGTACTTTCTATATATATATATATATATATATATATCATGGATATTAGGTAATTGTCAAACATAATCAGTTTGATTCTATGGTTTTATTTACATTATCATTTTAAAACTTGTGTAACAGGTTGCTGAAGTTCAAAAATCTCTTTCTGACATTGGCTATGACTTGAATGACTTGCAGAGACTGGTGGAAGGTTTGGTGAGTTATTTTAATGAAAGTTGTCTAATTTTATTATATTGGTGGTGTCTGCAGTGGTGGTTCTTTTGTACTGTGTGTTGTTCTTTCCAACCTTTTACCCTGAAGCTTTCTCTCTTATGATTCCTTCTTTTGCCATTTGTTGCCGATTAAAGAAAAAAAAAAGAGGAATTTTTTTTGTTACCTTCCGTTTTCATGCAATGCAGAATGGGAGATATTGTAAAAATATTAAGTGGGCCTTTAGTCCCTTTCACATGTGTGCGTGCGCTTGTGACATTTTTTTTTCCTTTTGGAATTGATTGTAATGTTAACTTTCTTTGTTTCAGGATGGGAAGATATGTACATTGGAAGATAAGCAGGTAAGACTTTCTTTATCTCCTCTTGTAATACAAGAAGCAATATTTTAACAAATAAATAAGTTTCTATTGTATGCTATGACAGCAGCCACAATTTTCTGTATTTAAGTTGTATCCTAGCCTGGAAAAGTTAAGAGGTCCTAACTAGAAAGGGGAAAAAAGGGTCAAAAGGAATCAAGCCAAAATAAAAAGGTCATAAGGATTTGTAATCTATATTGAAAAGTGAGATTTGTATCAACAATTGGAGAGAAGATACCTGCCTGTAGTGGTAATTTTATTTTTTGGATAAGTACATGCCTATAGTGGTAATTTTGTTGGGTGAAATTCTGTTTGATGGTAACTAGAGGAATTGGGGATAGGGGGGGTGTTTGTTTATAGGAAACGAGGTAATCCAGTTTTGGCAATAAAAGTTTTTTTGTTTGCTTAAAAATAATTAAAAGAGGTTTCGACATTCATGTGTTTCACCATACGTGAAAAAAATAAAAACAAAACATCAATAACTGGGAATATTTAGGTTGGTTAAAGGTAAGTTGAGTGATGTCTTGGTTCACGAGTGTCAGTTGTAGGTGTATTGCCATGGGTGCTTGAGATGTTTATAATTATGATTGGTTGTCTGAACTAACTGTTGTGAGGATAAATCACCTCTGATATATGACTTGCAATAAAGTTTTTATATGCTAAAAATAATTAAAAGAAGTTGCAACAATGACTTTTTTTTAATAATTTTTTTTTAGTTTTTAATTTTTATTTTTAGTAAGATGTGTTTTGGATAATATGACTGGTGACAAATTGATGTTGCACTGATTAGCTAGACATGTTTCACCATACATGGAAAAAAAAAATCATCAATAACTGGGAAAATTTAGGTTGATTAAAGGTAAGTTGAGGTGTTGGCTGTTAATCTTGCAGTTGTATGTATCTTCTTGAGGAGGTGCTGACATAATTTTTTGGTGACAGGATATTGCAAATCTTGGTGTTCTGTACCTCTGCAACTTTGTTGATGGCAAAAAGGGGATAATGCCTGAAGTTCTGAAGGTTTGAACCTGTGGTTTTAAATATAGTTTGTCGTTAACTTTTAATGTCATGTCTCTTTTCTTTGAAAGAGGGGGGAGGTAGGGGGGAGGGGTTTTTTGAGCTCTCAAAATAGTTAATACTTCAAATGTATCCATCTTAGTTGTAATAAATCAAATTGTATCTGGAGGTAACAACGGTCCTGCCACTGATGTTCATTCCATGCCACATACTGAAGTGGCAGTGATGGCGTCTGATAATATCTCCTTGTTATTTGAAAGCACAAACAGTATTTGGTGGTTCTGGAATAATCTTTTTTTTTTTTTTTTTTAAATAAAATTTACCGGCATAATCAACAATATTGAATGTGCTAAAGAGTGCATCATACTGTCTCTACTATTTTCTTAATTACATAATTGTAGTCTCATCTCTGGTGCTTTCTTATATGGCTGATCATTAGTTTAACTAATTATTCAATATTTTGCAGGAGCAACTTAAAATTACTGGAAAATCTCGTACTTTACTCACATACCAGGAACCTCCAAGTTTGAAGGTTTTTTTTCCTATGTACCTTTACTTTTTCTTCTGGTCGCTGAATTGGCAAAATAGAACTGATAAGATTGATTGATTCACATCCCCAACTAACATCCAGTTGATTGTCATGTATTGCTTATACCGTAAATCCTCAATGTCCGTGTTATGTAATTATCTATAACTTGCATAAGTCAGGAAAGTTCTCACATGCTGACACTTTCCGTTCATGTGTATATTTTTGGGCAAGGATTTATCCTTTTCCTACATTTAAAGGAGGTAGGCCTGATGAGTGTATCATTTCAATAAGATTTTCAGAGTGGCATATCTTTTCCCATCATTTGTAGTCGATGGACCTGGCAAAGGCCTTATTTTGGTTCTCAAGGCCACTTCCATAACTAATTATTCTTGTTGTAACCCAAAAAAAAAGATTGATGGTCCTTTTCCTCTTACTGTGGTGGCAAATGCTCTCCCTCTTCTCTCTCTTTCTCTCTCTCTCACAAATGCCTGCTTTTGTGTCCTCATATGTATCGGGGTCTTATACTGCCATTTGATATTTAGGACTTTTTATGCTTAAGTAATTGATTGATGGTCCTTTTCCTCTTGCTGTGGTGGCAAGTGCTCTCTTTCTCTCTCAAATGCCTGCTTTTGAGTCCTCATATATTTTCAGTTGTGAAGTTCTGCAAACTTTTCAGGGCCTTATACTGCCACTTGATACTTGGGAGTTTTTATGCTTAAGTAATTGATTATATATTTATATGTAACTTTTGGTAAAATGTGTTCCATTTGTTTTAACATTGCCACTTTATTTTTGCTTTCAGGGTCTTAAGGAGATTGCAGACTCCTTGTCTGGAAGCATTGATGGGCCAGCACCAGATGCTATTGTGCAAGAGGGTGGTCTTAGATTGGAAGACCAGTCAAGAACCCTGATGAGGTTTGAATTTAAATTTTCATCTCAAGTGCGTTTTTCTAGAGGATAGCGTGTGCTTTCATGTGTATTTAATCATTTTCTAGGAAACTGTGCCTTTTAAACCCCAATTTTGAGTATCCTACCTGTTTGAGTGGGTTTTAGGAATTGTCATAAATGTTTGACTTGTATGCGGTATGTGATTAAACTTTTAATGTCATTGATTTTATTTAGTGTAATATTCTGATGTAGGAAAATTAGGGATTTGTTGAACGTTTCGTTGTGGTGGGTTAGGAAAGAAGAAGAATTAGAGAGAAGTTAGGGCTGTGTGAACAGTAACCATGAGCAGTAACCGTGAACAGTAACCTTAAAAAGAAAGAAGAAAAAATAATGAGAAGAGAGAAGGAGAAAGAAACAATAAAGGCCAACATGCCTAATGCTCAAAACACTCAATTTTATTAATCAACTCACTCCTTGAATACATTGAGCACAATATATATAAAGACTTACTTTGTACTAGTAGTATTAGGATTCCTACTAGTACTAGGACTACTATTTAAACCTAATAAATTAAATCAAAGCCCATATATAAAGACCCATAATTAAATAAGACTAATTAATAAAACCCATGACCTATAACTATGGCCCATACCCAACAATTGTAAAATTACTAAAATACCTGACTCAAGAATAACCAAATAAAATATAAAAACTTAACTACCATGGACATGTTAAGTGTTTGGCCAATCAGAAAAGTGGAAGGAAGGTAAAGGGTGATGACAGAAATGGAGAATTGGGATGATGAAATGTCAGTTACTTTGAGGGTAACCACCTCCAAAACAGAGCAAGGATTAAGGAAGAATAGAGAAGGGAAACTTGGTTGTTTCTATGCTTATCCATTCTCATTCAACAATTCTGTTTATATACAATTACAATCAATCATGATCCTGCCAAGCACACACTGTCAGACCAGTAACTACTAACTGACTAACAACCTTCTAACTAACTCCCTTAACTGCCTCCACTTCTTCAGCACTAACTAACTACTTAACTGCTACAATGAAATACAACACCAAGCATTGCACCTTGCACATGCATTGCACATGGCTAAGTACATTACAACTATAGGCACAGCTAAGCACACCACTAAGCACAACTTAGTCAGTATCCTAACAATACCTCCCCCCTTTAGAACATCTTGCCCACAAGATGAGGGAATTGCTGCTGAAGAAGAAACAAATCCTCCCAGGTAGCATCATCTGCAGTCCTTCCTTGCCACTGGATGAGATGTTGGGTGATAGTCCTATTTCAAAGCTTGTGAGACCTGGTTTGAAGAATAGCTACTGGCTGAGGTGTAATGATGCCTTGAGAATTCACTGATGGCAGCAAAGGCATAGACACATTGTGCTGTCCCAACTTAGCCTTTAAACAGGAGACATGAAACACTGGGTGGATTGCAGAACCAGCAGGTAGATCCAACTTATAGGCAACCTCTCCAATTCTCTCAAGGACCTGGAAAGGGCCAAAGAACCTGGGAGAGAGCTTATGAGATGCCCTATAGGCCACTGACTACTGCTTGTATGGTTGTAGTCTAAGGTACACCCAATCACCAACACTGAATGCCCTCTCAGACCTACGGAGGTCACATTGCTGCTTCATTCGAGCTTGTGCATTCACCAAATTCTGTCTAAGCAAAGCAAGGATAAGCTGTCTTGACTGTAAAAGAGAATCCATAGCTGCCACTTGGGTTGTACCAGGTATGTAATCCATCAAACAAGGAGGGGGAAAACCATACACAGCCTCATATGGAGTTAACTTGGTAGCTGAATGGTAATTGGTGTTAAACCAGAATTCAGCTAAATACAACCAATTTGACCACTCAGTAGACCTATCTGCAGAAAAAGATCTCAAATACTGCTCCAAACACTTATTCACCACCTCAGTCTGCCCATCAGTTTGGGGATGATATGCTGAAGACATAGCTAGCTGAACCCCTTGTAGTTTGAATAGCTCTGCCCAGAACTTGGCAGTGAACACTGGATCTCTGTCAGAAACAATGGAAGCAGGCATGCCATGCAATTTCAAGACATTCTGAGCAAACAAAGCAGCCACCTTAGCAGCAGAATAGGGATGGGATAATCTAATGAAATGAACATACTTAGGGAGCCTATCCACAACTACCATAACTGTATCCAACCTCTGTGAAGTAGGCAATCCACTGACAAAGTCCATACTAACAGCAGACCAAGGCCTAGTAGGAATTGAAAGGGGTTGTAATAACTCAGCTGGTTTGCAAGTCTCATGCTTCGTTTGTTGGCAAACTCCACACTCCCTAATATGCTGTTTCAAGTCTGATTTCATTTCCACCCAAAAGAAGTCTTGTTTTAATCTATGGAAAGACTTGAGGAAGCCAGAGTGTCCTCCTAGGGGGCTGTCATGGACCAGGTGAAGAACCTTAGGCTTTAGACTGCATTGTGGACCCAAATAGACCCTACCTTTATACAAAATCAACCCATTATGCAAGGAAAAGAACCTGGGACATGCTGAACCAGATTGTAGCTGCTGTAATAACTGCTGCATCTCAGTGGAGAGTTGATAGCTAGCCTTCAATTCCTCAATCCAAGAAGGACATGGAAAGGAAATCAAAAACAAGGATGGAGAGTTAACAGAAGGATTTAGAGCAGCTGGATCCTCAGAAACAGAATCTGACCTCCTAGACAAGGCATCAGCTTCCTTGTTCTCACAACCTTGTTTATACTCTACCACAAACAAATAACCCAACAATTTAGTCAACCATTTCTGCTGAGCAGGAGTAGCAATCCTTTGCTCCAAAATATATTTCAAGCTTTGTTGGTCAGTTTTTATAACGAATGGCCTGCCTAAGAGGTAGGGTCTCCACTTATGCACGGCAGTGACCAATGCTAACAGTTCTTTCTTTAACCATGTTATGATTCCGCCATTATATTCCTAATGAGAAAAAGTCAAAGATAAAACACACAAAATAAAATAAATAAATGATTTGATGCTTCTGCTCTCAGCATATTTTTGTAGTCACCATTTCGTGCTCTTGCTACGTCCTCACTTCCACTTGCTTTCTACAGTGGTTCACATAAAAAATATTTACTTTCTGAGAAGAGTTTAATGTAATTAGCCAGTGAAATTTGACTAAATGCTTGTATATCAAATAAAAAAACTGACTAATGTTAATATTCTAGTTATGCCATGTCTGAAGCCTTTATTATGCTTCACAAGCAGCACCCATATAATTTTCCCCAGCTTTACATCTTTTTGAGGTTCCTCTTTTAGAGCATCGTATGTGTCAAAGATATCTTTTGTATGTCTTTGTTAATTGAGCTAAGGTGGTTGCCACTCATAATAAATCTATGTTTTAAACAACGGTTCATCACTGAGAGCAGAGGTACAAATAACTTTCTGGTTCCAGTCTTCCTGGATTGTGGACTAGATCGTTCCTTAATTTCCTATTGAATTATTGTAGGCTTCTATTTATAGTGTTAGATTCATTGGTTATATTTTGGAATTTGGGACCGACAAGGCATTGGTATGATGGGGTAGATATGAATTAGCTATCCTGTTTTTGTACTTCATAGAGTTCTTGTTCTTATGTTATCCTTTGCAGAATTTGACATATTTGTTGTACAGCTTCTTATTCAATTGTGCTTACACCGCTTTGAACTTTGCAGGGCTCTTTCTACCAAGTGTTGATTTCAACATGCTAGACCATCATATGGTTCTTCGTCCAGTACTTATTTGACACCCAACTTGGTTTTCTAAATTCTTGTGTCAAGTTATATATGCACATATGTTTTTTTTCTTTAATATTTCTCATATTTTCCAGTACATCAAGGATAAATTTATATGAAGTCTAAGTAGTGTTGTGAAGTTTGTTTCTATATATCTCAGACGCTATTAAAAGGCTGACTTGGGTCAGCTGAATCTATTATCTAAATGAGACTTGACCCCTCTTTAATACGCTTACAAATTTTATTACATAGGATTTACAAACTAACCTGTCAAGTTTTGAATATTACAAAAAAATAATTAAGAAATTTGTTTATTATATTATTGATGTGATACTTTGTAAGGTTTTTGCAATAAATTTGGTAGTAGTTTTAGCATTTTCCCTTAAAATTTGTTAAATTTTTATGTTAGGCTTCAGATTTTTTTCCTGGCCAGCTTTTGTCTGCTTAAATAAATGATTGTAGAGTTTGCGATTTGCTTCTGGAAGGACTCTGCTCCAGTTTTGTATCAAGACTGGAAGATTAGGAGGTAGGATCTGTAAGAAGTCCAATAAAGCAGTAAGCGTAGGGACCAAAATTTTCACAATTTATTTTCGTAATTGTTATATGATTGGTGCATAATAAAAGTGGTCCTAGTATCGGTTCCTTGTGAGTTGTGAGTGATGTTTCAATTACACCTTGTCACCTAACTATGTCGTAAAAAAACTTGCCCCTTGCATTGCTCTTACTAGGTGACTCCAAAGCACCCCATCCACCCCTTTTCCGAAAGAAAAGAAAGGGAAAATAATTTTTTTAAAAATAAAAAAACACCAACACCCACGTATGCATGAAAACCAATATCATACAACATATGCACTCTACTTCTGAAGTGTTTTAGTAAGATTGGCATTACCATCTGAAGTGTGGTGAGTATCTGGGTTAAATATGTGTTTGTAGTGTTGTTAAAAGTGTGCTTAGAGCAGTCTTGTCAAAACTTGACTAAGGTTTAAGGGCAGATAAGTTTAAGCACTTTTTAACTGCTTGATCTTGAATAAAATGGCATAAACCATTAATTTATTATACAAATACTGTTCATATTCTTAACACGTTTCTTGTGCTTTTTAGTCTTTATACATTGTATATATTTTGATTGATGTATTTAAAATACAATAATGCAATTATAAAACACGAGAATTATATAAAATGTACTGTTTACAATTTTTATGACTGGATTATTATTATATTATATTATCTATTGATTATTTTTATTAAATTTACTAATACCATTTTTAAGAAATTAAATAAAATATAAAATTTGTACTTACAAATTTCATTGTACTATCTATATGTATCTATATAATATCTAAAAACTAAATTGTAGCATTTATTGTTGTTTCGCTTTTTTTAAGCTACATTAGTGTAACTTTTTTGTCTGTGCGGTCCACCTAGTCCATTCTTTTGTCCATTTCGGTCCACTTTGGTTTACTTGTGTCATTTTAGTCAATTTTGGTCCACTTTGGTCCATTCGGTCTAATTCTGTTCATTTTGGTCCATTCAAACCATTTTGGACTAACTGGGCCTTAAATTTGATTCTTTTTGTAAGTTGCATTTTTAGTTTTGGGCTCAAAAAAAATCTTTTTTTTTTCTTAATTTTTGGGTTGAAAAGTATGAAATTTTATTCTATTTGAGTCAAACTTTTTAATTTTGGGGTAAAAAATACAAACAAAATGGGCATTAGAAATTAAAAATATGAGCCCTAAAAAGCAATAAATATTATAAATATTCAAAAGATTGCCTTAAAATTCAAGTTTTAATAACATAGGTATTATGCTTAAATTTGAAAAGAAAAAAAAAAGGATAGAATTCCAAACTTTTTTATGAGAATATAATAATTTAAACTTAATGGAACATGTTACCTATGTTCTATGGAATGTGGGAATTTTTTTGCTAAATAGCATAATTTTTAGAAAAATTTGCCAAATAGTATCTGACCAAAGTTATTTAGTTATGTAGAATCTTTTTGAAACTCAAGTTTGTCAAACTCGAGTTCTAAGTGAAACTCGAATTTACCAAACTCGAGTTCCAAGCATTATGTTTGATCAGATTGCCATAATGTTTGGAACTCGAGTTTGGTAAACTCGAGTTCCAAAAAGATACTACATAACTAAATAACTTTGGTCCAGTGCTTTTTTCTTAAATTATTCCTAAAATTATGCTATTTGGCAAAAAATGCCATGGGATGTGGGTGTATATATTTTTTTAATATTCTTGGATATGTTCAAATTTAGTCAACTGATTATGGTATATATTTTTTTTAAAAATCATTTTAATAACATATATATATATATATATATATATATCACTATGTATTATTGTTGAACGGAGCGAAAAAGTAATATAGTTTCACATGCTTAAGTGCATTTGACCTTTTCATCGGTATAACATAATTTATAAATTAAGTCCACTTATTTTATTTGGTATAGTTTTTTAAAAGATAAAGTTTGACTACAAGTCCCACTAAAAAACTAACATGGCTACATATTTAGGAAATCTCATCGTTAGATTGTATGTTATATATTTTCTTAACACGCATGTTAAATTTCATGCCAATTGGATGTTATTTACTATTCAATCTATAAACTTATATTTTATGCATAATTTTAGACTATAAAAACTTGGAATTTAAAATTTTGATTAATGACATAGCTATGAGCTCTGATCTTTTGAAAATTTTGCAAGTATGAAGAATATAAGAAATAAATGTAATCCACTTGTGGATTTGTCATAATTCACATACAAATAAAAGATATTAAGTGGATTTGTAGCCAAACTTTATCCATTTTAAAAAGCCTCATTTTCCTTTGATATAGTTTAGTCAAATCCAACTTATTTTCATCTCACCAAAATAAGTTCTATCTTCTTCTTCTTCTCTCTTTTATTTATTTATTTTATTATTGTTATTTTTTTAAGATAAATAATGAGAGAGAAGGAAGTGAAGTTCAAACCATAGACATAGAGCATCATAATGATGTCATTACATCTGAGTTATCACTTGATTCTCACCAAAATAAGCTATAATTAAATGCACATGTATGTCTAGCTTTTTGTTGAAAATGTGCCAAGTATATTTGTATTTTGAAAAAGTGAGAAAAAGTGAGGTTTTAAAAAGTTATACGTAAAAGCTAAAAGCTAAAAGTTGAACTTATAAGCTCAAGCCAAACATACACATGGTCTACATGTCGTCCCTTGTGGCTGTATGTTTGTCTATCTTCTAGGAGAAATATATGTATTCATGCATGTATTGCCACAGGGAAGCCATTGTTCACCTCTTTAAAAATTTTCACTTGAGTTTTTGCCATTGAAGAGCAATTAATTGCTTCTTCCCACTGTTACTATCAATTGCTTTATTTCATACAACAGTGCAATATATGTACTCAGCCAGGAAGTACCATAAATATACTACCTTTATGTTAATTGAAAGAGAAACTTTGTCACTTTGAGTTAAATTTGGTAGAGTACTCTCTTAGTGAGGGATGTTTAAGCCAAAGGTATCGTTCCAGAAGGACTGTCCTGATCTATGATAAAATGGTAATGCGATTTCCTCTGGTGATTCCAGACCAGGTAACTTGTTCCCATTGTTTGAACACATGTAAGAGTTATTACCAATTTCATTGCAAAAAAATCCCCCAACCCCAATGTCGATGCTTGCATGCAGTAAAATTTTCGTGTCACTCTCCTCAGTATCTTTGTCTGTGGTATTCAAATTCTTCTCTGTCAGCTCTCTATATAGTGAAGATCTTAGGAGAAGGCCAAGTGCACTTGGGTTGACGACTTGGTGCAAGGACTAATGGAAGTTTCACTTTGTAAAACTTCCTGTTGTCTTAGGGTGTCCAAGCGATTTTCTGTAAAGGAATTGGAGTGAAAGATGGATTGCTCGGTTGTTTCCTGGTTGGCTATGGGGTTAGACGCTATACTTGATTTTGGTTGTTGAGAGGCTAGAGAATTGGCACCGGGTCTTAGCCATCTGATGTATGTGCTCAAGTCGAAGTTGGTTACTGCCTTAATGCCTCTATATTCGATTGCAGCAATATCATAAGCATGAGCAGCCTCCTCTTGAGTGCCTACAAAAAGATAAAATTTGCAATTCTAAATCAGTTGCACTTCATAGATTTTTTGGATGAATGAGAAGATCGTTTTGCATCAAATGAAAAGAGTACAAAGTTCAAGTAACAACACCTAATATGAAGCCATTTATCTGCAGTGTGTAAGATTTGTGCATGTAGATGCTTTTTACTAGTTACTATTTTATTTTGGTTGAGTGTTTTACTGATTACTTGTGTAGAAACCAGAGAGAGAGAGAGAGAGAAAATAATCAGAGAGTGAAACTCACTGTAAGTGCCTAGGTAGAGATATTTGTTTCCAAACACCCTTCCTATCCTAGCTTCCCATCTCCCATTGTTAGGGGTGTGCAAAAAACCGATGAACCGAACAAACTGGCCGAAACCGACAAAATTGTTGCCAAATTTTCGGTTCGTGTTTGGTTTTGAATTTTTAAAACCGAAAATATTCGGTTCAATTTTCGGTGGCAGGTTTGAATGTAACAAACCGACTGAACTGAACCGAATCATATTATAATATATTTTATATATACTATAAATTTTATAAATATTTGGGCCTCCTATACATAGTTGGGCTTTTCATTTTGTTTAAATACATTTGGGCCTTTCTTTTTTAAATATGATCCGGCCTTTACATTTCATGTTTTCAATTTTCATTTTATCATTAGATTAAGTAACTATAATTAAACTAATTACTAATTAGATATCTAATTAAACTTAATCTAATTAAACTATAAAAGCAAAAACAAAAAAAAAAAACCCTACAGACCCACACGTTCTCAGTTCTCACCCTTACTCTCAGCCTCCACTCCAGTCCCTCTCAGCTCTTACAGTATCCTCACAGCCTCCACTCCAATCCCTCTCACAGCCTCCACTCCACGCCGGCTTCCATGCAAATCTGCCTCTGCACCGCCTCCACACGCCGGCCTCCACACGAATCTGTCTCTGCTGCTGCCTCGATCTGCCTTTGCCGCCGCCTTCACACGTCGGCCTCCACATGAATCTGCCTTTATCGCCGCCTTGATCTACCTCTGCCGCTGCCTCCACACGAATCGGCCTCTGTCGCCACCTCCACACGCCGACTTGATCTTTTCATTCTCAGTTTCTCACTGTGCCATTTCTTGATAACCCTCTCTCTTTTTTGTATTTTGGGTTTTGTTTAATACTGAATTAATGCTATTTTCTGTGAATCTGTGATTGTGATTTTGAGTTGTTATTTTCTTATTGAAAAATCAATAACCCCATGTGATGTTGAGTTATTTTTTTCTTTTTGTGATTGTGAATCTGTGATGTTGACTGAAACCGAAAACTGACCGAAACCGACCAAAACCGAAATACAACCGAAACCGATCGATTTCCAATTATTTCGGTCGGTTTTGGTTGGGAATTTCACAAACCGAAAATTTCAGTTTCAGTTGGCCAAAACTAAAAAAACCGACTGAACCGAACCAATTGCACCCCTACCCATTGTGATGGTGCCTGCAGTTTGTCCAAAAGTTCAACCTTGTTATGAATTGGTTCCATATTAGCAACATATACAAAGGTCAAATGCTCATATTATTGTGGTGGAAAGTTGGTTTACCTAGCAACCCCTCTATACATGGATACACCTCTTGAAAAACCGCTGCTTCTCCTATATGAACAAATATAAAAGCCAATTACATTTATGATAATATTGGAAAGCTTGTTAAGGAAAGTGATTCTTAAGGGGATGAGGTACCTTCTCAATGAGGCTAAGTATTCTTCTTTAGTCATAGTCAGATACCTGCAAGAGTATCATATCAGACTGCTGGCGTTGAGAAAAGAATACATCATTGTCCCCCAGATTTTTTTCTTTTCTTTTTTCTTTAGAACAAGAAAGGGAGGTTTTAAAATTCATGTATAATAATTGTTACCGGGAAATTTGTAAAAGTTGATGTTCCCAATACTTTAGGGCTGCTAAATCATATGCTCTTGCAGCAGATTCTTCTTCATCATAAGCTCCTATAAATCGAACAGCAATGGCAAAGGGGTCAGTCAGTGCCCTCTAAATTGAGTCTTTCATACAGAAAAGATGGTTACAATTAGCAATTAAAGTACTCACCTAGATACACAGCTCCATGCCAGCAAATATTCCAATTAACGTGCAAATATCAAAGAAGGCGTAAGCAATCAAGTAGAACATATATGTATTTAAATAAAAGTCCATGACAATGGATGAAAACAAGTGATGTAGCTATGTGATATACCTTGCTTTCCCTTCTTCTTCTGTGTTGGATTCCATGACCCTTTATCCCATAAATGAGCTTCATAACGTCCAGTCCATCTGTGCCTGTGTCATAAGCACACATATTTAGCTTCCATTTTCTAATCAACAAATTCAAATATTGATGAGCACAAAACTTAGATACAATTCCTTAACTAATCTACTTTTTAAATCGAAAACTTAACGTATAATATCTAGGAAACTGTATCTAAGTTTTACCCAAAAGACAACTATATATATGTGTGTGTGCACGTGCACGCATGTGGAAAGAAACAGAATTCTATATTGAACCTACTGACTGTTGGGCTTTGTGGAGCCTAGTTTATGTTTGATCCGGTTAACGACCCGACCCGGTCCGAATAATGTTGAGTGGTTTTT
The DNA here is from genome assembly GCA_030021035.2 of Notholithocarpus densiflorus. Taxonomy (NCBI): domain Eukaryota; kingdom Viridiplantae; phylum Streptophyta; class Magnoliopsida; order Fagales; family Fagaceae; genus Notholithocarpus; species Notholithocarpus densiflorus. The sequence goes on along the minus strand of JARYZH020000053.1, from coordinate 2,777,850 downwards.
AATGGGAGATTTATTGAGACTTAGTCCATGTCATATATATAAACCGACTTTGCCGTGATTAGGGTTTTATAAGATCGTAGGTTATTGTTGCCGCATTCTTGAGTGTGAGAGAAAAAAAGTATTGTAGTCGCAATTCTTGTACTCTGTATTCTTCCCTGATAATAGTGAAATCCCTGCAACTCCGTGGACATAAGCAAATTGCCGAACCACGTAAATACTGTCTTATGCGTGTGATTGTTTTTCTTTGGCATGTGTTTTTCTCTATTTTTTTTGTTTCTCACAGGTTGGGAAACTCCACGAAATCTTGAACCTCTCTTCACACCAGTGACCGTAGTGGGTTGGTCAGGCTGTGGTTGCTTCTGTTGTTGGTCACCTTCCATATTGCAGCTTAAAGCAGCTGCAGAGGAATAATCTCTTCGCCGCCGTTTAACACACTTATTATTAGCCAACGTATCACCTTCCATCATGCACAAGCGCCGCACTCCTGGGCTCAATTCAGATTTCAAAGCATTCTTAATTTCCATTTCTGATATTGTTTGATAATAGTAGTCTACTAGATGTATTGCTTGATATAGAGAAACTAAGTACAAGTCTATTTATACATGTATACAATAAGTCGTCTCTTATGCTAATTTTTGTTGCTGACACTATGTTTCAAGTGATAAAGACGAGGTTAGCGATCATAACTAAATCATTTGAGACAAACTTCAAGTGTCTGCAATATTCAACTACACGACGAAGCAGTAACTTACAGTCAAAAAGTTGTGATAAGGCTGTCTCAATCCCACCCAAGTATCCGAGCTACATTTACAAAGTACACCTCAGCAAATTAGATATCCAAGAAACCAAGATTCAAAGATTAAGGGCAAGAGACTTGTGGCTTAATTATCTCCCATGCACAAAATGTTTGGGGGTATATAAGGGAAAATAGTTTAAACTGCGAAGTTAACAGCATACGCTGTAACTATCTCAAAAAAAAATATATATATATATTTAAGATTTTTTTTTTTTTTTTTTGGTTGGCCCTTGATGTTTTTAACGGAGATGTTTAGGGTTTAAATTCCTCTTCCCCAATTATTGAATTAGTAAAAATAATAAATTTTTTCTTTTTCATTTTTGGAAATTCAATTCAAGATTAGATCATATGGACTATGTTTAGGTTTAGCTCAAAATGTCAATGAAAAATTTTTGTTGTTGATAAATTTGATAGTTACAATGGGGGAGGAAAGATTTGAACTCTGAACAACAACAAATATGGATAAATTACCGATTATCTCAAAAGCTTAACGTGTTAGAAAATGATGAATTTAATTATAACTCTAACAAATACAAATCTTGTAAATTATTGATGTGATTATGGATAGCTTTTTTTGCAAGTTATCCTAGTTTACAAATCCAAATTGTCTTTAGATTTTTATTTTTTATTATTTCTGGGATTAGAGACAAACACAAGTCTGTCATATGCGGTAATGCGACAACATATATGTCGTTCTCGAACTATACTCTTATCCCTAGGATACTTCATCAATTAGAGTTCACACTTGACCCTTGTTTACGTATTGATGCTCCTTCTCATCCTGTTGCTGTGGTGGCAAATTCTCTCCCTCCATTTCTCTTCTCAAATGCTTGCTTTTAATTCCTCACATATTTTCAGTAGTGATGAAGTTCTGCAGATTTGCAGGGTCTTATTCTGCCATTTGACATTAGCCTAGGGACTTTTTATGCTTAAGTAATTTAATAATTTTTTAATATATTTATATACCTGTTTTGGTGAAATGTGTAGTTATGACTAAATATAAAAAGGACAACGGGGTTGGTATGGATGTGGTGCCGGTTAAAGTTACTCTGATACTTAAGTCAACACTCTAGAGATGATATTTCGGAATGGGCAAGACTTAAGTACAATGTTTAGGTGCTATTTCTTAGATTTTCCTTTTAAGATTCTGCCATGTGGATTTTTTCTTATAGATGAAAGTGTATTTTTTAGTTAAATAGCCACATGACAAAATCTTAAGAAATGAACCTAAGGAATAGCACCTAAAATTCTTTCATATGGGTTTTCTCTCATACATTGTTATGCAGTGGAATTGATGTAGAACAGATAGCACAGACCTTCCAAGAACAACGAGAGCATTTGAAATCACGGCGCAATACCAAAGAGTGCTAGTAGAACTCATTGGGACGACAGTTTCAGAATTGCATGAAATTTGGATGGCTGAAGGAAAATGATCTTCTAATCAAGATTTGTGACTGTACCACAAGGTTCACCCTAATTTTGGCGAATTCCTCAATTAAGGCCTAAAAAATAGTGATTTTGTCATTTTTATAAGCAGAAAATTACCACACAGAAACCCTTTTTTTTTCTTTATCTCTTTTTCTTTTTTAACTACTTTTGCCAATTTGTGATATCCCAAGTACTTTGCTTTCTTTTTTCCTCAAACAAGCTATGCACTATATATATGCCCACAACAATTGATTACTACAACATTTCTTTTGCTGATTTTCTTTTTCATCCTCTTGTTCTATCCTAGCAATAAAGATGAGGAGGTGAGGTCTTTAATTATGATCTATGAAATATGTTGAGGTAGCGGAAGTTTTGATACCTATTTGTTATGAGTGTACCCAATAATAATAGGTTTATGGAAAAATAGAAATTGAAAAATATATAAGAAACAATCACACAAGCAACACAAAAATTCATGTAGTTCGGTCTTAGGTTTATGTTTACAAGCAACATTGTCAGGGGGTCTCACTAAGAAAATAGGAAGATTAATTGTGGCATAAAAATAGTCTCACAAAACCGAAACCCGAAATACATCCAAAGAACAAGAGCAATCACATTGGACTCCCTAAAATAGGGTAAGACCCTAAATTTAGGGATTAGCCCAAAAAAGTCTCACATTAAGCTCCTTACCTGTTCTCGCTAAAATAGGAAAATATTAAAGTGTTTTTCTATATTTAGGGAAGCATAGTTCATTCTCCAAACTCTTATTCTATTATTTCTGTATCTTGGTAACTAAAAAAAAAATAGCTGTTTTGAAATGTGAGAGAAATAATAAAAAAGAATAAATAAATAATATTTTAATGAAAAAGAGTATAATTAGGGTATCTAATGTGTTTTAAAAAGTGATTGGCTAAAATAGAAAACATAAGTTCTTATACTAAAGTAAGGAGAACATTTTAAAAAGACCAATGTGAATACCTAAATATATATAATGGTTATTTATAGAGCTTTCCTTACCGCAGTTCAAGTCCCTAAGAATGAATAAAAATCCTTAAGCGGCTACACTTCTGCACTTTTCAATTTTAGCGTAGGGTAGAGCACTCATATGCTAGTGCAATTCGATCATTTGGTGGGTTTTAATTGGCAAATTTTAGCTGGAAATTTTGAGTTCTTAGTCAAAATAGATTTGAGTTACAATACTATAGTCCATTTTTGGATGACACTATAGCTTAATCATTCGTTTTCCTGGTAGGACGTGTAGGTGTTGGTATTGACAATATTGTGGATCTACAGCCAGCAATAAAGGTCGGCTATTTCACATCGAGGAATTTTTGCGGTAATTTATTTTAAGTGGGAAAAGTCAGTGAAGTATGGGATTTTTGCTGTGATTTTTTAAGTGATTTTGTATTCTTTTTGCAGTGATGGAGAAAGAACAATATGAGATTTGGATTGAAGATGAGATTTTTTTTTGCAATGAACGTGGGTTTCTTTGGGTTAAGGACTTGAGAGAAATGAAATGAAATGATGATTAAGAAATGGTATTTTTCTATAGATTGGAGAAAGAAAATAGACAATGAGATGTGGAGTATATTTAAAAGTATCACATTAGATAAAAATTGACCAATAATGTTATAGTTTAACTAGTTTGCACCTCCTAGTATTTCTAAAGGAAATATATATGGTTCAAATTTCTCCTCTCTGTTATAAATTTCGAATTACCAAAAAAAAATAAATAAATAAAAAAGTAATTTCTTAAGCTAAAATTAGTGTTAAAAGAATGTGAATGCTTCTAGCTTGCTATGTGCCCATCACTAAATATTAAGTTTGGTAGGAGTAGAACATCCATGGCCATGATTTTTTGTGTCACAAAATTTCTGCACTTGATGCACCTCTTTCAAGCCACAGATGAACATCTTTTAGAATTAGAGTTTACCCTTGATTCTTGGATAGAATTTGATAAAAATTTATTATCCCTCCTTTTGTTTGTCAAGGAACTCAAGGCAAAAGAGTTTATGAGCTCCTACAAACAGTATTGCCTACGAAATTATTCCCTTATACTATTATTATTCTTTTTCTTTTGTCTTCCAGAAGCAGTACTGTAACATAAAAGTTAGACAACTAGAGGCATTCTCCAGAGAGAGAGAAAAAAAGAAAAAGAAAAAAAGAAGCTACTTAACATAAACTTTTCACTAACTTCTATAATTTTCTAGTTACCAAAACACAATTACACAAGTACTTATCACTAACTTCCTCTTCGTAAATAAATAAATAAATAAAAATTTAAAAAAACAACAAAAAAATAAAAACATTTTTTGGCACTCTTCTGTACATTAAAGTACAAATATTGGGTCACTAACCCCTGAATTCCTAAACATTTGGTATATTACCAACATGTACTTGTGATATGTAATTTTCTACATACATATCACATATGGATACAATCACATGCATGAAGACTTGTATATAATTAGAATATGGCCTTTTTCTGCTTTTGATAATGAAGAATTGAAAGCAATCAGAAAATTACAGAAACATTTTCTTTCTTTCTTTTTTTTAAAACCATTTTGCTCCATCTTTGTGATTTCCCAAATTACTTTCCTGTGCTTTAATTAATTTCCTTCCTCCTTAATTAAACAAACCAAACACAAATTTTTTTATATAAATATATATGGATAGAATGTATACAAGTCCATGAAAATTAATTACTACAACAGCAAAACTCTTTTGCTGGTTTTTCTTTCTGAACCTCTTGTTCTATCCTAACCTTAAAAAACACAAGGAGGTGAATCTTTTGCTTAGAACTATGAAATGAAACTGGAAAAGGCTTAACAAGGTATGCCCTTTCTGCAGCTTACTGTGCCCGAGAAGCGAGTGAGTCTTCTCACATATGTGCCAGGTTTACTCTTGATCAATTGCTTCTTTGAGAAACCATGAATTTTAAGTGGAGCCCCAGATTGAACGAAGAATGCACCATTCATCATCAGATCACCCTGTGATCTCCATCTCCAATTCTGCCAGACACCCTGTGCTGCATAGTCCCTCTTGGTCACCTTCACCAACATCAAATTAAGATGAACAATTTGTTAGAATTTAGTCACTGTGATACAACGTAGCAACAAGCTAATTAAACAAGAACAGTAATGCTAAGGACACAACAATTTTTATAATTTTTTTCACAACTATTAATGTGATAAATTGTAATGGATCATTTTTATATGTCATCTCAACAGTTGTTAAATATATAGAAACTGCGTTACATGTTGTATTAGCATACATGACAAAAAATAAATCTAGTGACAACTGGACAATCCTAAATAATTTTGAGGCATGCATACCTCTTTAGCAGCCAGGTTTGGAGGAGCGATGAATCGATTACCCTGACTGATAATAGTAGGACTGCTGCTACCACCGATGGCATACATGAGCCAGTGAGTGTAATCATTGTTAACCACATGGACGAATCCCCATCGGCACCTTGGCATCCGCTGCACCAATCCCCGGCCGAAATGGTTGAAAGCAACTGTAATTTGCATTATCTTGTCGCCAGAGAAGCTATCGCTTGCACCAAACAACATCACCTGAATCAACCCCATCAAACTCTCAATTATGTTCTCCATTCTTCACTTGAAAATTGGATTAATATTTTACAATCTATTTCTTGTATATTACATAATACATTTGGACGTAGTTACTTTTTTTTTTCTTAGGTTAAGTCATAATAGAGATTGAACTTTCACATATTAAGAGATATGCTAGTACCTTCGTATTAATTTATGAATTATTTATAAATAAACATAATAATAAATGTGATTAATGCCACTTTAGGAATATAATAAATAAATGCTAGAATTAACCTTTTTTTTTTTTTTTTTTTTTTTTATGATTGACAACAAATAGAGATGAAAATGTTACCTCATTGTGGTGGGTGAAATGGCAATTGGAGATGGTAATAGCAGTTGAACCCATGATGGCATCAATGAGACCATCTTGGCAATTAGACATGGAAACATGGTCGATCCAGATTTTGGATGAGCCAAAGATAGAGATACCATCACCATCACTAGGGGTCCTAAAACCAACGTGGTCAATACTATCCCTAATAGTTCCACCACTTCCGGCAACAATGTTATGGATATGGATGTTATGGATGATCACATTCTTGACAAATTGGAGAGTAATGCCAGCACCATAAGCAATACGAACATTAGCTCCCCTACCATCAATGGTTTTGTGTCCAGTCATGATTAGCTCCTGATTAAGCCTAATGACCATGCTGCGTGCAAACACAATCCAGAGGGGCTTCTTTTGAATCACAGCATGTCTGAGAGTCCCAGGTTTGGGATTGACCATGTCACTGTCTGAGGAATCTGTGACCACATAGTACTTTCCCTTTTTTCCACCAATAGTCTTGTGGCCAAAGCCAAGGACACATTTAGTTAGCCTCTTGCGGTGTTTGTACCATTCGGGGTCGCACCTCCAGCATCGATCAATAGGATTGGTGGCCACGCATGGGCCTTTATACTTTCTTAATTGTCTTCTTGTGCTGTTAGCGCCATCCAAAGCCCTATACAGGCCAAATTTTGAATGAAAATAATATCGGAATCAAAACATGCCAATTCAACAGTTATAAAAGAAATTATAGATATTTTTTTGGTGTTGCTTTTACTTAATATTATTATACAAATGATAATTTTTAACCTACTTGTTGACATGAGAGTTGAAGCTATTTGTGACTTCCTCAGGATCAGGATTATAGGCATCATGGTTGTCTTTTTCGGCTTGGGCAGCTCTTTGCTTCCAGTAATCATCGTATTCAGCAATGTTGGCATGAAGGGTTGGGATGATTACAACAAATGATACAAAAAAGAAGAGCAGAAAGCAATTTTTGTTAACTTCTGCCATTGCTACTGTATGCATGTAAACTTTAACGTGTAAAACTCTTTCTTTTTTCTTCGAAATTTTTATGAAAAAATTAATTGGTCAGGTCTTGGTCTTTCCCTGCAAAACCTTTTTCAATGGGACCTAGACCTAAGCCAATATGTCCAAGAAAAGCAGACAAGATGGTATTGAACCCTGAAGGTAGAGGGTTCTCTTTGAGTGCTTGGAAGAATCCAATATTTAAGAAAGTGTTTGTTTAAATATAACTGACGTAATTCTAAAACAGGAGGACAATATATAAGTTTTGTGAAGGTGAGAGAGGCATTAGGCGGTAAGAGTGGAGAACCACTTCAATCTAACGGTGTATAGTCTAAAAAAACTTGGCATTTTGAATTCTTTCTTCTATGTTTAGCAACACAATCTAACGCTATTGGCTGGTTGTCATAACTACAAAGTAAATGGTTGAGTTTGCGGCACTTTCACTTGTTTAACTTTTGAGTAATGCTAGAGATACAAATTTTTTTATAAAAAAATTTACAAACTGTCAATGTGGTGAGTGATTATTAGTAAATGAAAAAATGATACTAATAATAGGCCTAGATGAAAACCAATGAGAAGTTGGACACATCAACAATTTGTAAAAATATTGTAAAATAGTTTGTACCTGTAACATACTCTCAACTCTTTTTGCTTTGTTTTTTATTTTTTATTTTTTAGAAAATTTTTTTATAAAATTTATTTTTTAATGAAATATATTTAGTGAACAATAATTACTGGAAATTTTCATTTAAAGGTCTATTGTTTAAGGTATAATAATTTAAACCCTATATTTTCTAAATTATTAAATTAAACCGTGAGGGTTTTAAAAATAAGCTAAAATGTAAAATGTACCCTTTAAGTTTGACTGAAATTTAAGTTTGTTTAAAATTCATTTCAGTCCTTTAATTTTACTTTTGTTAATTGAGTCCTTTAAGTTTCAAAGTTATTCAATTCAGGCCTTTTGTCAAATTTTGTTTTTAAAAAAATTGTCATTAAGTATGCAATTAACTAATGAAAAAATATTTTGTGAAAAAAATTCTTACATAAAAAATCTATAAAATATTTTTATTAGTTTTATAGATTTTTTCCATGTGTAAACAATTTTTTTATGGGTAATTTTTTAACAAAATTGAATAGAAAGCCTGAATTGAATAAATTTAAAACTTAAAGGACTTAATTGAATGAGTTTGAAATTTAGAAAACTTAATTGAACAAATGTAAAGTTAGAAGAATAAAATTAATTTTAGTCAAACTTAAAGGGTGCACTTTGTATTTTAGCCTACTTTTTAAAACCTCACAATTTAATTTGATAATTTAGAAATTATAGGGTTTAATTTGTTATATTTAGTGAACAATAATTATTGAAAATTTTCATTTAAAGCTCTATTGTTTAAGGTATCACAAATTAAACCATATAATTTCAAAATTATCAATTTAAACCGAGAGGTTTTAAAAAATAAATAAATAAAGAGTAAACTGTTTAGTTTCAAAAATAATAAATTGAAGCTTAAGAATTCAAAAATAACAAATTAAACTCTCAATCTATATTAATTAAAATTAACTTAATCTCAATGTTGTTACACTTAATTGAACTAAGGTTTAATTTGATACTTTTTAAAATCTTAGGTTTAATTTCATAAGAAAAAACTTTAAAGGCATTATTGTTAAGGGATGAGATCATTGGATGTCTTCAAAAAAATAGCATTACAATACTTTTGTAATATTTCTCAAACAAGCTTTATGATTAGCCCAGAATAATATTTCTCAAACAAGCTTTATGATTAGCCCAGAATATATTTTCATTTTTTAATTGGTAAATTATATACACCTAATAACTTTTGAACTTATAACTCCACTTTCCATCCTCCCTATTTTTTTAGTAAAAATGTGTCATTTGCAAAGCTCATTACTATTTTTTATCTTACTAATGTAAGATAACAGCAATCTAGGGCTGGATAAGATAACAGCAAAACTCTCCCCTAATTGAGCCTTTTAGCCTATCAAAAAAGAAAAAGATTGAACCTTTTAGAAAAATAATATTATTTTATTAAGATTTATTAAAAATAGCATTGTGAGAAAATTATTTTGAAATCGTGTTTAAAACACAATTTCAAGCTGTGTTTTCAAAACTCGATTTCAATTTTGTTGATATTGCATGAGCTAACGGGGCAGCCATCCACATAGAACTCGGGAAAAATGGGCATTTGCTCCTAATTTACAAACTATCAGTAAAATGCCCTTATTTTGAAATTAATTAGCAAAATATCCCTGTTTTTTAAACTCAATTTTAAAAAAAATCGAGTTACAGGTGGAACTTGACATTAGTAATGTCGAGTTCTATGCATATTTTGCCACTTAATTATATTTTGAAAATTTAAGTGAAACTCGACATTGCTAATGTCAAGTTTCACTTAAAAATATACATATAACTCGATTTTAAGGATATCGAGTTTTACACATAACTCAATTTTGTTAAAATCGAGTTTAAAAAATAAGGGTATTTTGCAAAATAGTTTCAAAACAAAAATATTTTACTACATAGTTTGTAAATTAGGAGCAAATGCCCATTTTCCCCATAGAACTCATCTATACTATTAATAACACAATTCTCTGTTTGAATTACCACATTTTATTTTAAATTCAACCCCGGCCCTTGCCTCCCACATCCCATAAGTACTTATACTTGTGAAGTGACCATCGCATCAAAGGTGTGCGGTGGTATATAATTTTAAAGTTAAAAACACAAACTAGTTAAAAGAGTAATTTACTATTTTTAAAAGTGCCTTAGTTTTAGGCTTTTTTTTCTCTCTTCTCTAATTTGAATTACCACCTTTTATTTTAAATTCAAAATTTCAAACTTTTATCAACTCTCACATAGAGAAAAATAAAAATAAATAAAAATTTGAAAAAATTAGGACACTCACTCTATCTCACTTTTAAACATTATTCAAGAGTTCCAGTTTCAAATAGTTTCTTCCATTCATATTAGCCACTAACTCATGTACAAATAACTAATTAAAAAAAAAAAAAAAAAAAAAACTCACATAAAGAAAGATCCTAAGAATTAGGAGACTTCTCTTATCTTATTTTTAGATATTATGACACTAAACCCAAAATAAAAAATAAAATAAAAAAAGTCTCATCACACGCGCAAAGCATAGACTAGTATTTCTATAACACGATTTCTTTGCCCAATTTAAAACTCCAACCCAAACTATCTCCCTCTCCCTTTCCACCCACATGATTTCAGTTGTCCCTAAATCAACCTCTCTAAACACAATTTCGACCTTAAAATTACTGAGGAACACCTGTGTACAGCAAGACCATGCAAGTCTCCCAAACAAATTCAACCTCTTCCACCCTCACAATTTCAGCCTTAAATTTCTCTGTCACTCCCTTTGCTCCAACTCTCTCTTTCCATTACGTTGCTCTCTCAACCCTTTTGTTCAACCTCACACTCCTTCCGCCACTCTTTCAATCGGGCTTTGCTCAACCTCCCTCTCTCTTTCTGCCGCTCTTAACATAGGAAAATATGTGCCATTGAATTTTTAGTTTTTACAGCCAAATAAGATAAAGCTACACTCGTGAAATATCTTACTCAAATTTTGTTATGCAAATTTGAGGAATTTAACATTTTAGTCCTTCCATTAATAACAGTCATAAAATATTCCAAATTTTGAAAAGATTCTCTTAACCAAATTCTAACCACCATTTGGTGACAATGAATATTACTTAACTAAATAAATTTTCACTAATCATGGGTAAGGTTTGGTCAAGGAAAACTTTTCAAAATTTGAAATATTCTATTACTATTGTTAATGAAAATACTAATACGTTGATTTTCTCAAATCTCAAGGGAGGGGAGAGTCATTTTCAATCCTCAAGAAAGGCTTTTGAAATAAGGGCAAAGATACATGTTATTTCATCCTGTTTGTAAGTGATGCCCAAGCTTTTTTTCTCATCTTTTACCAGATAGACGTACCGTAAACTGGAAAAGTTTTTAGCATTTGCTAACCAGTTTAGTACATTTCAAAATCTGTATCTTCTTATTGGCAGGGCTCATTTGCAAACTTGCTTTTCTGGAGCCATCATTATATATCAGGCGTAGACATAAGACATCCACATTCAGATTTCCCAGGCAAGAGAAAAGAAGCCAAGCCCTACTATAGATAAGAGTGATCTCTCATCTTCTTGCCATGAATGTTTATGCAAATAAATCTACCTTTTTTTCTTTTGACTTGCACATCAATTGCATAATCAAGTCAAAATTTTGCCTCAAAGCATACAAGGCATATAAACAGTAAGTACAGGAATAGAATAGGTGATTTATGTTGTTCCACTGATGAGAACAATTTAATATACTCGTCTCTTATGATAAATGATTTGTTTTACAAAATTATACAATAGTGTAGGTATAATTATTTTATTTTACATGTTTATATAGAAAATGTTTCCACGAGGTATTACAATGTAAACGGTACATACCCAATAACCACGCTTCGGCTTCCACACTAGCTAAACCTGCCACGATAGTACCCCGCTGTCAGCCCTTAGTCAAGTTGCTCTTAACCTGGCCTCTATGTCAGGAAAAGAATGGCAGAACCAACTTCAATAGGAGTCCGCAACCAATCCACCATCGTGAACAAGTATTTTATTCTTGTGGTGCTCTTCAACTTGCTTTGTAGAAAAACAAAACTAAGCAAACTTGTCGTGCAAACCACCTGTAATGGACTTTATATACTAAAATATACGAGTGAAATCGTTGTGTTCTATTAAGATGATTCCCAGACCTTGTAATCTTTTCCCTCGTAGGCTAAAGACCATTTTTGCTGCCCACTTGGGGGTTCATAATGACCTGGTCCTATCTTAACCGCAACTTTTTCATCAATAATGGCCGCATACACATCCCTTTCAGCCTTAGTAATTTTAATCTAGATTAAACAATATCACAAATGAAGTCAATATTTCAAAATTTTTTTCTGTTCAATTTTTATGTACAGACTTGGCTTTAACTTGCCCATGTAGAACAACAGCATCCTATTTTCATCAATGGAAGTCATAAACAATAACTGTGCATTTGGTGCCAACAAAAAAGTAGAGAAACCAAAATGAATTGAAATAGCATGTTTTCGCTGTTATAATTCTGAACAGTATTAAGATGGTATTAGCCAACAATGACAGTTATACTAGAGACCAATTAAGTGGATTGTTCAATGTCTTGGGGGTAATACTACTAAGAGGTAAAAGTTTAAATTGCAGTTTCTATTAATTTTTCAAATCTGTCTTCTTTCCCTATATCCATATGATTTTGACTAGCTTTATTCTTCAATTCTTTTATGTATGAAAAGAAAATTGTAACAAACATTTGCTTGTTTATGGAATGTTTTCTATGCACATCATGATGCCAACAATTGGAGCCAATGATTGACACTTACTATACTGCGACAGTGGATTTTGTTCCGGTTTCTTATAGAGATTAGAGCTTCGATTTCAGATCGGTAGTGAGAGAAAATGTGGTCATGGAACACTGTGGGTGTTCCAGGATGAGTCAGAATATAAGCATATCCTTGCATTTCCTTTCCACCTGGGAATCTCCAATGGCCCTGCAGGACAAAGAATAGAAAAAGGTAATATATGTGAGTGCAATAACACTTAACAATTCCAAATTGAGACAATAGCATCACAAAACACGTTTAAACACAGTCTTGTTCTTTCCTAATACCAGTAGGAGAATTGTAAGATGAATCTTATTCTTTCCTAATTCCAGTGAGTTAAAATTGAAAGCAGGTCCAAGATTTATGGTACTGCTTCCACAAATTACCAGCAGAAAAATGTCCTTGTGTCTCAAGGTCTTCATTTTATAGATTTTACAGAATTTCATAAGAACCTTAAACCTGAAATGAAGAGTAACCCTTAATTTGGGGTCCAAGTCATTGTAGAGAAAGGCATATCTTCATTCTCAGTTTTTGTATGCTTGACTAGGACCAATTTTCTACTTAGCTGTTAATTTGGTCATTAGCTGTATTGTTTTTCATTCTTCAATGAAAATTGTTTTTTTCTTTTTTTTATCATTATTCTTCAATGAAAAATGTTTATCAGCAGACAAAAGTGACAGATAGAATGGAAAATTCAAAATGGAAGACGTTTAAACCTGAGTAGAACCAGTATCATGATTCTCTATAAAGGTAACAGCACGCGATGGCCACCATCCAACAACCCCAGGAGGCTTTCCCTTTGAATCTGATAATCGCCAATATTCACATCTTTCCAGTGCCTGTATAAAATAAATGTATTATTTAAGTATAGACCATCCACCTTATATTGCGCCTTATAAAAAAGGTTACCCAGTGTAAGTACCATCAAAGTTGGTTCCTAATTGTAGAGATATAATTCCACCTTATACATACATATGTAATCAGGGGCGGAGCTAGGGGGGGTCGAGGAGGGGCAATTGCCCCCCCTGACCCCACCCCAAGCCCCACATCAAACTTAGTTATGACGTCAGTTATTATCTTTACTGTGTTGATTTGTTGCCACACATCAGTTATTATCTTTACTGTGTTGATTTGTTGTCACACATAAGTTATTATCTCTACTTTTCTTTGTATTGTACACCTAGATGTATTCTTTTCTTTTTTAATTATATTTCTAATGTTATTAAGTCAAAATTGCTTCTTTCCTTTATGATATACCAATCATAAGCAGGCTGTAAGTAAAGGTAGCAAAATAAATAAGAGATTTTAAAAAGTTGGATCACCATTTTTTGTTCCCTAATACAAATTTAGCATGAAAACTTTTCTGTTAATTTACCTTTTTTCATTCATGTTTATGTGTTTTACTTGTTTAAAATATTTACTTAAACTTATAATCACCTTAGAATTTAGAATACCTTAAGGATAACAGTGACTATTAAATTTCAACTCTTACATTAGGCACGGAAAAAAAATTGAAAAAAGACGAGAACAAAATATAATTTACATGTACCTTTATTTAATCTTGCCCCCCCTAAATTAAAATTCTGGCTCCGCCACTGTATGTAATTGTGAGAAGGGAGGTATGCTATTAGGAGTTCTAGCAAGGTGGCAATTTTATTTGATTATGTAAACCTCACATATTGCAGGGTCATAGTGACACTGCTTCCATAGGAACAACCACAAAGAATTGTGGCATAACTGCAAGCTATATAGTCTATGAACATCTCTCCCTCAATTTATGGATACCAAATCACTTCATTGTTTCTTTAATTAAGATATGAACACACAAGTCAATAGAATCACCATACAACAACAACAACATAGCCTTAGTCCAAAATTAAATTATAAATCATTTAATCTAATAATTATTTTTACTTGAAACAAGAATTGAGACATTTATAATGATAACAAAAACAAAATTGGCTCTCAATTGTTTAGTCCATAGAAAACACAGTTAATTGATACAATATCCTCTAATATTCCTAATGGGACAAAGAATTGTCCCTATGAATACTTACTGCATGAAGAATCCCTTTCGTCGTGACATCAAATGCACCAGCAGTTCCATTAGTTGCGTTGATCCAGTCAATAATTCTCTGCCTATGCGCATCTTGATTGTGATCCATTTCACCATATGTATAACTGAGGGAATCCCAATACTCCCCAACAGCAAAGGAAGGTTCACTTGCATCTATGTAATCTTTGACATAACCACCCCAAAATCCTCTGACAAAATCAAGCCTCCATCCATCATACCCAATTTCTTTCCTGTGGATCACATGTTGAAGCAAAATTATACAACTAAATTCCTAACACAACAATATTTACAGAAACATATGCACCAGAGAGAGAATGCATGTTTATAAGAAGTGGAGCTCGAATTACATTTTAAACACCACCAATGCACAACTGACTTCATAATATGATAAGGCAAGAGATAAGAGAAAATTATTAAATTATAAGAAACCTTCAAGTAATAGATTTTTGCAGCTATCTCCAGCCCAACATTTTAAGGTTTAGAAAGATTATGCATCATCCGTCAAATTAACTTGGAATAAGAATTTGATTAATATCATGAAGGACATTTATTTACTGTATTAGGCAATACTCTAATTGACTACACCTCTGAAGTCCAGAAACAACCGAGGGTCCTCTCAAGCATTCATTTTTTATGAAGTCATTTTTCTATGAAGAAAACATGGTGTTTTTACTGTCACAGGATTGGATCATCACCTCTTAGGCAACTTTAAGAAAATGCTTTGAGATGCCTCTAGAGGTGCTGTGATCAAGAATCAACCCCAGCTTTCTTTATGTCATGACTCAAGTCTACTTTGTGCATTTGTGTGTGTAAGGGGAGGAGACAGAGAGAGAGCGAGAGAGAGAGAGAGAGAGAGATTTAACTTGCTGATATATCAGGGATTGCTAGAATAATGTTCGTTTTTTTTTACGTAAATAAATTCATTAAAAAAAAGAAGGCACTCCCAATACGCAGGCTGTTCACAAAAGACAAATCACTAATTCACCATTACCAAACAGCTTAACCTTCTTAGATAAGAGATTATTTATCATGGTATCAGAGCAAGTCATCTTAAGTTTGAACATTATCTCTACTATACCTTCCATTTAAAAGTTAAAAAATGCCACATGTTGAGTTGCACTTATTGAATGGTAGTTTGGACCCACATGTGAAAGAAAGAATTATAATAATGGTTTGATGATTAATTCACCATTGTCTAACTTAAACATAAGTGGTAGTTTATGAGTAATTATTTAGACGTGTTCCTTTTAAAGATAGTTTTCGACTCTATTGATACAAAAAGAATATGTCTCTCTCAGAAATGTTCCTCAGAAATTCAAGAAAATAGCCCCGACTGCTCACCTCAGCCAACATAACCATTCTTTTAGATCCTTCCTCACAAATTCTTGTGAATGATCAATGTTTGGAGCAGCGTGGAAATTATCTCCGCTACTCTTGTTGCCTCTGCCCTGTACGACACAAACAAGGTACTTTATATATCTAAAAACACACGCTTAGTATTCTTCCCAACAATGATAAATTGCAAATATAGCATAGGAAAGTAGTGTCATAAATAAAGCATGCATGTTAATTCAGAAATATGTTGGCAATTCTGAAAGCTGCAAGGTTGCCCAATTCTATAGCATAAAAAATTGCAAGTTTCAAAGTTCATTAGGTCTAAAATTTTTAATCATATGACAATAAAGATCAAGCCCTTCAAACAAGCTTTGAACCTTCTACTCCTAGAAGTATGAGTCAGATAAACAAGATCTTTTCCTCTCTCAAAGGGTGTAGGCTGCTGTGTTGAAAAGATGACTATTCAATAGGCCTATTATTTATTGGTATTCTCAACTGGCTTGGGCTATGAGGAAGCTGAAGGGAAAAAAATTTCAGCAGGTAGTTGGAAGCTTGCTTGGTCTGGTGTAATTAATCCCCATTGGAAAGATGGGCATGCTAGAATCCATGGGGAAAAGATAAGTATTGAATATCAGTTGGTGCAAAGAATGCTATTTGATCTTAGAGGCAGATTGTCTTGGTGCTAGAATATAAGGAACACTACCAAAATAGAATCCTCTGCAATTTTTGGAGAATTCAATTCTCTGTTTTTTATGTTAGTTGTCAGTTTGGAGTTCTGTTTAGTTTAGTTTTGAGCTGTGGGGTCAGCTTTGGCTGGTGGTAGTTCACTCTCTGGCTTTGTTGATTGCCTCTGCTGTTCTTGCAGCATTCTTTATTCTGCTTAGGATGTGGTTCTACTTGATTTTCTTGGCTTATTTCTGTGTTTGCTGCTCATACAGCTTGTTGTACTTTTGCCTTGGTTAATGAAAACTTTCCATTCATAAACTAAAAAAATAAAAAACAACAAAAAACTTTAAGATTACAATGCAACTTCGTCTTAGGAAAACATTTCATGAATTATGAAATAGAGTTCCCAAGACCGATAATTCAGAAAAAATGTGGGAACCATGGTAAAATAAAGCACCTGAAAATGTGGATCATCTGCAACAACTGCACGATCATCCCAATTTAAACGGCCACCATAGATATTCCAAACACCATTCTGATTCTTATAGTGTGCACAGCGGTGATTCAAGACAGCATCTCCAAGAACTTTAATACCAACTTCATGAAATTTCTTCACAACTTCTTTCAGCTGATCAATATTTCCATATCTGAATCATATACCATAACAGCAACAAATATTAATCACGGGATTCTATTATTCTGATATCACCTATCATATTTCATACAGAAAAAAGTACATAGAAAACAATATAGATTTTTAAAGGTGACACGTCTCTACTCACTAATAATAATAAGTATACCATCATTCAAGCAATTAAGTTTGGAAGTCCAACCAATTCTGCTCACTACCAATCATATATACACCAGTCAAGCAGATGTCCCTAAGCTATACAGGACCTAATCTTCTTTTTTGTGAAAGAAACGTTTTAGTTATAATTAAGATAAAAGTACACAAAACCCCCCTTGTGGTTTCCCCTAAGAACACGGAACCCCTTGAGGTTTTGACTGTTATCCCCTCTGTGGTATTGTTTTACACTATGTTTGTTTTGAGGGAAAAAAGAGGGAAAGGAAGAGAAATTAAATCTTTTCTACTGTTGGATAGCATGAAAAAAAAAAAAAAAAAAAGAGCTAAATGAATGTGATGAAAAACTTATCACTTTGGCTTACATTTTTCCCTTCACCTTTATTCTTTTTCTCTTCTCTTCCATTCCCTTCCCTCAAACCAAACATAGGATTAATGTGTAAACCCCAATAATTATGTAACACCAAACCCTTCTTGGGTTTTTAGGGTAACACACCCCCCCCCCCCCCCTCTTGTGGTATTATTTTTAGGTGAAAATACAACTTTAAATATGGACACATGTCATAACATGAACAACTCCCCTTTATTTTAACAGATGTCTAACAGTTTACACGTAACACTGTATCACAGAGGGGTAAGTATTACATTCAAAACTTCAGGAGTTCCATGTTTTATGAATAAACCACGAGTATTTGAGCACTTTTCCCTATAATTAATGAAAGAGTTCAATAACAAGCTGAGAATTCTTTCAATAAAAACCACAACACAGATTCTGTAGGAGGTGGTACACAGATTATGTATTTAAAAACTTAAAATACCTGGAATTTAGATTATATAAATCCCTTGGCATATATCCTTCAGGTGATATAGATTCTGTAGGTGGTGGTAACCATAGCACAGTGAAACCAATTGAAGATAACTCTGCAGCTTTTTCTTTCAGCTCCATGTACCATCTTCCAGATTTATTAGATTCCCAGTTAAATCCTTGGCACAATATTTCAAACCCTGTGCCTGTCCCTGAGCATATTTTGACAGGAGATTTTTCTTCCTTGGATTCAACAACAGCTTCCTCTGTGAATGTTGGAACAGAGCTTCTGAAGATACTATAGGCTTCAGCAGCCAGTTTTTCAATTTCTTGAAGAATACTTTCTTGTGCTTCTTTACTTTTGGTCTTTTGACTCTTCTCAGAGGAAATGTCACCTACCAAGTTCCTTATTTCCTTAATTATTCCACTAGTATATTTACTAAGAGATCCTTCTTGATTTTCTTTTGCATTCTTTTCAGGTATCTGTGTGCCTCCAGATAGACTCTGTGTGGATCTAGCAGACAAGCTAGAACTTGAGAGGGGGATGTAGAAGTCATTTCCCATACATTTCAACCAAGTGTTTTCATTTAGCTTGAGCACAAAAAGAAATCCTTCAAGTCCTTCTTCTACAGTAAACGATCCCCAACAACCATCACCACCCTCTTTTGGCTGTAGAACATGTTACCCATGTAAATAAAATTAAGAAAGGAGATAATCATTCTTAAAAGCTTAAGATTAAAAATTAAGATGGCAGAATTGAGACATCCCAATTCAAAGTTTCCATAGAAGTATAGCACAGGGGAGGACACAAGTAATACCAAAACAATCTTTGATAAGTATTTTTTGAGGCAATTCCAAAACTTTTTTTTTCCCTCAGTAGAATTTAAGTGATACTAAAAAACTCTAGTACAAGTAATTGCAAGTATAATAATGCTATCATATCAGACCTTACATGAGTTCCTGTCAGCATCATCTATGATCTATGTATACATATCAGGTACGTCTAAAATTTTATTTAAAAAATAAAAAAATCCTCCCATATTCTAGTCTAAATCATGCTTGCAGATTGAGATTCAATCTCCCAATTGGTAGATATAATTATAATTCACAATATGAATTTGTTATGCCTGAAGGTTTACTAATCATTAAAAGAGATAAATAACACAGTAAAAAGACCCTAACATCAAATTGGAGGAAAGGAGCAAAAAGAATGACAAAGTCACATGACATGATAGAGGAAGCACAAGCTTGCACTTTTAACTCCATAAAACCAGAATTACTTTTTTTTTTCCTGAATCAATTATAAAACAGTTACCTTCAGCAAAACTCAACATCTATAATGTCACCACACAAAAACAAAAGTGACATTCCAGAATTGGAAACGTTTTTAATCAATCAAAACACAGACACACCCCTAGAGAATGCATGAAAGGTTTAACAAGCTTAGCAATATTGTGATGGACCTGATGGTTATATAAATTTAGAATATATACATGTACATATGTTTAACCCCAAGGATAGCACAAACAACTAGGGATCACGCCTCATTAAGTGGAGATCACAAGTTTGAATCTCCCCCTAAAACTTCCCCTTGGGGCCAAACTCACTAATTAAAAATATATATATGCATGGAGCCTATGTTTGTCTGCTATTTGTCGATATGGTTGTATTTACATAATTGGTGAGTAGATAACTATTTTATTAAGAAAAGTGGAATGGCCTTCACTATACCGGAGGTTCACCTTAAATTGTACTCTTCAAAGAATCAAGAAAGTCTAAAAAAGATAATAGGATGGAAAGCTGTCCAAAGCATTATACAAAAGCTCCACTCTTAAAACTTAAAAGTCCGGTTATTCCTATCATGCCAAATAATCCACATTATTTAGATGCTATACCTGTAATCGAGTCCGCAAAGCCTTGTCCTTGAATGCTATTGTTTCTGGTGGATATGGGGCAGCAGGAATTTCCCACTTTTTAGCACCATCTAGACAAACTCCCCAGTGAATAACAACATCTCCTGGTAGATCAGTTTCTACATGTAGATGATTTTTAGCAGTCTCAGGGCACTTTCTAACAGAAACAGTGACCGAGTTATCAACAGAAACTTGTTTTGCAATGGGCTGCTCATCATAAAACCTTTCTAGGCTCCTACTTTCTTGTTTAGGGTCTCTGGAATTGGTGCTGTTGTCTGGACCAGTAGTAGTCGACGCTTCTCCTTTGAGGATCCAGCTAGATAGCGCGCCAAAAGCCCCTAGGTTTCAAGTAGAACCAAGAAATTTCCTGTCAGATGATTGTTGAATATAGAATACATAGGAGAGTACAGTTACTAAGAAAACAATAGAATATCATTCACCACCCGCCCATGACACACCTCCTCCCAAACCCATTACAGTAGGCAGTCTACCACTTAGCTGCAATAAGGCAAATAGGATCAACTTTCCAAATTGATTCATATATAATGTATGTAAAAAGAGGTGCTAGGGAACAAATCAGGTTTCCATCTTCAGCAGTTCAATATTAAAAACATAGTACAAGTATTCACACACTCAACTCAAATAAAAAATTAAAAGGAAATAACAGATAGAAAACATGCTTTTAACAGCATTCCCATTACAGCAACAACTGCATCTAAGATCAAAAGGAAGCTACAAACGAGTAACAATACTTTTATTTCTATTGACTCTGTTATGCCTTTCAGCAAGTGGATCTTGTTAAGAAACTGTCTCTCTATTTGACACAACCTCACTGCATCTAAGATCAAAAGGAAGCTACAAACGAGTAACAATACTTTTATTTCTATTGACTCTGTTATGCCTTTCAGCAAGTGGACCTTATTAAGTCTCTCTATTTGACACAACTTCATGGTTATATAGATGTAGTGTACACATTAGACTCACATGTTTGCTTACGAGAACACAAAGTAGTTCAGACAGGATCCAAATTTATGTGTGTACATGGAACCATAATATTAAACATGGATAAATCAAGTGAATGATCGTATATAATAATTCCTACAACCTGGCCACATACCGAAGCCCCTTTTTGCTCCTGCTATATTGCCATGAGGCCCATCACCTCGAACATAGTCCACAAGAGGCACCTTAAAATCTCTCCCTCTGTGCTGATACCAAGCTCCAGTTTCATCGTCCTGCACCACCAACCCCCCCCCCCCCCCAAAACAAAATGAAAAAGGAAAATATATTTTACCAAAAAAGCTTCATAAACATCCAGCAAATTTTTACATAATGAACTGACATTCTCAACAGCTAACTGTTTAAAATAAGAACCTTCAAAACAAAATTTATTGCAGCAATTGCGCTATTGGGGCTGAGATCAATCTTCACTTCGTGAAATCCATCTCCTCCCGATGACGATGATTTCTTCATGGGTGTCTCTATTGCATAGTCCTGAAAAAAATTCTGTTTTCCATATTCTTATTTGCAATACAAAAGTGGCTCAGTACACGATCTTAATAAACCAATACATACCTTGATGAGGATCGAACCTGGGGGTCTCATTTGACTAGGAGGTTGATCCCATTCACTGCAAAAAATTTATCGACAGATCTTTCATTAGTCTTCAGATAACCATTACCGTTTGATCATTTTAACGATACCATATACTTTGTACTCGAATTCTATGTAGGCATCTTCATAAGGCACGTAATTACGTAATCGAATAATCCAACAGCATGCATACCTGCCAACATCACCGACATACGTAACTCCCCAGTGAAGAATCCATTTCCCAGGAAGATTACAACCTACAGTTAGCTGCCAAATCTGACTATTTTTCACCTGATCTAATCGGACGAAGATCTTTCCCTCCACCTACCATCCAAGTCAATCATAGGAACCTTTTTTAATCAAATTGAAACCTTCAATTCTTTCAATCTGCTGCTGAGAAAATAGAGTATAGACATACAATTTTGAGTTTTTTATGCACTTCATTTATTTTTCTCTCTTTGGACCCTAGTAAGCCATAAAAAATTAATAAAAATATTTAAAAAAAAAGATATATTGCTTTCAATTGACTTTTTAAAGTTCTGTTTGATTGCTGAGAAAACAGGGGAAAAAAACTGAAAAAACTTTCCTTGTAAAGAATCTTTGCAATTAAGCTCTCCTACAACTATTTTCGATTGATCTAATAAGTTCAAATTTTCATTTTCTTAAAAAGAAATTTGTAGAGCTTCAGTTTCATGTTCCTCACACGTCATTTTCTTTTCCAACACTTTCTCAGGAACCAAACAGAAACCAGACAAAAAAAAAAAAATTACAGAAATAATTAAAAGTTATATAGCTTTTAATTAACTTTTAAAGTTCTGTTTGATTGCTAATAAAACAGAGGAAATCAAATCTAAAAATCAAGAAAATCTTTCCTCGTAGAGAATCTCCTAAATTAAGCTCTTCTACAACTATTTCCATTCGATCTTAAACTTCAAAATTTTTTTTTTTCATGTTATTTGTAAAAAATCTAGTCAATTAAGCTCAACTACAACTACTTTCACTTTCATATGATCTAAGTGATTTTTTTTTTTTTAAAATTCTAATAAGTCAAAACAAAAATTTATAGTGCTTTCAAATAACTTATAAAAATCTGTTTGATTGCTAAGAAAACTGAGGGAAGAAAGAACAAAAAACAAAATCTGGAAAAAAAAAATTTTTAATTTTTCTTGTACAATTATTGTCATTTGATCTAATTTGGATTCTTCATTTTCTTCAAGTTTCATGATCCTCGCACTTTCTCGGGAACCAAACAGAAAATAAACAAAATCAAAATCAACAAAAAAATCAAAATCGAACCGTTTCAGTTCGCTTGAGAGGGAAAGTCTCCTTGAAGAAAAGCTCGGCGGATTCGAAGGTCTGTACGACAGCGGTTTCGGCAGTGGAGGCAGCTTTAACAGCAAGATGAAAATTCCTTGGAGACTTGAAGTTGCAGAAGCGTCGAGAATGGAAGAAGAGCTTAGTCTGAGTCGAGCAATTCAATGAACAAGGTTTGAATGCTTTGGATTTGGGACCGTACTTAGGGTTCTCTCTAAGACTGTGGTGCTGTAGAGGACCAATGCTAACGGTCGACATGGTCGAGAGAAATTGAGAGAGCCAGAGCTTTTCACAATTAAAGAAAGAGAGGGGTTAGATTCACTTGCCAGAATTGTTGCAAGATACTTAATAGGAGTTGTGGACAACAAAAATTTGCACTTTTTCTATTTCTTTATTTGATTTTTGTAGAGAAAGTGGAACTTCTTTTTACTTTTTCTGTTCAGCTTCTACCTTCAACGTCGTTTTCCGTTGCACAATCACTGTTTCTTTTCTTTATACACAATCTAACGATGTCGTACCCGTTTGGATTGAGCTTATCAGCGTCTGCGTTGCGTTTTGAATTTTTTTTTTTTTTTTTTTTGTGAAAACGCGTCTCTGTGACTGGTGGCTTTTTAAGAGTTCTCATGCACTATTTACGGGACACGCAAATCTCTTTTTTCAACTAAATTTTCATTAATAATGAGCCACACAACACTATTTATATATTTAAAAATTATTTCTCTCTTCTACTCTCCTTTAATTTGGGTTTCTAATTGCTTAATAAACTGAATTTCTCATTGCTTAAGTGTTTTTGGGCTTAGTTAATTCACAAATTGGATTTGTATGAAGCTCGTTGGTGCATTTTTTTTCGTGAAGAGCTCTGTTAGGTGTATGCTTTTCTTTGAATGCATAAGAATTGTCATACCTATTGAACTTTCTATCATTTTCACTTTATTAGAGTCATCTTTTGTACCATAAGAAAAATATTTGGGTCATGTTCAATTCGTTCAATTGTTGCTCCAACCATATGCGTCCTCTTTGATGACTGAGACTCTGGTGGTAGGATAGCTGTTATGTTTTGTTAATGTAAACAATCATGGACCCAAGGGAACTCAAAACTCCAATCTTACAATGACCTACACAACTTGTGAAAATTCTTACCAAGAGGACTAAGGTTTTGGTCAAAGTATTAGAAACAAAGTTCATAACCATGAGAGGTTTCAAAGATCAGCATGTTCACTAGCTGGCAATTACATGCCCGATCAATGAAATAGTAATAATAAAAACAGTTACTGAATTGAAATTATCTCGTAATCTTGCTGTTTACCAAACTTATATCAGATTTTTTGATTGAAAAGGGATTGGGTTTTGTTCTTTCTGGATTTCAGTTATATCTTGAGTTGTCTTCAAATTGAAAACAAAGCACAAATTGCAAACTTAAACTCAACGGGATCAACTACATGTAATTCTAGCTCGCATGCCTATCTGCATTTTGTTTAATTCATCTGAACATTCTTCTACAATCCAAATTCTTTTGTTGATTTGGTGATTCAACCTAAACGTTTGAGTTGTTCTTTCCCACAGCCCGGCTTAGACTCAAAACTTCCCCTGCTAAAATTATAGTTTAGCATTCCATTGACAAGAGGAGCTCTCTGGCCCCATAAACGCTATTGGCTAAGAGTGCCTTGACACCGTACCCAATTTGAAACACAAATAGAGTCAAATGGTTGAGCAATTCAGGATGCAATCACCCCTGTTGTCACAAGAGGACTCTCTAATGTGTCGATTTGTTCTGAAACCTGCATAGTACCAAACTCTGTTGCAAACGCACTTTCGGTACGACCTGCAACAACAATATATGTAACCAAAGGACTCAGGTCCTTTTAGAAAGCTAGTGCTCCATTTGGTGAATTTGCTAAGAGCACTTGTAGCAGAGAAGCTAAATAGCTATATAGCTATTTTAGCTCCACCAAAATACATGTTGTAGCAGTGGAGGCATACCTAAATCTTTTTAGCTTCTTGCTACAGTGCACATTCATAAGAGCATTAGTATCAGGAGATGCTAATGCCATATCTAAGATCATTTTAGCATGAATGCACCAAATAACCACTGCATCAGGAAATGTCAAAAGGGAGTATTGCAAAAATATTTAGAATTGTACTATAGTACAATTCTAAAGGTAGAATTGTATTGTAGCACAATTCTAAAACTTATAACATTTGTTTATTATATGGGTTTTTGGGTTTTTGTGTTTATTTGGGTTTTGGATATATTATTTTATTACGTAAAAATATTATTTTAATGTGTTGTATTGTAAAATAAAATTTTGGAATATGAAGATATTGTAAAATGGTATGGTATAATGATAAATTGACTTTTTAGAATGGTATAATAGAGTAGAATTGGAATTTTCCAATGCTAATACTCTAAATAAATGTGCAATGTAGCAAGAAGCTAAAAAAAAAAAAAATTTATTAAATTTCTCTCTCTTCGCTCATTAATTTTTTCTCTTTTTCTTTCTCTCTCTCTCTCTCTCTCTCTCTCTCTCTCTCCGGCTTCTCTTCTTTCTTCTGTTTTTTCCTCTGGCGCCTCCCTCATCTCCTTTTTGCTTCATCGGCTAGCTTGCCGACCGCGGTGGTGCTCAAGTCAATTGGCCTTCAGTTTGGTGGCCGCGGGTTGAGCGGTTTTGGCGGGCGCGGGTTGAGCGGTTCTGGCAGGCCAAGACCCCATCTTCCCAAGCCCCATCGCCGATCTGTTACCCGAGCCCCATCGCCGCCGAGTTTGTGCTAGATTTGTGTATGTGTGCTGAGTTTGTGTTTGTGTTTATTCTGGGTTTGTGTTTGTATTTGTGTGTGCTGGGTTTGTGCCGTGGGTGTGGTCTGATTGGATTGTGGCCTGTGAATCAATGGGTTTCGTGGATGTGGGTCGATGGATTGTGGCCTATGGGTCAGTGGTGGTGGGCTGTTGATCCGTGGGTTGCTGATCCGTGGGTTGCTGTGGTGTGTTGGTGTGATTGCCGTGGTGTGATTGTTGCTGTGGTGTGGTGGTTTGCTTGCTCTGTATCAGAGAAGAGAGAGACGAAGAGGAAGAGAGAGAAAAAGATAGAGATGATGATGCTGTATATGATGAATATTTTATTGTGATATTTATATTATTTTATTGTGTTGAAAGCTAAAATAGATCCATTGTTGTAGGATGTTTTGTAAAATGAATAGGTAAAATAGATAAAGTAACTTTTTGTGGTGCCAAATAGCTAAAAAAATAGCTCTACTGCTGTGGATGCTCTAACGAATGATTAATACCTTTAAAGTATTATGAAAAATCACCCGAAAGGTTAACTCAAGCTAATGGAGAAAAGCTGATAATTAATTACAAAATACCTAATGTCCACATATGTAATGACGGGATATGCTTTGAAACAGTTTTTGTTTTAATTAAAGACCTTTCTACTAAAATTATTCTAGGAAATCCCTTTATGGCTTTACTTTACCCATTTCTAACGACAGACGAAGGAATTAAAACCAATGTGTTAGGAAAAGACATACTTTTTAAATTCATTCTACCACCTATCCCGAAAGAAATCTATTCACTCAATAACATTTCCATAATAAGGGATATTGATAAAGAAAGAATTAACAGGAAAAATAGACATTTGGAATCTTTAAAGCCAGAAATAATATATAAAAGAATTGCTGATCAATTAACAGACCCCATACTGAATCATAAAATAAAATTATTCAGACAACAGATTGAGGCAGAAATTTGTTCTACTCTCCCTACTGCTTTTTGGCACAGGCACCGACACATAGTACAGTTACCTTATGAAAAAGATTTTAATGAAAGACATACCTACTAAAGCTAGACCAATCCAAATGAATAATGAATTATTAGATCATTGTAAGAAAGAGATCGAAGATCTTTTAAATATAGGGTTAATCAGAAAAAGCAAGTCTCCTTGGAGCTGTCTTGCTTTTTATGTTAATAAACAGGCAGAATTGGAACGAGGAGTTCCAAGATTAGTTATAAATTATAAACCTTTAAATACAACATTACAATGGAAAAGATATCCCATTCCCAATAAGAAAGATTTACTTGACAGACTTCATGAAGCAACCATATTTTCCAACTTTGATATGAAAAATGGATTTTGGCAGATACAGATAGATGAGAAAGACAGATACAAAATTGCTTTTACAATTCCTTTTGGTCATTATGAATGGAATGTCATGCCTTTTGGTTTAAAAAATGCACCCAGCGAATTTCAAAATATCATGAATGACATATTTACACATTTCACAGATTTTTCAATTGTCTATATAGATGATGTCTTAATTTTTTCCAAATCCATCGATGACCATTGGAAACATTTAGATATATTTGTCAAAGTAATCAAACAAAATGGATTAGTTGTCTCAGCCACTAAAATAAATTTGTTTCAAGACAAAATCCGATTTTTAGGTCATAATATTCATAAGGAAACCTTAAGCCCCATTGACAGAGCCATTCAATTTGCAGAAAAATTCCCAGATGAAATAAAAGATAAAAATCAGTTACAAAGATTTCTTGGCAGCCTAAACTATGTTTCAGATTACTTTCAAGGATTAAGAAAGATTTGCAGACCCCTGTATAAAAGGCTAGAAAATAATCCTCCTCCATGGATAGATAGACATACTATGATAATCAGATAGATTAAAAAATATGTTAAGCAACTCCTTTGTATTGTTATTCCTTCCCCTGATACTTTTAAAATTGTCAAGACAAATGCTTCTAACATAGGTTATGGTGGAATTCTAAAACAGATAGCAAAAAATGATGCCAAAGAACAGATTGTTAGGTTCTATTTTGGCTCCTGGTCAACTACCCAGCAGAATTACAGTACTATTAAGAAAGAAATTTTATCTATTATATTATGTGTTTCAAAATTTCAAAATGATCTTTTTAATCAAAAGTTTTTAATCCGAGTTGATTGTAAAAGTGCTAAAGAAGTTTTACAGAAAGATGTTCAAAATCTTGTTTCCAAACAGAGTTTTGCTAGATGACAGGTTATTTTAAGTGTTTTTGACTTTGATATTGAATACATTTAAGGAGAAACTAATTCGATTCCTGATTTCCTAACTCGTGAATTTTTACAGGGAAGATGAGTTCCCCTGCAGATAAAAGCAAATCCCCAAAACCCAAAACCAGACAGTCTTATGCTGCTCCTCCTATTCCTCCCCCTCTAGCAGAATTCTCCCTTGTCCCTCTTTCACCTCACCTTGTCTTTTTATATAGCATTTTATAATTTGTTATTGAATTTATATTTTTAAAAAAATTTAACCAAAAAAATATATTTTAAAAACTTTAGTGTATACATGTGAATCAGATGTCTTTTATGAATCTTTAAATTTATGTTTTATGTATTATTTTAAATTATAAAATTTTGAATTTAAACAATTAGTTGATGTTATGGTTTTTTTTTTTTTTTATAAATGTTATGGTTATTGTTATTGTTATTGATTTTTGATTATCTTGAAATTTTGCAAGTATAAAGAGTATACAAAGATAATATAATCCAAAATTATTTCTCAAAAAAAATTAAAAATTAAAAATGGGTCCCACGGTACTATTCACACATTTTAAAATTATTTTGCTATGGTGTTTTCAGTTTTCAGCAAAATAAGCTGTATCTAAACAGACCCTTAGTCCTTATTTTTAAATGATGTGAGATCTTTGGACCTTTGTCCTAATCAATGAAATATAGTACAAGTTGACTATCAAAAACAACTCCTCGTCCCCCGCGAATTGCTGGGACAGCATAACAATATGTAATATTTCTAAGATCTAACTATTCTCCCCCAACAAACAACAACAACAACAACAAAAAATCGCCTGCCCCTAACATAACATGATCCAAATTGTAGGGACTAGTCACGTTATTTCTCCTTAATTTTATATGTTTCCTTGTCAATATTTTTCTTATTTTATTGTTGAATTATTATGGTTTTTTTTTTTTAATAGATATAACTTGATTTTTACACCATTTACAAAACAAGCTAAATGGAAATAATCTCATGCAAACAGATGATAACCTCTCTTTTTTATTACCCCACAAAATATATTTGCATAAAAAAATGACGAAAGTTATTGGATGATAAGTTAAAAAGCTATAAATCGGTAGGCGAGAAGTAAAATTTGAACCACAAACGTAAGATACCTTAAAGTTATCACATGAATTTCATGTACAAGTTTTGAATCTTGATTCGTTTTATGCTACTGGGATATTTTTGTGAGTAATGGCAATTTGTTTTTGAATAATAGTACAACAAGCATGAGTGCTCCAAGTTTTGGTCTACTGTTTGTTGTTTGGATTTAAGTGTGCTAGAGATAGTTATTGGATTTATATTAAAATATCTTTTTTTTTTTAGAAAAAAAAAATCTAAATTTGTTTCGACTTTCATCTCAAGCAAAAGAGAAGGAACCTCATACGTAATCCATGGGTTTTTTTTTTTTTTTTGGTTAAATAATTCATGGGACTTTGGCAATACGTGAAAGGGAATGATGCTCTTCAAATCAAATGTCTTCTTTGTCAAATATCTTCATAAAATACTATGACTATGGACCATTTGATGTCTTCTCCAAATTATGCATCAATGTCATCATCGGAAACTTTTACAAATTAAAATTTTTCTACCATGGTATGTGTATTTTTTTTTTAATGAATATGCATGGTGTGTGTATTATTAATTATTAATTGTTATATATAAGAAACTACAAAAGGAACTCTCCTGCCTTTTCCAAAAAGAAACTACAAATTTTTATATGCACTTTCCTTTTCGACTGACAGATCACAAATCTACATTCTTAACTTTACGTGGATCTTTCTACCAAAAAAAAGACTTTACGTGGATCTAAAGGGTCAACATTTATCATCCCGACAAATCAAAAAGTATCATCGGATTATAAAAATAGCAAGAAGAAAATCTAGGGGCATTCACATCTATTCGTACAAAAATTTCTATCTATTTTAATATAATAAAATACTTTTTTTTATATTTTACATACTTCTTTTTTAAAACACTCTATATCAGATTATCTATTTTACATTACATTTCATTAAAATATAAAATTTTCTTGATTTTTTTAATTGTTTCTCTTTCTTCACACACAACAACTACCATCCATTCTCTTCTTTCATTAGTGAGACACATAAAGAAAAAATAGACAATTAAATGCAAAATGAATAGTGTTAGTATCAAATTTACACGGTTATTATAGCAAACTTATAAATTTACAAAATTATACACGGACTGATGTTAGTCATTTTTAGACAAAAGTCTCAAAACTATGTAAATTTTATACATTTTTCTATTATACTATATGAATGCTCTAATAAGAGCTCCCTGGGTTGACATGGCAAAAAATTCCATTAAAGAGCTCCTTGGGGTGCCGAAGATAAAACAGTATGAAAAATATTTAGGGTTTCCAGCAATGGCAAAATAGGAGAGCAAGCTTGAATTATATAAAAGATCAGGTTTGGAGTAAATTGTAAGGGTGGAAGGAAAAACTCCTATCTCAAGCTGGAAAAGAAGTGTTGTTAAAAGCGGTGGTTCAAGCTATACCCACCTTTGCAATGGAGTGTTTCAAACTTCCTGTGGGCCTATGTAGGGATATTGAGATGCTAATACGGAAATTTTGGTGAGAACAAAGAGGAGAACGAAGGAAGATTCTATTAGGAACCCGGTGGTTCCTAATGGAGATTGATGGGAATTATAGGGGAATGGATAAGAATTGTAGGGAAATTGACTTAATTCGAAATAGTCACCCTCCATAGAGAAAGAGAGAGATTAAGAGAGAAAGATGCACTAATGCACTAAGAAATTGGTTTATTCTTTAATTGATATCTAATATTGAATTACAATCATGTATTTATAGGAGATTAACTCTAATCTCATTGGCCCACATGGCTTAAAATAATTGGCTAATTAATTCAACATGTGCCCTCTAAATTAAACCATGTGTTAAATGAGCTATATGTGCTCAAATCCTAACTAACTCATCCTAATCTCAACTAACTAACTAACTAAAGGGATTACAACAATTGTTACAACAATTATTTTATATTCCTAACATTTCCCTCCCCTTGAAAACACCTTGCCCACAAGGTGTTGTTATTGAGTGACACCTTCATGAGAAGAAACTGACCACTAATCCAATACGCCAAAGCATCTTGACCGTCGAACTCATCAAATATTTCCAAGCATTCAACCACAACCCAAAATAGAGTAGCATAATCTGAAAAGCTAGCAATCTTAATACCAGCACTCATTGAAAATCTACATCGTGTGTCAGTGTTGTCCTTCACATTAAACAATGAGTTGTAGCAATGACCAATGTGAAAAGTAGCGCTAACTGCACATGTAGATTCACAGTAATAATATTGTCGCGTTGACTCTATAAAAGTTTCATTGCATTGCCACTTTTGCTTTCCTTGTGTTGATAATGCTGTGAATAACATTGTTTCTAAAGACAATTCTTGATGCCCTTTCACGTGTTCCAGCCTAAGGAAACCAATACTTCCATCATTAGCAAGATACATTCCATTATATGGAAAAGCAATGCTAGCATATTGGAGCCTTGGCACTTCCCACTGTTGCCGCAAAGAACTTGAACGTGTCCTTGTGCATTTAGGACACCATATGTCATTGTAAGGGCTTCAAAAGGAGAGTCATAGGTGGCAGCTTTCCAGATTGTAGCCAAGAGCCCTTCTTGGTACATTAACTTGGGCTTGCCACAAAGAAGTAGCCACGTATGAGAGAAATTTTCAAACCAAGAAGGAAATGTGATTTCTTCTACACTTTCAAATCGTAATTCAGAGACGAAATTTCATCTGATCGAAACAAATGGACTATCAAGTTTCTTGCCTTGGTGATTGCCCCGTAAGAGAGAGACTTGGTCACCATAGCCCAATCCAAGATCAACCTTAGCCCCACTTAATAGCATCAAGTCCCATATCTTAAAGAGCCCAAGATAATCCTTCAGAACTACTTCTCCGCTGAAACCCACCTGCATTAAGACATGTTCATCAATGTGCTCAACTTCAAGAGCAGTAAACCGTGAACCAAGTGACACATCTTCACTAGCATACTTCTGCAATATAGACTTGTTGATGGAGATGCATGTGACCTTGGCAAGAAGGCCTAGGTTAATCTCAACAAGTTTTTTTTCTCCAACTCTTCTTCGGTCTCTATCATTTGTACTCCAGCTTCCATTACACCAAGAAGTTGAAACTCTTCTTCGGACATTTCGGACATGTTTTCAAGATTCTCTTGCACTCTTGAAAGTTCTTCCTTCATGGCCATGTTAGATTCAGCCAAGGCCTTCATCTTCTTTGAAATATCCTTGGCTTCTTCTAAGGATTTGTTCAACATTTACTGTAATTCTTTCAAAAGTTTTCTTTGATCACAATTGCTCGTCTTCGGATCAACGGCTCTAATACCATTTGTTAGGAACCCGGTGGTTCCTAATGGAGATTGATGGGAATTATAGGGGAATGGATGGAGATTGTAGAGAAATTGACTTAATTTGAGGTAGTCACCCTCCATAGAGAAATAGAGAGATTGAGAGAGAGAGATGCATTAATGTACTAAAAAATTGGTTTATTTTTCAATTGATATCTAATATTGAATTACAATCATGTATTTATAGGAGACTAGCTCTAATCTCATTGGCCCACATGGCTTAAGATAATTGACTAATTAATTCAACATGTGCCCTATGAATTAAACCATGTGTTAAATGAGCTACATGTGCTCAAATCCTAACTAACTCATCCTAATCTCAACTAACTAACTAACTAAAGGGATTACAACAATTGTTACAACAATTATTTCATATTCCTAACAGCTTCATTGGAAAAATTGGGAAACACTTTGTAAACCTAAGAAAGAAGGTGGGTTGGGTTTTAAGGAGTTGGCCAAGTTCAATGATGATATGTTGGCAAAACAAGTATAAAGGACTTATCCATGATAAAAACTCTCTATTTTATCATGTGTTTAAGTCAAAATACTTCCCAAATGACACTATTTTTTATGCAAAACAGTCTTCGGGGTCGTTTGCTTGGAAAAGCATTTTGAAGACGAGAAAAGTAATCTCCATAGGTGCAAAATGGAGGGTCGGGGATGGATTGTCCGTAAGTGTATTTAAGGACAACTGAATACCAAATGCCTCGGGTGGGAGAGTAACATCTTCTGCATTGGCAGTGGACGCCAACATGAAGGTGGCTGACTTGATTGATGCTAGTCTGGGCTGCTGGAAAGAACAAAAAATTGATGAATGCTTGGTGCCATTTGATGCCCAAAGGATTCAAGCAATTCCTCTTTGTGATATTCCACAACCTGATTTTTTATACTGGGCACTAGAAAGGAATGGGATATATTCAGTAAAATCCAGGTATCGAGCCTTGTGCGAAGAAGCAAGGAGTGGGGAAGCATCGGGTTCAAACTCAGGTCTACTAGCTGGGTTTTGGTCGAGCATATGGAAGTTAAACGTGCAGGGAAGGTGAAACATTTTCTTTGGAGAGCATGTTCAAACAGTTTGACAACGAAAACAAATTTGGTGAAGAGGAGAGTGTTGATTGACTCGTCTGTCACCTATGTGGCCGAGCTGATAAAGACACGTACCATGCATTGTGGGGCTGTGAAGCGTTACAACAGGTATGGGATATAGACTTCAACTGGGTAAACCAATTCGAAGCATCACAGGGTTCATTCCAAGACTTGGTGGCTAGAATTGTGTCGAAATCGAGAGTTCGTGAAGTTTTTGCAACAATGGCTTGGTTCATATGGTCTCACAGAAACAAGTCTAGGTTGCAAGAACAATCGGTTCCACTTAGTGGCATTAGAGAGGCAGTCTGTAATTTTCTGCAACGGTTCAACTCCTGCTGTGAACATTCTGGCAGTACCAAGGTGGTGAGACGACGCAAATGGCAACCTCCAAACCCAGGTGAATATAAAACAAATTTTGATGGCGCTATGTTTAACGAATGCGATGAAACAGGCGTGGGCATTGTGATTCGATATTCAGGAGGTATGGTGGTGGCTGCGATGGCAGAAAAAATCAAAAAACCCCATTCAGTGTAGTGTTTAGAGTTGTTGGAAGCAAGGTGTGTTGTGCTTTTCGCAAAGGAAATCAGGTTACAACAGTCCCACTTCGAAGGAGACTCGGAAATGGTTACCAAGGGGTTGCATGGAGTTGGCATGCACTTCTCATCTCTTGGTCACTTGTTTAGAGACACTTTATTTCTTGTTAGCTCCGTGCGGAATTTTCTTTCGCTCACGTTGTAAGGTAAAGTAATGCAGTGACATATGCTTTAGCCCAAAGAAAAAGATTATCTTTTTTTTTTCTGCTTGGATGGAGTCTGATCCATCTGACATTGACGCTTTTGTATGGGCTGATTTTCAAGCTGCAAAATAATAAAACAAGTATGATGTCGCTTACCTCAAAAAAAAAGTCTCCTGCCCTTTTTGATTAACTGAAAAAAAATAACAGTAAAAACAGATTTTTTATCTTTTTTTATTTTATTTTTAAGACAGATTATGTTTTAAGTGTACTTTGAATCCATCAATCTGCTTTGAGGAAACAACGTAACTGCTTACCATTAAAATATACTGATAATAATACCACTGTTAATAATGATAAAAATCAGCAAATAATAAGATCATGTGCAATAAATAAAATCTACAATAATTTTATTCATTGAATTTATTTTATTAAAAAAAATTACAATCTATGAATGAGCAACAATATACATCTAGAGCTCATCTAGGCTTTATATGCTAGGAAGGGGAAAAATATCCATCCATGATGGTTTCTTAGTTCAAGATTTCCTCTTCGTTTAATGGTATGTTTCTGGTTTTTTCATTAAAAAAATTTAGGTCATTCTAGTACGTTATTTTGAGAACTGTTTTTCTAATTTTTTTACTGAAAATACTGTAAATAAAATAAGTGTGTGATTCTCATGAAACCTGCAAGTAATATAAAAAAAAAAAAAAATTAACAAGCTCATAAGTGTATCTCAAACGGAGAAAGTCATTAATTTACCAAATTCTTGTTACATAAAAGCAAAAGATCATAGTATTTCAACTATTAACAATTCACCAAATTCAACCGACCTATCAAATCGGTCTTTAATTTACCTTTTTGGCCTTCAAATTTGGACGATGTTATAATCATTTCAAAAAGTTTTTTAATTTTTTTTAATTTTTAATTTTTATATTAGAATTCTACTCTAACATAATTTAAGTGTATATGTGTCTGAAGCTTACTCTTAGAGATTTGAACCCCGGCCTTTACCCTTCACGCTCCACAAGCACTTATACTTGTGAAGTGACCATCGCACTAATGATGTGCGGTGGTAAAAAGTTTGTTGAATTGACAATGGCATGACTTTCTTTTGCTTTTCGTGCAAACTGTTTTTTTTTTTTTTTGATAGGATCGTGCAAACTGTTTTTAATTACCGTTATATATCTTCGGTCATGGATCCCATACCCACATAAATATACCAACTATATATTCTATTCGCTCCCTCCTATTGGTTGCATATACAGATAATGACGTATTATTTCATTACTTTCAACTCATAAGATTAATTTGTTTCAGTATCTTTTTAGGTTGCATTTGGGAATAGATTATAAAGTCAGCTTATTTTATTATTTAGCTTATTTTTGGTATTATTTATGGGTCCTACTGCACTTTTTAGTGCTATTCATAAGTCCTACAGTACTATTTCAGCTAGTTTTTATCTTTATCTACAGTATTTTCAGCAAAAAATTTTCAATTTCAGCTAAATAAGCTATTCCAAATGAACACTCAACTGCTAAATTTATTCTTATCAAACTGTTTAGTTGGAGGGGTGGAAAAGTGAGAGGATAAAAAATAGTGAGATGATAGAAAAGTGGGAGGATATAAAAGATTTTAATTTACCTTTTTTTTGTTTGGTTGGAAGTGGAAAAATGAAATGATAGAAAAATGAATTTTTATAAATTTACACATATACCCTTATTAAAAAATGATATCCAATTAAATCACAAAAGTGACCCAAAAAAAAAAACAATCATCCAAATTTATTAAAAAAATAAAAATCATCTAGAAAAAAAAATCACTTCTAGTTAAAAAATAAATAAATAAATAAGAAAAACAATACAGAGGACTGTTACGCCAAGCCCCAGGAAATCAAAAAAGAAAAGGCAACGTCCAAAGAAAAAAGAAAGAAAGAAAAAGTACTAGACAAAAGCCTATGTGCAAGTGCACATGGGCATTTTGGTCCATAAATAAATCAAACTCCCCCCAATAGTTTTCTCTCCATTTTGGGGAGACAACTTTTTGGTGGGCATAGGGAGAAAACACCGAATCCCACCCTTTTTTTTTGCTCTCTCCCTTCCAACCAAACAACCTTCAAAAAGTTCTCTCCTCATTTTCTCTCCTTTTTTTTTCCTCCATCCTTCCTAAAATTCACTCTACCAAACACAACCTTTGATTAATATCTAACCTAAACATAAAACCAATTGATGCTTTTATCTAATGGTAAAGAATAATTAGCATCATGAAACAAACATCATATATTCAAATCCTATCCTATCTATTAAGTATTCAATTTCTTTCCATGCAACTTGTATCCTATAATGATCTATTATGAAAATAACTTCCCTCTAGATTAGTTGAAAGAAAAGTTCTACAACTTATAGTGTAATTACTTAAATAAGCGCCCATGCATACTTTTAGTCACACAACTTGTTTAATAATTATATGACTTGTTTAGATGACTTAATGAGTTTAAACAAAATGACAAAATTTAGGTACAGTACTTTAGGTATTATTCCTTAAATTCCTCTCTTCAGATTCAAAATCCACATAGCAGAATCTTAAGAAGTGAACCTAAGAAACAGCACTTAAATACTATACCTAAGTCTTGTTCTAAACAAAATAATCATAAATGGTCATTAGACTGCCCCATAATGGGTTGAAAAATATTTCTTCAATTTGATCTGAAATAAAATCTAATACATTATACTATCCAATATCTAACCAAACAACCTTTT
This sequence comes from Notholithocarpus densiflorus, assembly GCA_030021035.2. Classification (NCBI taxonomy): domain Eukaryota; kingdom Viridiplantae; phylum Streptophyta; class Magnoliopsida; order Fagales; family Fagaceae; genus Notholithocarpus; species Notholithocarpus densiflorus. Next base: position 2,740,714 of record JARYZH020000053.1, on the reverse strand, counting down.
GATCTATATCCTTAAAACTTTGTGTGCATTTTGATTTTTTTTGCTAAACAAATTATTTATATATTTAACAAAAGTTAGCAAAAGTAAAATCGTACCTCGAAAAAACTTTATAAAATGTACATAAACAAAATAACTTTAACAAAAAAAAAAAAAAAACAATATCACTTTTTAACTAATGATCCTTAGAAAGAATTTAAGAGGGATCTCTCCGCCTACCATTGATCGATTCCCAAGGCCTAAAAAGTGAATGATTGTGCATTTTACTTTAATGACATAGTGCAATTAGAGCACTTGCATCAAACTCAAAAAATAAAAAATAAAAATTAAGGGAGTATTTGGTAGAGTTGTTTGAAAAAAAATGTATAGAAATATATGTAATATTGTTTAAAATGTGAAAATGTGAGTTTAAACTCACTCACCAAACAGGCCCTAAAACTCTTATATAAGATTCAATAGCCTAATTAGAGCGCTTACATCAACTTAACATTCCTTTTTAGTAAACATATAGCTAAACTTAGTTTATAAACTCTTAGATTAGACTCAATAGCTTTTGGACAAAAAGTAATTTATGAACAGTAACTCTATATATTTATATTTATATATATTGAAACATGACAACTCAATATCAGGAAAGTTCGTGTTGGAACTAAAGCTACAATTTGGCCTTTCAAGTCGATGAACATCGATTTGACCCCACAACAAGATCATTAGAATCAAGTCGAAGACAAAAGTAACGGTGGTTGTTTCCTCTTTGAACTTTGAAGATGACAATGAACACTCTCGAAGAATACAAGGATAGTTTTGTGATTTTTTTTTGGGAAAATTGATGAAATTGTGAAAGCTAGTTGTGTCTCATTGTGAAAATTGGTGAGCTTTTGAAATTTTCATAAAGTGAATTTGTGATAAAACACACACTTCATGTGTCTTTGGTTTTTTGTGAACATTTGTTAATTCGTGAGATGTGAAAGGGTTGATTTGTCTTTAATTGATGAGAGAAATGCTAAAATTGGAGAATGGCGTGGGAGAGGAAAAAAATCGATATCTATAGAGAGAGAAAAATAATATGAAAAAAAAAAAATGAAGAGTCTAATGTATAAATATTGTAGTTACAAATTTGAAATTTAGGGGGGGAAATGTTGAGCTTTTAGAGTTTTAGTTGGAATTAAACTAAAAATGTATTGAGGCTCAAATACAAAATAATATTTGTGATAAAATGGTCATCCATATCATTAATCAGATTTTTCTGGCAAATTCATCGTTTGATTATTTTTTTTTAATGAAAAACTTATATCTTATATATAAAAGCGCCTATGCCCGCTACAGTGCTTTGGCACTATGCACTCAGTGTGTTTACACTGTGCAGCACGGTAACGGCAACAATGCTTTGGTGAGGCACTTTGCCTTCTTCTTCTTTTTTTTTCTTTTTTTTTAACCCTTTTGTTTAAGTTTTGCACAGTAGCTACAGTGCCAAGCGGCACTGTAGCTATAGTAGTTGTATTTTTTTAAGTCTTCCGTTTGTATTTTTTTATATATATATTGTTATACTGACACAACAAATTTCAGAATATTTTCACAATTATTGAAGTGTTAATTTCTTATAAGTCAAAATAAAATAATAAAATATAAAACTGTGACCAACCACAACTAAAAATAAATGTTTTGTGAAAATGTTGTGACGCTTTTTAGTACAGTATTTTTGCACAGTAGCTACTGTACCAAGCGGCACTGTAGCTACAGTGCCTAAATTTTTATTTTTTATTTTTTTAGTAATCTGTTTGTGTTTTTTTTTTCCCTTTTAAATATTTATGTAAGCTAATATATATATTATTATACTGACACAACAAATTTTACAATATTTTCATAATTATTGACGTGTCAATTTCTTACAAATCAAAATAAAATAATAAAATATGAGACTGTGACCAACCACAACTAAAAATAAATGTTTATAATAAAAGCACGAATGTGCGCACAGAGTCTTGGCACTGTACATCTAGTGTTTTTGCACTATGCAGCATTGTAGCTACAACAATGCTTTGGTTTAGTTAGTCTTTTTTTTTTTTTTTTTTCAGTAATCGGTTTGTGTTTTTTTTTTCTTTTCTTTTAAATATTGATGTAAGCTGACATTTATATTATTATACTGACATAACAAATTTCACAATATTTTCACAATTATTGACGTATCAATTTCTTACTAGTCGAAATAAAATAATAAAATATGAGGCTGTAACCAACCACAACTGAAAATAAATGTTTAAAAAAAATGTTACAACACTTATTGTTATCACAATATTTTCATAATTGTTGAAATCTCAGTTTCTTATATATCAAATAAAAAAATGCTAAATCCACAACATTTTAACATTAATTTCACAACAAATCATAGCTAAGCTATTATTGATGGATAGCACTAGAGCTACAGGGCTTTTGGTTTATTCAACTGGCACTATAGCTACTGTGCCTAAAGGTTTGTTTTTTGTTTTTTGTTTTGTTTTTTTTTTTTTTTTTCAGTAATCGGTCTGTGTTTTTTTTTTCTTTGAAATATTTATGTAAGTTGGCATATATATTGTTATAGTGACACAACAAATTTCACAATATTTTTACAATTATTGACGTGTCAATTTCTTACAAGTCGAAATAAAATAATAAAATATGAGACTGTGACTAACCACAACTAAAAATAAACGTTTTGAGAAAATGTTACAACACTTATTGTGGGGCAAAGGCCCAAAACCATACATCTTAGGCTGTAGGCTTAGTCCGAGGAGCTTCATGAGCCGAGTAAAGCTGCATTTATTAGATGTTCTATTTCAAAAGATTCATACGAGGGAAACAAAAGGAATTTAATCCGAGGAGGATTTCGTCCTCGAACAAGAGGAGTATAGTTCAAGTGTGTATCCCATCTATTGGAGTGACCTTCCTGCAAGCTCCGATGACAGAAATGGCCTTCGTGAACTTACTGGAAAGGAAAAGATCCAAAAATATCTGAAGAAAGGCTGCTACCACCACATTAAATGCCCTGTAGTTACTTTTTTGGCCGCATTTATGTGGAGAAGACCTCTGAATAGTGCTACCTAAGCTATTATAGCTCACAGGGAAGCCAAAGAAGATGTATGATGGGACAATTAATCAAGTAACGTCTTAGATGAGTGACAAGTGTAATGTTGGGATGACTAGAATGAGACTATATAATGTAACAGACCCTCCATGAGAGAGGGACGAATTTTTAGAAAAAGAATGTGAATTATATGGTACAAAATCTCCTCGGATTGAACCAAGAACATATTTATCCAAAGTTACCCCAAAATGCTTTTCCTTTCTCTCTTAACTTTTTGTTTAGTTTTAATGAACATGTTAAACGCTGTCCACGCCATTCATACCTAATTCTTTAACCCACTATCTACAAATTTATTGTATTGGGTTTATTGGGCTCAAGTCCTACACGTTTTGGGCTTAAGGCTATAATTTGTGACCCTACAATTGGTGCCGTCTGTGGGAAGAATTTGTGTAATAGTGAGTGCAACATTTGACCATGGTAGGATCAGGTCCCCATCAGCACGAGTCCAGGGGCTCCCATCAACAAGATGCCTTCCATAACCTTGAACATAGAAGAGATAGAGAGGGTAGCCTGCATACTACACAGACTAGCAGAAGTCACCCTCAAATAGGAAGTCACTTCCCTCGGGGGCAAAGTAACAGAGCCATGCAGAGGAAAATTGATGATTTAAAGCGGAAGCTATGCAATGCACACCAACGACGAACTCCTTCCAGTTCTGGCGTTTCCTTCAATGATGAAGAGGATATCACTTATAGACGCAGGTCTAGGACACCACCAAGCGAGTCTTTTTCCTGTGATGAGGAACACAATCACAAGCGGAAGTGTAAAAGCCCACCTCTTAAGGGCTTAGGAAATGACGCCATGAGTAAGATGTTGAATCAAATTTCTAGATCCCCCTTTACGCGTCGGATTGAGAGGGCAAAACTTTCTCGGCGATTCCATCAACCCACTTTCACCACTTACAATGGCCGAACGGATCCAGTAGAGCACGTGAGTCAGTTCAACCAGAAAATGGTTGTCCACTCTAAAAACGAAGCTTTGATGTGCAAGGTTTTTCCCTCCAGTTTTGGACCCGTGGCCATGAGGTGGTTCGATGGGTTGAAAGCTAACTCCATAGATTCCTTTAAGGAACTTACGCAGGCCTTTGGCTCTCGTTTTATCACATGCAGTAGGGTACCTCGTCCTTTGGACTCATTACTGTCTCTGTCCATGCGGGAAGGGGAAACCCTGAAAACGTACTCGGACAGATATTGAGAGATGTACAACGAGATAGATGGTGACTTTGAGGACGTGGTCATCGGTACTTTTAAAAGCGGCCTTCCTACCGAGCACGGTTTAAGGAAGTCCTTCACTGGTAAGCCTGTTACTAGCGTGCGCCAGCTTATGGATCCGATAAATAAGTACAAGAGAGTTGAAGAAGACTAGCAACAAGGAAAGGGTAAAGCAAAAATTATCCCTCAAGAGCGGAGGGATTTCAGGTCGGACCGATTCAATAATAATCGGCCTCGAAGAGAGTTCGCTGGTCAGTCAAACTCTACCAACACCCAAACAGTCAACGTGGTATTCCGAGAACCAGTGCATCAGATTTTGGAAAAATTAAGAACGAATCGTTCTTTAAATGGCCGAACAAAATGGCGGGGAACCCAATGAAGCGTAACCAAAACCTTTATTACCAATATCATCAAGATCAAGGACATACCACTGAAGATTGTAGGAATTTATGGGACCATTTGGACTAACTGGTCCGAGAAGGAAGATTGAAGGATCTGTTGTATCATGCCAGCAGCCAAGTAGGACAGGCTGGGTTTGATTCTAGAAGGGGTGCTTCCTCAAGACCCCCATTGGGAACGATAAATGTTATCTTCGCTGCCCCAGGGAGAACAGGATCCTGTCCGTTCAGAGTAATGTCCATGGCTCGGCTACTCGCCGAGGACAATAACCTGGAATAAAAAAGAACCAAGATGGAAATCCAACCAGTTCTGGGTTTTTCAGACGAGGACAATGTCAGAACTATCCAACCCCATGACGATGCCTTAGTGGTCACACTTAGGATAGGTGGGTATGATGTGAAAATGGTGTTAGTGGACCAAGGGAGTGCTGTGGAGGTTATGTATCCCGACCTGAAGATCTAACCGCCTATGATTCCCCCCTGGTAAGTTTCGAGGGAAGAACCGTTATGCCAAAAGATCAGATTAGGCTACTTGTACAGACCGGTCATGAGGTGGTGGAGGTGAATTTCATTGTAGTGGACGTTTATTCACCCTATACGGCCATAGTAGCCAGACCTTGGCTTCACACTCTGGAGGCTGTCTCCTCTACTCTGCACCAAAGGGTGAAGTATCCGTCTGAGGGCTAGGTTAGGGAAATCCTCGAAAGCCAGTCCATGGCTAGACAATGCTTAGTGGCTGCTATATCTCATCAACCCGAGGTTGAATCATCGATAGCTGCTGACGGAAGTTCGTAGCAATTAAAAACTCCAGAGTTGCCTATCATTGGGCAGTCCGAGGAGGCAAAATGTGATGACTTAGAGAAAATCACTATAGGGGATGATCCGGAAAGGTATTTTCAGGTCGGGTCCAAGTTGCCTTCTCACGAGAGGGAGGAGTTGATAGAATTTCTTAAGAAGAACGTTGATGTATTCACTTGGAGCGCTTACGAGGCCCTGGGGGTGGATCCAACCTTTATCTGTCAATCACTTAAACGTTAACCCATCCATTACTCCAAAAAAGCAACCACTTCGACGCCCATCCAAAGAGCATGCAAATGCTGTTAGGGAAGAGGTGAGAAAGCTTAAGCAAGCAGGGGTTATCAAGGAAGTATTTTACCCTGAATGGCTGGCTAATACTGTGGTGGTAAAGAAGAAGAATGGCAAGTGGCGAGTGTGCGTGGACTTTACAGATCTAAATAAGGCCTGCCCAAAAGATCATTTCCCCATGCCACGAATAGATCAGTTAGTAGATGCGACAGTGGGTCATCCTCAGATGAGCTTCTTGGACACCTTTCAAGGATACCACCAAATACCCTTAGCTTTGGAAGACCAGGAGAGGACCGCTTTTGTCACCTTTATTGGAAACTACCATTACAAGGTGATACCTTTCGGTCTAAAAAACGCAGGATCAACCTATCAAAGGATGATGACGAGAATGTTCGAGTCTCAATTAGGGAGAAGCATTGAGGTTTACATAGACGACATGGTGGTGAAGAGCAAGGTGGTGTTCGAGCATGTTAATGACCTCGGAAGCATCTTTGAAATTTTGAGGAAACACAAGTTGCGCCTAAACGCTTCCAAGTGCTCGTTTGGTGTGGGATCAGGCAAATTCCTGGGATACATGGTAACTCACAGAGGAATCGAAATCAATCCTGATCAAATTAAGGCGATTAACAATTTACACTCTCCTCATAATCCCAAAAAGGTCCAGAAACTTACTGGTATGACTGCCGCCTTGAATCGGTTTATCTCTCGTTCATCAGATAGATGCCAACCCTTCTTCCTCTTGATGAAAAAGTGGAAGGGATTCGAATGGTCCGAAGAGTGCGCTAAGGCCTTCCAGTAGCTTAAGGAGTATCTTTCTCAACCTCTCATCATGTCCAGTCCTCAGGAGGATGAGGTTTTGTTTGCCTACATCGTCGTGGTCCCTCATGTTGTAAGTCTGGTGTTGATCCGAGTTGACGGTGGCGTGCAACAGCCGGTTTACTATGTTAGCAAATTGTTACATGAGACCGAAGTGCGCTATTTACCATTGGAGAAAGCCATCTTGGCTGTGGTACATGGTACGCGGAAGCTTCCCCACTATTTTCAGGCACACACTGTTATCGTCTTGACTCAGCTCCCGCTTAGAGCTGTACTTCGAAATGCTGACTACACGGGCAGGATTGCTAAATGGGGTACAATTCTAGGGGTTTTTGACATCAAGTACATGCCTTGCACCTTTGTCAAGGTTAAGATCCTCGCAAACCTGGTAGCCGAATTTGCTGAAACCCCATTAGAAAATATGCCAACACCGCAGCACATAGATGAAAAATCGGTTGGCATCATCTCCCAGCAAGAACCTCTAGGCTGGAAAGTGTATGTTGATGGTGCAGCAAATTAAAAGGACTCTGGAATGAGGCTAGTTCTGGTCTCTCCTGAACAACTCACGATAGAGAAATCGTTGAGATTGGGCTTCTCGGCCACTAATAATGAGGCTGAGTACGAAGTTTTGCTGGAAGGAATGTCTATGGTTCAGAGAATGGGGGGAAAAGAAGTAAAGATATTTTCAGACTCCATATTAGTTGTTGGTCAAGTAAAGGGCGAACTAGAGGCAAGGGATGAAAGAATGCAGAAGTATTTAAGTCAAGTTAAACAGTTGCGGTCAAAATTTGAATCATTCAGTCTGCTGCACATCCCTAGAAGCAGTAACACGCATGCAAATTCCCTTACTACACTTGCAACCTCCTCGGCACAAAGCTTGCCTCGAATTATACTCGTAGAAGACTTATATAAGCCCACGAAGGCAGGGGGGAAGTTGGCCCAGATTTGCCAAGTCTGAGTGGGACCTAGCTGGATGGACCCCATTGTACTATTTTTGAGAGAAGACCTTTTGCCAGAAAGTAAATTGGAAGTTGATAAAGTACGAAGAAAAGCGTCTCGCTTCTGGTTGTTTGAGGATCAAAAGTTGTACAAGCGTTCTTTCTCTGGACCATATCTATTATGTGTTCACCCTGAAACGTCAGAATTAGTCTTTGAGGAACTACACGAGGGGATTTGTGGGAGCCACACTGGAGGCAGATCTTTATCTCACAGAGCCATCACGCAAGGCTACTGATGGCCAAACATGCAAAAAGAAGCACATGAATACGTAAAGAAATATGATCAATGCCAAAGATTCGCGCCAAGCATACACCAACCAAGAGGGATCCTCAATCCTTTGACCAGCCCCTGGCCATTTGCTCAATAGGGTTTGGATATTGTCGGGCCTTTTTCCAAAACAGCAGGGAACAAGAGATATCTGCTGGTCGGCACCGACTATTTTACTAAATGGGTTGAAGCTGAGCCTTTATCGAACATCAGATATGTGGACGTTAAAAGGTTTATCTAGAAGAGCATCGTCACTCGGTTCGGGGTTCCTCACACTCTCATCTCAGAAAATGGTCTACAATTTGACAGTAAGGCGTTTAGGAGATATCGCTGTGAACTGGGAATTACCAATAGATATTCCACCCCAGCTTATCCCCAAGGGAACAGGCAAGCTGAAGCTGTTAACAAAGTCATCGTGAACAGAATGAAGAAAAGGTTAGATGATGCGAAAGGGAGATAGGTGGAGGAGTTGCCGCATGTCTTGTGGGCATATCGAATTACACCTCGCAGGTCAACAAGGGAGACCCCCTTTTCAATGACTTATGGTGCCGAAACTATCATTCCCTTGGAAACAGGTTTTCCAACGCTAAAAAGCAGTTTGTTCAATTCGAATAATAATGATAAGCTGCTGGAAAGAAGTTTAGATTTCGTTGAAGAAAGAAGAGAAAGTACGATGGTCCAATTGGCGTATTACTAAAACCAACTAAAGCGAGGTTATGATGCCAAAGTAAAACTAAGGCCACTAGCGCCTTGTGACTTGGTATTGAGGAAAGTTTTCGGCACTGCAAAAAACCAAGCATGGGAAAAACTAAGACCCAGTTGGGAAGGACCATATCGCATCACCTCGGAAGCTGGTATAGGAGCATATTTTCTGGAAGATTTAGATGAGCATGTAATACCGCGCCCTTGGAATGTAAACAACCTGAAAAAGTATTATTATTAATAAGAGCTTCTTTTATCATTAATTTCCAGTGATTGTGTGAAGATTTGGTAATCTCTGTTAATTAGTTTTTATTAAAGTGTTCCAAAAATTCTAAGTCATATCAGGTCTCTCGGACCATATACTTAGGTAAAATTAATACATTTATGTTTGTTATAAAGGTGTTTAAACAGAACCTTAATTATGCCTGATGTCCTCGGACCAGATGTTTTGGGGAAATTAATACACTTATATTTGTTATAAAGGTGTTTATACAAAACCTTAGTCATCCCTGATGTCCTCGGACCAGATGATTTGGGGAAATTAATACACTTATGTTTGTTATAAAGGTGTTTAAATAGAACCTTAGTCATGCCTGATGTCCTCGGACCAGATGCTTTGGGGAAATTAATGCACTTATGTTTGTTATAAAGGTGTTTAAACAGAACCTTAGTCATGCTTGATGTCCTCGGACCAGATGCTTTGGAGAAATTAATACACTTATGTTTGTTATAAAGATGTTTAAACAGAACCTTAGTCATGCCTGAAGTCCTCGGACCAGATGCTTTGGAAAAATTAATACACTTATGTTTGTTATAAAGGTGTTTAAACAGAACCTTAGTCATGCCTAATATCCTCGGATCAGATGTTTTGGGGAAATTAATACACTTATGATTGTTATAAAGGTGTTTAAACAAAACCTTAGTCATGCCTGATATCTTCGGACCAGATGTTTAGGGGAAATTAATACACTTATGTTTGTTATAAAGGTGTTTAAACAGAACCTTAGTCATGCCTGATGTCCTCGGACCAGATGCTTTGGGAAAATCAATACACTTATGTTTATTATAAAGGTATTTAAACAGAACCTTAGTCATCCCTGATGTCCTCGGACCAGATGTTTTGGAAAAATTAATACACTTATGATTGTTATAAAGGTGTTTAAACAAAACCTTAGTCATGCCTGATGTCCTCGGACCAGATGCTTTGGGAAAATTAATGCACTTATGTTTATTATAAAGGTATTTAAACAGAACCTTAGTCATGCCTGATGTTCTCGGACCAGATGCTTTGGGGAAATTAATACACTTATGTTTGTTATAAAGGTGTTTAAATAGAACCTTAGTCATGCCTGATGTCCTCGGACCAGATGCTTTGGGGAAATTAATGCACTTATGTTTGTTATAAAGGCGTTTAAACAGAACCTTAGTCATGTTTAATACAATGAATTAATACAATGATATTTTATCAAAATATTCAAACGAGTCTTAAGTCATTGCAGGGCCCTCGAATTATATACAATTGAATTAATTCCCTGGTATCTTTTATAAAGTATTAAATAGATCTTAAGTTACAACAAGTCTTTACTGTCAGCCTTTATCACAAAAAGGTCAGCTCTTGAAACAAGAGCATGATAAGCCTGTCCGTTACAAGTATTTTATCAAATGCCTTAGCTTGTGGATAGTAAGTCATCATTAATTTTTAATAAAAGTAAATGGCAACTGTGCAAGCAAAAGTAGAGATACAAGAGGTAGGAAGGACCAGTGGCTTGAGAATACTTGGCAAAATAAGTCCATCATACATATTGGCAAAATCTACCCAAAAGAAAACTCAAAAAAAAAAAAAAAAAAACAAATCCTATAACTACTTCTTCAAGGGTTGAGAAACCTTCTCGGGATCAGTGGCTTTATTCTTAGCATCCCCAACGACAGATTTTGACTCAGCTACCTTGGCCTAGGAAACGACGTCCTTTATGATAAGGGAATTCTTGGTGGATTTATCCTTGGCCAAGGATAAGTCTTCCATACCCTTCCCAACAACTCCTTTGGAAGCCTCAGCAGCTATGGCAGAGGCATTTATGTCAGCTATCTGCTCAAGAGGAGGGAGGGGTAAAGCAGTGGCCGGAAGAGGGCTGGTTGGGATCTTCCTGATGTGTTCAGGGAAGAACACGTTCTCAGGTTTCCTCAGCTTGGAATCAGCAGGAACCCCTGCACGATTAAGTGCTTCTACCCAAGTCTCAGTGCAATATTCCCTGCGCACTTCAGCTACCTCCTCGGTCAACCTCTCTTTTGTTTCTCTTACCCCACGCTCATAGGCCGCTTCCTCCGCGGACTTAGCAGCTTCCATTGCCATTATTACTGCCTCTTTAGCTTTCTGCAATTCAGCTTTCAGGTTTAGAACGGTTGCTTTCTTGGTAGCCAGGTTTAGCTGGGTCGTGTAAAGCTGTTTGCGCTGGTCCCCGGCCTGGGGCTCAACATTTTTTAGTCCTGCTTTGGCACTTGAGCATTCACGCTCTGAAACCTTCAGCTTCTCGACTAGCTGTGCTTTTTCCTCTTTCAAGTTCCCGAGAGTTTTCTTAACTTCACGTCGGGATTGAGACTCTGCTTCATATCTATTATGGGCGTTTCAAACCCACTCTTCGGCCACATAAATTTGTTGAGTAACCTACATAACAATAGCAAAGGGGTCACGTGTGTAAAAACAAGTGTAATGACACTGATAAGATTAATAGCTTCTTAACGTTTAATTCACAAAACAAAGTTAGCCTACCAGGGCAAGATCCCTCTTCAATGACATGAAAAGCTCGGGCTGCCTGGTACGTCTGAGAGCCTCCATATCCTGTGGGAGTAGAAGCGGTTGCTCTAAAGCTTGAGCAAGATGGGCCGCATGATTTCTCTAGGACTCCCTGATAGTGGCATTCCAGGGGATTTGGGCTCCATCCAATTCTATCTGAGGGGCCCGGGGCACTGTTGTCGGCGCACTTCAGCATCCTCCCTGCTGTCAACAGAACTGGCCCTATTGTCCTTCAGATCTTTGATTTTTTGGTGTTTTGGGCCCCTTCGGAGGGATCACCTCACCTTCTTCTATCTCCTATATTGTTCTCTTCTTCTTCAAATCCGGGACGACGTGTAGTCCGAAATCAGCAGGAAGAGGAGGAGGAGGTGGTAGATTGACAGGAGTCTGGGTCTGGGATATGCCCTTCGAGGTCTCCTTTTTGCCCCTATTGGCTACTAAGCCTTTCAGGGACGGCCTTCCTTTCGAGCTCATCTCTCCTTTTTCTTCTGAACTTGTATCAACCCGGGTAATAACTAATTCAAGCTGAATAGTTGCGGAAAGTCTATCGGATTCGGTCTCAGAGTCCGAGAGCTGCACAAGCCTTTATGGTATGCCATCTTCTCTTTCAAAGCAGAACTGGTCTATTTCTTCTTTTAGTGACAACCGCAAGGAAGCGATCTCCTCTTCTTCTACAGCTTCTGCTCTGAGCGGGACTTGTTGCAATGGTATTACAAGCTGAGGAGGGATTTGAGGGGTTGGAAGTCTGACTGGGGGAAGATTGTCTCGGGGCAAAAAATATGGTTTTGACACGTCGATACGGTTAATCCGAGGATCACCAGCTCTGATGGCGTGACCGATTTTCTGAAAGATCCTCGAAATGGGATCAAAATCTAGGATTAGGTGAACAGCTCGTAGTTGTCGATCCTCGCTCACAAAAATTTCTGACCGAAGAAGATAGTTGAGGGCCACCACGTTGGTAAAACTGAGCCGAGGAGCAACAAGCTTCCTATCTGTAGAAATAATCAAGAAGCCAGATACAGTTAGACGATTAATGTCCATTATCAAAAGAAATTATAATGGGAAACATGGGTGGGGGTTAGAAATCTAAATCCTATGTTAAGGGATCTAACTCTAAGGTATCCCACCTATCTCTCTCTCCTGGGTTGGGCAAGGTCGACCATCGTGCCATGCCCCTAAAGCGATGAGGTAGTCATCTTTCATCCCTTTGTTGGACTTGGGGAGGCACGAGATGAGCCTGACAATGGACGACCTGGATTTGAGGTAAAACCCTCCGTCGGTTTGTGAGTGGCACTCGTACAAATGAACCACGTCGTGCCATGTGAGGCCCAAGTGAAGATGCTGGTCAAGAGCATCAATGCAACCTAGAATCCTAAACATATTAAGTGCACACTGATGAGGGCATAGCCTATGGTTAATAAGGTATTCTCGGGTTATCCTACCTATAGGAAGGGTCATTCCCCCTTCTATGAAGGCTATTATAGGAATGACCACTTCTCCTGCCCCTCTAGGTAGAACAATTTCTTCTGAGAAACAATATTGCAGGCCAACTGCCTGGGGTATATGGTATTTTTGTTTAAAAACTTCTATTTTTGCGGGCGAATCTACTAGACGCTCAAATCTACCCATTTTTACAACCTAAAATGAAGTAACTGAATTTTAAGAATAAGGAAGCAAGAACTGGCAGACCGAAGAGAAAGGCCGAGAAGACAAATTCAAATATAAAGAGCTAAAAACTTACGGAAGCACGTACGCTAATCTTTGAAACTTTCTAGGAAAACTTTCGAAGACTTCTTACAAGAATAGCGGTAGAGATTCGAGAATTTGGGGTATTTTAGGAGAAGGATCGTTGGAATTCTCTGGAACGCTTAAAGATTTCTTTGAAGAAGAAGACAAATGATTTCCCTCAAGACTTTATATTAAGCGAGAGAGAGAGAGGAAGTTATCCCGCTCAAAATTCTAAGAGAAATATCAGCCGTTGGATCTGCGCATCGCCATTGGATGCAGGGGACAAGACGCATCCTGGAGTAATTAATAACGCTTCGTGGACTGTGAAGCGTCAGAAGTAATTATGAAGCGCAATTAAGTCATATTCCCGCACGTGTGGGTTAAATATCAATTGTCATTATCCCTTGAAAGTCAAAACCCCATTTTTTCTCCTCGGATGGGAGGGAAAAAACTGAAGTTTTGAGGGGCTATTGTGGGGACAAAGGCCCAGAACCATACATCTTGGGCTGTGGGCTTAGTCCGAGGAGCTTCATGGGCCGAGTAAAGCTGCATTTATTAAATGTTCTATTTCAAAAGATTCATACGTGGGAAACAAAAGGAATTTAATCCGAGGAGGATCTCGTCCTCGGACAAGAGGAGTATAGTTCAAGTGTGTATCCCATCTATTGGAGTGACCTTCTTGGAAGTTCTGATGACAAAGATGGCTTTCGTGAACTTACTGGAAAGGAAAATATCCAAAAATATATGAAGAAAGGCTGCTACCACCACATTAAATGCCCTGCAGCTACTTTTCTGGCCGCATTTATATGGAGAAGACCTCTGAATAGTGCTACCTAAGCTATTACAGCTCACAGGGAAGCCAAAGAAGATGTCTGATGGGACAATTAATCAAGTAACGTCTTAGATGAGTGACAAGTGTAAGGTTGGGATGACTAAAATGAGACTATATAATGTAACAGACCCTCCATGAGAGAGAGACAGATTTTTAGAAAAAGAATGTGAATTATATGGTACGAAGTCTCCTCGGATTGAACCAATAACATATTTATCCAAAGTTACCCCAATATGCTTTTCCTTTCTCTCTTAACTTTTTGTTTAGTTTTAATGAACATGTTAAACGCTGTCCACGCCATTCATGTCTAATTCTTTAATCCACTATCTACAAATTTATTGTATTGAGCTTATTGGGCTCAAGTCCTACACGTTTTGGGCTTAAGGCTACAATTTGTGACCCTACACTTATTATTATCACAATATTTGCACAATTGTTGAGATCTCAGTTTCTTATAGATCAAATAAAAAAATGTTAAGTCCACAACATTTTAACATTAATTTCTACCGTGCCTAAAGTTTTTTTTTCTTTTTCCCAGTAATCGGTTTGTGTTTTTTTTTTCTTTTAAATATTTATGTAAGCTGGCATATTTATTGTTATACCGACACAACAAATTTCACAATATTTTTACAAATATTGAAGTATCAATTTTTTACAAGTCGAAATAAAATAATAAAATATGAAACTGTGACCAACCACAACTGAAAATAAATGTTTTGAGAATAACAATAACAATGTTATCAGTTTAAAACCAATAATAACTTGTCATTTAGAATTTGTTCTAAAAATGTTATGAATGTAGCATTTCTCTCAAATAAAATAAAAAAAATATCTATTCGGATCCTAAAAATGAAGATATTGTAAAAATATTATGATATTTTGTTGTATTCTTAAACTTCTTTTTTGATATAATCAAATTAGGTGAGCCAAAATTCACGATTTCACACACAAAATCTATATTAATTTTCTCACTACTAGGGCTGCACGTGCAAGGCTAGTAGAGTTTACAATTAGACAATATATTGAGTGCTTTTTTTAGTAGTATCTATTTTTTTGAGATAGTTTCAACATTTCCAATATATTGAGTGCTTTTTTTTAGTAGTATCTATTTTTTTAAGATAGTTTCAATCTTTGGCGTCCGTTCCTGATAACAGCTTTTTATCATTAGACCAAGACATCAATCGGTTTTTGGTGTAAGCGAAAATTGAACCCCATATCTCTTATTCAATCATCAAAGACTTTACCAGTTGAGCTAATTGGAAACCACGTAATATATATATATTTTTTAGCTAATATTATGAACTTTATACTATTTTTAAGTTAAAATTATCTTTATGTAAAAGTTTGATTCATTTGGAATCACTAAGATTATTTTGATAATTCAGTTTGAACTTTAAGGAGTTCATATTTTTAGCCGACTTAATATAATTTGAAATCTAAAGCAATAGTTTTAAGTGAAATATTTCCATAGTTAAATATAAATTAAATAATATTTATTTTAGTTTCTATATTATAATTTGTTATTTCAAATTCAATTTTATTGTTTTATGAGATAAAAAATTATTAATTAATTTTTTTATATTTAGGTCTTACTAATTGGGATACTATCTGTGGGGGTCAAAACCAACCACTAAGAGAATAACGATAACCAAAATGACTTACACAATTTATTTATAAAAAAAAGGGCAATTATTCCACAACAAGAGATCTAGACAGCAAATTGAAAGATAAGAAGGACTAAAAATGCTTTTATAGATATAGAAAAAGGATTTCTAAGGTACAAGGGATAGGATTAAAGACTAAAAACTCCCCTCCCGTTCTATTACAACTTTCTCTCTCTTATTCTTCTCTAAGCTTTCTTCCTCAATTTTTCTGAATCTCCCCTCCCGTTGCACCTCTCCTCCTTTTATAAGCATTTGCCCCTTCATTCTCTCCATAGCTGGCCTGTTCTCTGCTGGATATGGGGGATACTTGTCCAAACACCCCTCTGCTCTACCACTCTTTCATCATGAAAAGGACTTTTAGTGGTGTTTCCATTATTCAAGCCAGTCAATCAACATTTAATGTGGCAAAGATTAGGTGGAAACACTTCATTAATGCAGAGGTGATTGCTCCAGTGGTCCTTATCTCTTCCTAGTGTTTCCCAGGGTGAGTTTAATAGAGGATGTCACCTTGGTCTAGAAGGGAACCAATCATCCGTGGTCCTTTTAGTCTTTGCTATAGGAAAGGTTATGCTCATTACCTTAGCGATGGACCTTGATAGTGGAAGTCAGCCGAGATCTCCATGGGATCTATCTCAGGGAGTTGTCTTTTATTCCCCAGACCACTTCATTCACACCCATGCCTTTGGGCCGGGTCCATCTTTCAAGAAATGATCTATTGAGCCTTTGGCTCTCGGCCCGGGCTCATATTCTGCCCCCACACTATTTAAGATTCAAATTTTTTATTTTTCCGTTCTTCTCTCTTTTCACTTTTTTTAATAAAAAGTTTTATAGTCTACATTTATAAATAAAGTAAACACTATCTACAAAATAAATTAATAATATGACAAGAATAACAAAAAATTTAAAATGTAGAACAATAAAATCAAAATGGCACTATTGTAACTTCACTTAACAAAACAATCATCAATAATCTCGACATGGCAAAAAAAAGAAAAAAAGAATTAAACACATAACTTGATGAATTGTTACTAACTGAACTAAGACTAATTTCATGGAGAGAATGAAATATCATGGCTTAGGCATAAAATTTTAACAAAAGGAGGTGAATTTTTATTATTATTATTATTTTAAAATGAGTTTTACACTTTTACTTTATCTTTGGCGGTGCAAATATGCAATGCATGGTAAAAAATCTTAAATCTAATTTTCAATTTTGATAATCTTGGAGAGAGAGAGAGAGAGAGAGAGTTTGATGTGTGGTCCCGTGAGAGATTAGGTGCATCAATTTTATTGTGTGGGAAACTAGTTTACAAAAATTGAAGGTTCCAAGCCGTTAAATTGGTTATCAATAATGATTTAACATACAATATTCGTTTTTTTGGTGAAATAGTTGTGGCTTAAATAGAAATGGATGCTCACAATTTTGAAGGTTTTCTTGGAGTGAGTGATAGAGTGTACAAGTCACTTAAAATGTTTTATTTTTCTTCTTTTTTATTTTTGTTTTGTTTTGTAAAAATTAAGATTAAAGTACATTTTTGCCCTTAGAATTTGGGGTTATTTCCATTTTGGTTATTTACATTTTAAAATTTTCATTTTCACTCTTTATATTTGATTTCGTTTTCATATTGACTTTATTGTCCATTTTTGCTAGTAACTATCCATAATATGTTTTTTAGTCTTCAATCACGAAATTCTTGCATTTCACATCATTAAAGTTAGTATTTCATATAATAGTTAAATATGAGAGGTACTTAAAAATCAACAAATTACTAACAAAAATTGACAGCATGACCAATATAAAAGTATAATTAAACATAAAGGGTCAAAAACAATTTTTGAAACGGAAATAACCAAATAAACACAATTCAAATTATAAGAACAAAAAATATGCTTTAGTTAAAAGTCAATTATTCCCTTTTGGGGCCTTTGGCTTAAAGCTAGCCTTTCTTTTATATATGGATAGAATGCAAAAATATTCCCTAAACTTTGGATCAAAATCAAATTGATTTTCTAATTTGTAATTATAAGTCATGAACTTTGATAAATACCCAAGTTAAAGGAAAAAAAGAAAAAGAAAAAGAAATTAATTGCAATAAATGCCAAGACTTTTTGGTATTTCTCAAAATTTAATTAGTACCAAAAACAAAGAAACAAGTACTATATTTAACCCCAAAAAAAAAAAAACAAGTACTATATGTAATCGGCAGTGCACCACGTCATTTTGAAAAACAGAACCAAGCAAGCGAATATGCCAAGACACCCTCTGTCCCGATTCTCAAGGCCAGTACAGAACTAGAGGATCGCACCTCTTAGCTTAGCTTAGCTCTCTCACACACACACTCACTTTCCTTTTTATTTATTTTTTAAATCAACGGCCAGCTTAGCGAATATCCGCCCAACACATAATCGACGGTCCAGATCCAACCACTCAATCCAAAAAGACCAAAAACACCTTGGTATGAACCAATATTACCAGACTAGTCCACCCTTCATTTCCTTTCTTATTTTTTTTCTTCTCACACACTCTCTCTCTCTCTCTGAATAACCAAACAGTCTCTACCAAACCCTCTCTCTCTCGTTTTCTCTCTCATTTTCTTTCTCAAATTTTCTCGGGAAAATCATGGTGAAAGGTCCAGGTCTTTACTCCGATATCGGCAAGAAAGCCAGAGGTCAAATCGATTCAAACTAAAAAAAATTATTATTATTTTTGTGTTTTTTTTTTCTCTTTATTATTTTCTCTGTGACTGACCTTTTTTTTTGTTTGAATTTTCAGATCTTCTCTACAAGGATTATCAGAGCGACCACAAGTTCACCGTCACTACCTACACTTCCACTGGAGTTGTGAGTTTTTTCTTTGTTTTTGTTTTTGATTTTTTGATTTTTGTTTTTACTTATTTGGTTATTAAATATTGACTTTATGAAGCTTTATGAAGTTGCGCTTTCTATCATGTATGCCTTTTGTTTTTGCTTTATTTATTTATTTATTTATAAAAATTTAAATTTTTAAATTTTTTTAAAAATCCTGTTTGGTTGCCGAGAAAATTGGAGGTAATGATAGGACAAAAAAAATTTCGAGTATCATATTTTATTTTATTATTTACTTATTCTCTTAAGTTATGGAAATCTCGTTTGACTAAAAAACCGAGTAGTTTTCGGTGGCTTAGCTTAGTGAGAAAGTTGTTGCTTGATTTTTGAATATTTTTAAGATCTAGAATCGTGGTTTGTATATTTTCCTTCTTTTTCCTATTAACCAAACAGAGTTGTAGGTCAGTCAGAGGTTCCACGCCATAAATAAATAAATAAAAATACACACACACACACACATATATGTCAAGAACATCATAGTTTAGCTTGAAGTACTAGTTGCCAGTACACTAGTACAGTGGCTAGCCTAATTTTTGATTAGCCTAGTGTATTATTCAAACGATACAGTGTATTATTCAAATCTGGTTCATTTTGATTAGCCTAGTGCTCTTGAATTTGATAATTGTATGTGCATCTGTGTTGTTTTGTTGTTGGGGACGATCAAAACTTTGCTGTAAAAGCCGCATTTAAATAGGCTACTTTAGGTTCTTATTACTATTATTTTCAGTTTTCAATAAATTGTGGTTGGTCAGCATGTGCTGTTTTCTTGTCAAAATATGAATAATTGATCCGGGATTTTTGATGTAACGTTTCTATAGGATCAGTCGCATGTTTTTTTATCTTGTATGTTTCTGAAAATTTGTATTGGTATGGAATCACAATTCAGATTCACACTAAGAAATCGTTTTTGTTGATTTGCTTATATGCTTCCATATATTTTGCTTATGTTATTCTTTTTAATGTTCTGACCATTCTATTTGTCACGTTTCTCAGGCAATCACTTCAACTGGAATTAAGAAAGGTGAGCTGTTTTTGGCCGATGTGAGCACTCAGCTGAAGAACAAGAACATCACGACTGACATTAAAGTCGATACCAACTCTAATGTAAGTATTAGAGCTGCTTTGGAATTTCTTCATTATTTGCCCTCCAATTTTCAAGAAGTTTATCCTTTTAAACTATGCTATCTGATCTTGCATGTATTGAATTTTAGACCTGAAGCGACAGGTGACCTGTCTTTTACATCCACATCAATATGGGTGCTTAATTCTATCACTCTTTCTGCAATGACTGGTAAAAATGCTCCTTCAAGGTTACCCCTACCATCCCCCTTTATTCCAAGCAACCTGCCAGTACGGACAGCCCTTCTGATAAGCCTCCGAACTACATAGCCTCTACCAATATTCGATGGGAACACCCCATCTGATATGAGATATACAATTGCACGCAAATGATCTCCTATAATCTGACAAGTAAATAAAGGAGTCATGCACATTTGTCACAAAAGAGAAATAAGTTTTATGTTGAAACAAGAACTAAAAATATTTTGCAGTTGCTGAAAAAATGGCATACTTTAAGGTTCATTTTTGTATGATCATCAGCAAGAGCATACGACACATTTGCTAATTCGGAGGTCTTCTCTATAATGGGATATATCAAGTCAGTCTCATAATTGCTTGAAACCTGCACAAAAAACATTATTGTTAGTTTTGAAGCATATGGCATGATACTTGTCTTGCTATGCATGTGCAATGTTGGTAAGAAGCTATGTTGAAAATTGATTCTCCCTCTGAGTCAGTAATTGCATTGACATGATGAGAAAGAATGTAGTGCATTACTTCTGCGATGAGGCAAGCCAATGAATACCTTCTGAAGGATACGAGCCACACGCTCTAGGCCAAGCCCAGTGTCTATATTCCTCTGTTTTAAGGGTTCAAGTGAACCATCCTCCTTTTTGTTGTATTGCATGAAAACCAGATTGTAGAATTCTATGAACCTAGTATCATCTCCAAGATCCTGCAAATTTAAAATATCCAATAATTTAAATTATAAAAGAGAGAGAGAGGTAGAGACACATTAACTAAATCATCACTTTTCACCACTCAGGGAAAACAAAAGACAAAAAGAAGAAGAGTAGGAGCTATAAATTGAACTAGAATCACTTGGACTTATCCAAAACGCACAGTGTCTAGAATTCCTCTTTCAGGATGGAAATCATAATAAATCTCTGAGCATGGACCACAGGGACCAGTAACTCCACTGGTCCAGAAGTTGTCATCTTCACCCATCCTCTTTATACGCTCTGTAGGAACCCCCACCTGATGCAAGATCCATATTTTTAGAGTTCAGATAATCGTAATGGCACTTGATTATATTCTCTCTCTTTTTTTCAAGTTTTACCGTGAAATAATTTATGGAAAACTGCCTTATATAGAAGACAAGTTCATATAAAAAGAATGATTCAAGGTCTCATATGCAAGTTCAGGACTAAAGTTCATGTGAATATGTTGCCATTTATAAGACCACTCACATTCATGCACAACAAAAACAATGACAACAAGACTTCATTGTGTCTCCTTTTAGAAAGATACAGATTTAGACACATAAAGATGTACATGGAAGAGTATATGCATACGAAAGAAAAATAAAAGTGCATAATTAGTGAAAACTGAATATGAGGTAATCAAACATGCAAATTAACATATAACTAGTTATTAGCTTTTGTTTGGCAGACCTCATCATGCCAGATTTCAAAAGCTTCATCATCATTTTCATAAACACTAATCCATAGTCTGTTGGCTGGCAATCCAAATCTGTAAGCAAAATTAGCATGTAATTAGTAAGTTTCTTGCCTAGCAAAACAAAATACAAGGAAAAAATATACTAAATTCTCTTCTTTTTTATATCAAAAAAATAATAAATAAATGACCATAGACTCCCTCTCTCTCTTTGGCACGCATGCACACACATGCAAGTAGCCTGGATAATGTTTTTGTTGCCTTCAGCCTAACAACTAAAACTTTTTCTTCAAGCAAGGAGCACAAGCTTAAAGCAAGGAGCACAATGTATAAATATAAATTAATGGCCCAATTACAGCACAAAACTCCATGCTTACTCTATGGTTGAAAGCTCCCACGCCCATTTAATTGCTTCCTTCTTGAAGTAGTCTCCAAAACTGAAGTTTCCAAGCATCTCAAAGAATGTATGATGTCGAGCTGTTCGCCCTACATTCTCCACATCATTGGTACGTATGCACCTTTGTGCAGTTGTAGCACGAGGTACCTCTCTGGGAACCTGAACACAATATTCAAAAGTCGTGAAAAAAAATTAATTAATTAAAAAGCACTATTCAAGAGTCTTTCATGCCATCTAAAGCATATTCTTAGAGTTAATTTACCTTCTGAGATTATGCCTTTATTTATGATTTCACTGGAAATATTTAACAAACTTGCCATAGTTTTAACAATAACTTTTTGCTATACCTTTCCAAGGAATATAGGCTTAAATTGAAGCATTCCTGCAATTGTCAGTAGAACTGTTGGATCATCTGGCACTAGAGAAGCACTTGGAAGAACCTTGTGACCACGGGAAGCATAAAAACTAAGGAATCGACGGCGAATAGAATCCCCACTTACAGGGAGATCCTTGGATGTATCCCCCATCAGTTCCTCACTCATGGGCTGTATTGATGCTGAAAAGTCATATGGTAAATTCCATAATCTTGAAGTCAGAAACTGAAGGAGAATTTATAAGCACTAATTAAAGGTTATACACTTAAATACAGAAACCTGATGTACTGCTCATGTTGAATTGCATGCGACGTGCTTCTTTTAGATCACAATGACCACTGGGAAAAATACTAGGAGAAAAAAGGGTAATGGTTCTTGTAAAAAGACCTGCATAATCCCAAAGATCATTATTTCCTGAAGAGCATATCACAATGGTTCAAAGTTCACATCAATATTTTTATAATGTAGCATAGCAAATTATTTAAAGTGAAAGAATTATATAGAGTAAAAGTACATTCGTAACAATCAAGCAAGGAAAGTGAAGATACACTATTAATAGAGAAAAATTCTACAAAGACTATAAAGTAGGGCCACATGATTTGCATCCTAAGTGTGATGGCCATGCCAACACTTAATACAATGACAGAAGTCACTCAAGAAACATAACAAGGCAGTTCATAGGAAAATGTTTCAGAATTATCTGTAAGCCCAAAGCAAGGACCTAATACAGGCTTGTGAAAGTTAAACTGAAGTAACAGAAAGTGTTAAAAGAACAGAAACAAAGCAAAGCCTTCAGCTCGAAAATCTCCATAATCCAATGGGGGCTATTGAAGATAGAAAACTTAATGATACAACCGGAAAATGACAGAAAAAATTTATACTTTAAATCCTATTTATATTCCCAGTAACTTAGTAAGTCCTATCAAACAAGTGTAATCCTTAAAAATTTCACCCCTTCATTATTAGGCTGCAGACTGCTAAACCCAAGTAACTTCCCAAAAACAGTAAAACTGAGCCCCAACACACGTTACCCCCCCCCCCCCCCCCCCCCAAAAAAAAAAACTCACAAAATTTCTCTTCAGCTTCTTTTCAGATTTTCATTCATCCTTCAAAGTCCAAACTAAGAATCTGGGTTTTTTTTTTCTATTATGAATATATTAATTAACTACTTCTCCATAAATTTATAGTGGGAACAATATAAAGTTTACATAAGAGAAATCCAATCTTAACAAACATTGGCATAGCATAAAATTTGTAGAGCAACGATTTCAAAATATGGACAAAAGACAAAAAATTTTGGGAAAAAAATGGTATTATTAAAGAACTAAAAAGAGCACAAAACTCTTTTAGTGAACAAGCAATTCACAGTTTTTGGTCAAGTGGGTCTGCCACAAATGAATCAAATTGAAGCTGAAAGCTCAGTTATTACACTGAAAAGCTATAATTGGAATTGTCTATAATCGAAGTAAGAGAATAATAAAAGCAGAGTTGGAGAAGAAAGTACCAGTCGAAAGCGCAAGTTTTCTGTTGGGAAATGGGATGAGAGTCTTGCCTCCATGGCTGCTGTGCAGGGAGTGTGGGAGCTTCAGGCTTTTCATGGCTCTCTCTCTCTCTCTCTCTCTCTCTCTGTGTAGTTTTTGGCTTTGATTTTCAAATGGGCGTTTATATACGTTGGTGTGGCACCAGCGGATAAGCCCATCTTGAGAGGTTCACATTTTTAGAGCTAATTCAAACTTACCCACATATAGACCGAGAGAAAGAGAGCTAGTTAAATTGCTAAAATTTAATACAATTGCACCAAGGTGGACCAAAATAGACTGAATAGATGAAACTAGACCAAAATGGATTGAAAGGGACCTAAACAGGTGGAATAGACCGAATTGGACCAAAATGGATATGAGAACATATCATACAATATTTGACCAATAGAGAGAGCATATAACCAACAAATGCATCCAAATATAATTTAACATTTAATTCCTAAGTGAAACCTAGTCCTCAACATCCACAAGCTTAAAATGAATCTCAAAATTGTTATTCAATTGATGATGCTTTGTCCTTTAAATTGAAGAGTTTATATTTACTTATATATTTTAGGAAAGAAACAATAAATCCAAAAAAATAACTAAAAATACTTCTTCTTCTTTTAAAGAAACTCAACACTATATTGTTTTTCATGAAAATACATAAAAATGAAAAATTACATGACTTTTTTCCTAAATACAACCTAACAAATTATACTGCTTTCATGTGTTTGTATATTATGCAGTGACAATAGAGTATATGAAAAAAAATAGTATAATTGATAAAATAATTTTTTAAGGTAGTAAAATAGAATAGAAGACAATTTTCAAATGGGGATGCTCTAAAATCCCTAGACCCTTTCTTTTTGTAATTTAATATGAAAGCTATCATGTTTAATATATGCACGGAGATTAAAAATATAAAAGAAAGCTATCATGTCCAATCTGATAACCTTCTGCATGGTGAAACATACTGTCCAATCGTATCATGTCCAATCTGAGACTTTTCCTTTTTTCGAGGAGAGAGAGAGAGAGAGGCGATGTGGCGGGTTGTGGCTTTTTTTTGTGTCACAAGACTTTTCTTAGAAGATAATAGGAAACAAGTTACTGACCCGATTAACCAAATTTAATATATTTAAACTAAAAAGTAAACTCCCACTACATATGACTGTCTGAGTCTCAGCCAAAAAAGAAACAAAGTCTAGTTGCGGAATTCAAATTCCCATTTGTTAAACCATTTTGATTTTGATTGGTGGATTTCAAAACCATAGAAAGAAAGTCTGAAGATTGGTTCTTGTTCTCCGTACAAATTCAAGTTGTTTTGAAAACTGTGTAACACAATACATTTACGAGGAAACTCTGAGTCTAAGAGCATCCACATCAATGCTTCTAAAATCATGTAAAATAGAAAAAATTACCACTTTTACACATTTTGCCTCAAAAATGCTCTACACCAATGCTTCTAAAATTGTGTAAAAATGTGTATATCTCTACACGAGCTACAGTAACCATGTAAATATACACGGTTACTGTAGCTCGTCAATTTATTATTTTATTAATTTCACGTTCGTTCCTTTTTTTCTCTCTCTTCTTCGTGCTCAACAAACTCAGTAACTTCTCCTCTCCTCATCTTCTTCTTTTTCCTCAAATGCACACCCACACACAAACACATCCACATAGACAAATTAACACAGAGATACACTTGCTCAAAAAAAAAAAAAAAAAAAAAAAAAAACACAGAGATACACAAACACACCCACACACAAACAAACCCAAACGGACAAACAACAAAGAGACAGATCGGTGGTTATCGGAACGACCGGTGCTTGACTGGAACAATCGGAGCTCGTGGGTCTTGCTTGATTGGAGCTCATGGGTCTCGCTTGATCGGAGCTCGTGGGTATGGGTCTTGCCTGATCGGTGCTTGTGGATCGATGCTTGATCGAGTCTTATGGATCGGAGATAGGGAGATCGATGCTTGTGGGTCGATGCTTGATCGAGTCTTGCCTTATCAGAGCTGTGGATCGGTGCTTGTGATCGGATCTGTGGATCGATGCTTGTGACCGAGATGGTGTGGATTAGACCGAGAGGGAGAGTTGATTTGTGTTCAGAAATGGGTATAGAGATGGGTAGAGAGATGGGTATAGAGAGAGAGCAACAAATCAGGAAAAATGGGTAGAGAGAGAGAGAGCGTGCCTATGTATAGGGGTTAGTTGAGAGAAATAATAAAAAAATTGAGAAAATTGATTATTTAAATAAAAGATGTGATAAAATAGATGAACTGATGTGGGTGTTTTGTAAAAATGAATGTGTAAAATAGAAAAAGTAGATTTTTTGTATAAAAATAGATGTGTAAAATACACTAACTGATGTAGTTGCTCTAAGGGGTGGATTTCAATTGTCATTCAAATTCGTTTTTTAGTAGGGCTTCCACGTATGCATTTGTGTGAGGAGAATTTGTGAGTTGTACAGTAACAGTAGTCAGTCAACACAAATCCGATTTTAAAAGAGGGAATCAATTGCAAATCAAACTAACGTTACTTCGATATTGCTTTTTTGTTGTTAAAGTAATAGCATCATATAGATATATAGCTTTGCCAAAAATGGAAAGTTGTAAGACTATTTCTCACTCCTCTGTGTCCCTTTATTTTTTTTCTTCTCTCTTGTAAAATCGCATTGGTACCAGCTTTCTGAGCAATTCGGCACTGATGGAGGCATTGGGCTTGATACAATAGAGTAATTCTTAGGTACTCTCGGAGCACGAAGAATGGTGCTCTCTCCTCTCACATTCATGATAGGATCCGCTTATTAAATTCATGGTGAGGTTCATTATGAATATGAGAAGAGGGAGCACAATTTCACTATGCTCCGAAACTACCTATATAAATATGCATCACCAGCCCATAAGAAGGAACAACGTTTTCCCTACAAAAAAACCCAAAACTTTGACACAAAAGCCCAGTCAGCTACCTAGTGTATGGATGATTTGAAGGCCTAGAGGTGAAAATACTGATATTGGGGAACTCTCCCTCTCTTGCTCAAGACCTCCCTCAATTTCTTCCTTTCAGTGGCTGCGGGCTGAAATTTCTGACTTATGAACATATAGTTTTTGCACTTTCTTGTGTTTTCATTTTGTGTTGGTTTCTCTTTCCATAAGCACCATTAGCCTTTGTGTATCTCGCATTGCGAATTTTGGGCTTGGCGCTCCAAATAACAGACGAATTTAACAAACCCAAGGGGAGTTTTGGGCTCATTTCTGCAATCTCGACCTTTGGCGCAAAACGTCCCCAACAGTGATTTTTTTGGTCCAAAAATTGGAAATGAAAATGCACAAATAATTATAAATTTAATAATTTAACCATATTATTTTAACGCTCTTCACCTGTTTGTGAGCCCACAACCTTTCCATTTTGTTCCTCAATAATGTTTTTTCCTTTCACATTCATGGTGGACCCCATCATGAATTTAATGAGTGTACCTTACCATGAATATGAGAGGAGGGAGCACCATTCTCCGTGCTCCTAGAATACCTAAGAATTACTTCCTATTACCATCATTGAGCCATATAATATATTAAGCCTACTTTACTAGCATAATCAATTATCCCATGATAATCAATCTATATATTACTAAAGCTGAAGCGTAGCATTTAATGTTGCTACGGTCATATTGAGCCACGTCAGTAGCCATGTCATTCCCATCCTCTTTCCTAAATTTATCCTACAATTTTAAAATAGTTTTTCTCAATTTTAAAATACTAATAAAACTAAAATTATTTCCAACCTATCTCCACCATAAAGCCCACTTCTTTTAAATTTAATTCCACTAACCCACTTCTTCTAAATTTAATTCTAACATAAAGCCCAAACTCAAGCCTTCTAAACTAAAAACCCTTAGAAACCCACGGTTACAACCTCTTGATTTCCTTCCCTTTTGTTTCTCATGTGTTCCTTCCCCTTCCCACCTTCTAACAGTAGAATCCTCATGCCCCTTTTGTTTCACACGTGTTCCTTCCCCTTCCCCACCTTCTAACTGCAGCCTTTTTGTCTTCCTTACTCCTTTCCTCACAATATATAAATACTAACAGAAGCTGGATGCTTCAGTTCAGGTATCTCTAAATACTTGCTGCTCTATTCTTTTTGCTTGATTGCTTGATGTTTTTTATTCCCTTCTTAAATTTTATTACTGCCTATTGCCTCTTGAGTGTTGTGATGCGACTCAGATTAGTTCATGTAGTCTATGCAAAATAAGGCAATATTGTTGTAGTTGAAACAATTTTCTGTGTAATTATTACAATGCCAAATATTGTAGCAGATCTCTTCTGTGTATGTATTTAAATTTAAACAAACTGTATCAAATATCTGATCTCAATGTTGATTGGAGTTTATTTTTTGTTGGCTGTGTTATGGGATGTAGCAATTCTTATAAATCAGTTTGGGAAGTTTTTTAATTTGAAGTTTTCTTGATGTTAAATACCATCTTGGATCTATGAATGCTTTAGTTTTGTTATATAAAAAAAAAAGGTTACTTGCTGATAAGAGGAATGGTATCTCTTAAGAATTGTTTTCCCTTAACTGAACATTTATTGTTTTAATGTTCCATGTGTTACGGTCTGCCATGTCTAACCTTGCCAAAGCATTTATCAGTATTGGAAGCTCTATTTGCTGATTGAGATAAGAATTCTCTGACTAACACATGTTCAACTCCACCTTTTAATGATAACTTCATCTTCATTGCTTTTGCACATGGGAACCTTACACTAACAAAGAAGATGCAATCAACTTTATCAATACCAAAGTTATTCCTCACCCATGGTTCAGGGCAATTTGCCTTAATGGTCAGCCCATTGGTGCCATTTTAGTGACCAAAAATTCAGACAATGATAAGTGTAGAGGTGAACTTGGCTATGTTTTGGGCTCCAAGTACTGAGGTAGAGGGATTGCAACTAAAGCAGTTAAGCAGGTGGCTAATACTATATTTGCTGAATAACCACACTTGGAAAGGCTTGAAGCTATAGTTGATGCAAAAAATGTGGGCTCCCAAAGGGTGCTAGAGAAGGCTGGGTTCCAGAGGGAAGGTGTTCTAAGAAAGTATATGATTTTGAAGGGGAAAACTAGAGATTTGGTGATGTTTGGTCTTCTTTCTTCTGATCCCAAGAGCTGACTGTTTGTTCAAAGTTTTTGTTTTTGTTTTAATTTGTATGTGATTTATGAATCTTAAGCCACCTACTAGCAGAAAACATTGATTACAATTCTATTCAAATGCTTTGAATGTTCTCTCTTGTCATATAGAACATTCTTGAGATTATAAAAATTTGTATCCATAGCATATAATATATATATATATATATATCCTTTTTTTAAAATGTTATTCCTACTACAATCTTTCTATAAGATAGCAGCAGATTAATTGTAAACATAGAAAATTAGTTCAGTGCCAAGCCATCTAGCATATAAAATTTGTACTGGTTGAAGTACAAGATATATTTACCATATAATAAAATGTTCATATAATTGAGGATTTAATTTAATTGAGGAACCATGTGTTTATGGTATTACACTGTATAATGGCACCTAAATTAGCTCTCTTGGCCTCCCTCTACTCTTCTTTAAAAGGGGAATATCAATGCTTTCTATGGAATTGAAAGGGGAATATCAATCTATTTTGCCATGACCATCACCAAAGTTAATAACTTTTTCTTCAATAACTGAAATGAATATCAAAGATTTTCCAGCTATTTCAAATTTATTAATAATTGATTTATATATTGATACAACTTATGCAACTTTTGTTTTTGGACAGCTCTCTTTTGGTTTCTGCTTGCAATATTTAATGATTGGACTGTCATCAATACATATGTTGCAGGTGAACTTCTGTCTTCTCACATTCTCTACACTGCTTTAAACAACTGAAAAGCAAGCTTGTGGCTGTATGGCATAGGTTTGTCAACATAAACATATGGCTATTTATTGAATAGGTTACATGTCCACAACTGTTATTTTATCATTAATTAATAAAAGTAACGGACAAGAGTTTTCTTAATTTCCTAGCAAGACTATGCCTGGCATCATGTGATCGGAAATACAACTTAATTAAGCAATTGCTAGGAATGCTCACGTGCAGTTTCTTCAAGGTTTGTGAATAATTATATTGAAATATACCTTTGGTTCCTAAACCTATCACCAAAATGTCATGTTCATTTTCAATGAATCTTTTGCATCAAGTTATTCCTTGTATCTTTCAAAATCAATCGTTTTATTATGTGGAATGAGTGAAGTTGTTGATATATCCCTTTCTTATTGAAAAATATTGTTGAAATGTTTAACCTTAAGAAAACAATAAATTTATCAGTTAAACACAACAAATAAAAATTGTATACACATATATATGTATATATATGCCACAAAAGATAAATTAAACCAAATGAACACTGAACAGTCAGGCGTAATTTACAATATATATATAAATATATATATATATATATATATATATATATATATATTCAATACTATAAGATTTAAGATTTATAGAGAAGGGTATATGAAAGGCTTCTATTCACACACACACACAAAAAAAAAAAAAAAAAAAAAACAATGAAAAATAATTGCTAATATATTAAACAATCACTCATCCATACAACAAACAAAACACTATAAATTACAAAACAAAACAAATTCAAAAATACACACCAAAAATATCATAAAAATACTCTCTCTACAATCACAAAAATGAGCATGCAACATGAATTACCAACAAAATTATTGCTCAAAATATTTTCCAATGTTGGAAGACAATCGCCAAAATTTTTAGGCAACATCAAAATGAGGCACACAAATTTTTGTTACTTTCACATGAACTCCCCATTTTTTCTCTACTAATCACAATCTACCACGACCAAAATTGTGGCACAAAATATTGTAGTCCTATATTTTCCCTTTTTATTAACTTTATACTATGAAGTCGTGCACAATTCTAGAGTCATTGTAATAATTTTGAAAGAAAAAAAAAATTAGCTTCATCAACCCAATATTGCAATTGTGATGATAATAATGTTCACGTGTAATCCTTAGTATATGATTATTGTCATGTTTTGTCATCAGTTGATTTTTTTTTAACACATCAATTTCTTAATATGTGTTTTTGTTTTTAAAAAACAGTTGCAAGCGATTCAATACAAGGCCGAGTATGGCAACTAAGTAAGGGCTATGGTTAAGAGCCTGCCGAATTGAAATGAATAAATTATAGTTGTATCCTTTGTACTCCGATGATTGCTTTTCATAACATTCTGTAATAAACAAATTTGCAAGATATAAATCATTATTTACGCTCATCTGTTACCTTATATTAAGTAATAAAAATCTAGACTCAAATAGTATGGTGTAATTTAGGATTCCGGTATTTACAGCTTAAGGCATCTTTGCTAGAACTTTCCGCATCTAATTCCAAGACCAAAACCTCCTATCATCATAAATCCTACAATATATTGGTCATACATATATAATGCAGCTTAAGTAGTAATACATTGAAAAATATTCAAAATAATAACACTATCATAAAAAATATATATATCTCGTGCAACGCGCGGGTCCACGACTAGTTTACTTAAATTATTAAGAGCCAAATTTGTTCAACTTTTATGTTTTGTACTTCTTGAAAAAGTGGCGTTGTGCAACTGTAACTTTGAGAGGCAATGAGAAAATGTGAAGAACACATTTCATGAGCCCAAAACATATGATATTGAAATTCTATTAAACGCAAAATTTCCCATTGACAAAACACTATAGTGATTTTTTGGTCCAAAAATTGGAAATGAAGAGGCACAAATAATTATAAATTTAATAATCACCACCGCATACCCTTGGTGCATTAGTTACTCCACAAGTATAAGTGTTTGTGGGGTGTGGGGGGCAAGGGCCGTGGTTCAAGTCTCTAGGAGGGAGCTTTACACACATATACACTTAGATTAGGCTAGAGTAGAATTTCTATCTTGTATAAAAATAAAAAATAAATTTAATAATTTAACCATATTATTTTAATGTTCTTCACCCGTTTATGAGCGACCTTTCCATTTTGTATAAGCATAACAAAATATGCCTTATTCTACAAAAAAAAAAAAAAACACACACACAAAAAACAAAATATGCCTGATTTTGTGTCATTTTAAACCGAAACGAATTCAAATTGTTTATGAAGATTTTCGTTTTGGTTTGATTCCATCTCTGCCTATGGACAACGAGTCTTAAAAAATATCCCACTTTTTCTCATATTTAGTTTTTCTTCTCTCTGTGCTCTACATTAGTTCAGTCTTTAGACGTTTAAGAGTGATTTCTTCATTGAAATTAGGAATAGTGTTCAACGGTATTGTTAAGTTCCCTTTTTCTATTTAGGGATAATGGAATAACTTCTCTTTCTATATATTTAGTTATTTACTTTCTTATCAACTGATGAATCAGCCAACATGCGTAGTCATTTTGCAACTTATGCCATTTTCCTTCTGCAATGATTAATTTTGTTCTTACAATTAAAAGTATAGACAGCCCAAACTGGTTCTCTGTCGTCTCTCTTCCACTGGATAAGACTTCAATTTTTCAACGATCATCTATATTCTGAGCTTTATGCTCATTCATGACCATAAAGCCCCAACAACAGCTGGTTTTTTTCCCCCTCCAAATCAAGCAAGAAAGACAAACTTAAATCATGACACAATAACCATTATTACTGCAAATTTTGGTCTGTTCTCAAAGCAAACCCATCGAAGGGAACCATTCACAAAATGCAGACAACATTTACAAAATAGCATATAAAACCAGAGGATACCACAAAATTACACAAACCAATACCATTTTTACTATAAAGAATATTGATCACACTATGGCCAAGTTCAAGACCATGTATACACACCACACCACTTAGTTGCAACTTGCAAGACACTCCCTAACTCCTAGCTTCACTCATGTAATACTTACGAAAGTAGAAAAGAAGAAGAATAAAAGACACAAATATTCCATTGAAAGCCACTCATGAAACATATATGCTCCAATAAAAGTCACTAATTCTGAATGGTATTTCCTTGAAGGAGGCCATCCCTAATCTGTGAAGCAATGTCTCTCACAGCTCCTGGTCCATGTGGGATGAAAACAGAGTTGGACTTTGGCACTAATTCTGAACGGTATTTCCTTGAAGGAGGCCATCCCTAATCTGAGAAGCAATGTCTCTCACAGCTCCTGGTCCGTGTGGGATGAAAACAGAGTTGGACTTTGACGATGCACCGATTTCTTTCATTGTGTCGAAATATTGAGTAACCAGAACCATGTCCATGACATCCTTTGATGTAGTCCCAGGTACATTCACAGAAAAAGCAAGCACGCTATCCCTCAGCCCATCTACAATGGCTTGACGCTGGCGGGCTATACCAAGCCCAGCCAGATATTTAGATTCGGCATCTCCCTCGGCACGTTTGATTTGCAGGATTTTTTCTGCTTCAGCCTTCTCGTTAGCCGCCACCCTCATTCTTGCAGCTGTTCATCACATGTAAAAGGTCAATGACAGGTTAATTAGTATTCAGGGAAAAAGAAGCCAAACTTATCCACAGAGAGAGAGAGAGAGAGAGAGAGAAACAATATTCAATTCAAAATGAACACTTACCAGCATTTATCTCGTTCATAGCTCTCTTCACATGTTCATCAGGTTCAATGTCCACAATGAGAGTTTGAACAATCTCAAATCCATAAGCTGACATGGCCTATGCATGTAAAATTCAAAGATATTAAAAAGAAACAGATTTAGCTTGTAACTTGACTAATACTAAACCAGATTAGCAGACAGAGAAATACCTTTTCAAGTTCCTCTTCCACAGCTTTCGCGATCTCATTCTTTTGTTCAAAAACAGAATCCAGCTCCAACTTCGGAACACTTGCTCTAATAACTAGAAGAATGGAGACATAAGCCTGTTAGTTTCTCCAAACGATGTACAAATAGGTAAAATTGTCTCCAATGGAAATTATGACATAATAAGTATATGCATGGATTGGATAGTGACTGAAAATTTCCCAAAGACATTATTTTAAGCTAAATTTCATAACAATGCTATAAGAACTTCTCTCTTTTTCTGTCACTACTTCACTCTGAGCCATTTGTCATCATAATATTCATATCAAGATACATTACCTCAATGGTCCTCTCCACATGAACATTATTGTTAAAATAAGCACTTTTCCAAGTCCAAGAAAGCATATCATGTACATAGTTAATCATGATGCTTTAAGCAAATCATAAAGAACATTACAACATTAAACAATTATCCAATATCGCTGTTTCACTAAGAATATACATTTCAATTATTTTAGCATAAACTTCAAAATATCAATGTCTAGCTAGAAAAGAAGTCCACAATTTCTCAGCAAAAACTTAAAAATGTCAATATCAAGTTAAAAAACCCAGAATTTTCAGAATTTATTTTTTTCCTAACAAATATGGACCCATGGGACATATCAGTAAAGAACATGACTCTTTTAATTTCATTATTATGACAAACATGGTGACTTTCAAGGTCAAGTTACACATCCATACCATCAAAGACATAGGATTGGATTTGTGCTCTGGTGTTGCTGAGTTTGTAGAAAGCATCAGAAGCTTTGTCTGCCAAGGCCCGGTATTGAATAGAAGCAACAACAGTAACAAACACATTATCCTGAAAATGAATTATAGATCAGAAGCCGCAGAAGGATCATGCTTTCAGCATATAAAATAGTTTAGAACAAGATGATAGTGCTGTAGCCTAAAATATTCTTGCTTTTAACTCAAAAAAAGATGAGTTCCCAATCAATTCTGCAGTATTAAGCAAAACACATTAGAAATCAAACATTTCTTGCAAATCTGTA
Organism: Notholithocarpus densiflorus; assembly: GCA_030021035.2. Taxonomy (NCBI): domain Eukaryota; kingdom Viridiplantae; phylum Streptophyta; class Magnoliopsida; order Fagales; family Fagaceae; genus Notholithocarpus; species Notholithocarpus densiflorus. The sequence continues at coordinate 2,706,327 of JARYZH020000053.1, read as the reverse complement.
TGATACTAATACTTTCAAATCAGTTTCGGATTCTTCACTTCAAACCCAGAAAAGAAATAAACACCTTTATACTCAGACAAAGTGAATGTTTTACTCTTTCTGATTGCTATAAAACAGATAAATTATTGTGAATGCAAATTTAAAATGTCAACTTTGACTTCCCATATAATTTCCGAAATATATGATTCTTTTTTTCACACTATTAAACCCCTCTAGGACCAATGATACCATGTGGCTCTCATAGAATACAACAGTTTACAAGCATGTTCCAGGTAAATTCCCAAGAATAAAAAGAAAAGTAAATAAGGCAAAAATAAATACGCAACAAACCTTTGTCTTCGTTTCACATCGAACATCCAGCTGCTGCACACGCAAAGAGAGGTGGCCAGCTAACTGCTGTCCCAAAACCCAAGGCAAGCAGTGACATCCGGGATCAAGCACATCATCGAACTTCCCAAAAGTTTCTTTGATGGCTACAGTTGACTGGTCCACTTGAACACAACATAAAGCTTGGCCCATTTTTCACTCTGCATAGCACAGTAACCATCAAAGGTGCACAAACACAATTGGTAGAGACTTAACAAGGTACACTAAATAAATAGACAAAACAAAATTAAATCACACAACAACAACCTTGAATGATAAATGAAATACACAAATCTTTGTGTGCTAAATAAATTTAATTGTAAATAAACAATAGTTTCTCACTATAACTGCATAGAATATCCCCATTATAAAGAAATAATAACATAATTTGCTTCCAGACAGTAAGAAAATGACATATATTCTTAAAAAAAAAACCCAGAAAAGAATTATAGAAACAGGGCATAAGGTTCAACTTTCAAATGTCACCTAAATGTTTGAAAAAACTTGGGTCAGGATGAAAAAACCAATTGAAACTCCAGCGTTTGAGTTCGACAACAATATGAATCAGAAAACAACATAAAGAACACAAACACTTTTATGCGATCAAGCGAGCTTACTGTGAACAAAAATAGTTGGAACTGATATCGAACTCACAATCAATCAAACTGCTACATATATAATTAGAACAAACATGTTATAATTGTCATCAATGACATCATGTAAAAACATCAGCCGGGTAGTATCTATCTGGGAGTGAGATTCTTAACAAACCAAGAATATTAATAAAGAAAAGAACCAATTCACACCGCAACAACAACAACAAGACATTTTTACTTTAATAGAAAGCAATGCAATAAGTCAGACCCACATAGCAAAAACACACTTCTGATAAAGACTAATTCTACATAGCAATGAAAATATTCAACAGTTTATGTATGTATTCAAATCTCTGGCCTTAAAAATCGCCGAAAAAAACTATCTAAAATTTACATATTCACCTGAGAACAATTGAAAGCCAAGCTGTAGCGTGAGGTTTTGAAAGAATATGAATGTTTGTACAGATTTTAATCAATCAGATAGATAGTGAGAAAGAAGCAAAATACAATAAAGTATTCAACGTGGAAAGCGCGATACTGATTGTGCCAGCAAATAATTAAATTAAATTAATAAATAAATATGATAAAATTCAACGCTGAAGTGGTCCATGACAATTACATTTAGCAGTAGCAAAAATTATATTATTCATAAATACTTTTCAAAACCCAGGAACAAAAATTACAATTTTCAATGTAACTGTTTTTATAAATCAAAATTATGAATCTGAAATTAAAAAAACAATAGCAAAAACCTAATTCTCAGATATTCATTAAAAAATTAAAAATTAAAATTGTGTAATGTTGCGTATAATAGTTATTCAGAAAAAATTTCAAAAAATTCAGACTTCAAATAATAGAGAGATTGAAAGCTCACCCCGAAGCGAAAACTGTGAGATTTTTGGCGCCGAGAGAGAGAATGGGAATCGAATTTGATAATAAATAAAAAAATGAGACGAAATTAAAGAGAGAAAGAGTGGGAATATATATAGTGGGTGGTGGGAGCGTGGAAACGACGGCGTAGTGGGAGGAAGAAACAGCGAAGCAAATTACAAAAACAGGAAAAACAAGAATGTGATGCGCGTTTGGTATTTTTTTATTATTTTATATATTGGTTTTTTGGTTTGTAACTGAAATTGGAAGAGACGTTAAGAGAAAAAGCAGAGAGAGTATTGATTTTGAGTGACAGAGAAGAGTCAGTTTGTTGTTGCAACGGATTTTGTTATGCCGGTTCGTGGAAGAGGTGTGACCTTTATGAGCAGTTTTCTGCCAAATTTTTAGAGTTGGATCTTGCCTTTTCAATTTTTTTTTTTTTGATAATAAATTTTTTTTTTCTTATAAATTTAATAAAAATATTTTATAGATTTTTTATGTAAGAATTTTTTTTTTCAAAAAAATCATTTTTCATTAGTTAACTGCATACTTTATAGCAATTTTTTTTTTTTATAACAAAATTGGATATAAAACCTAAATTGAATAACTTTAAAATTTAAAAAATTTAATTAAACGAAAAGGTAGTTAGAGGACTAAAATAAATTTCAAGTAAACTTAGAAGGGGGTAATTACATTTTAGCCTTTTTGTTTTTTAGTTTTTGTGATGTAGTTCAATATGTTCAATGGTTGGGTAGGGTGAAAAAATAACAGATTGTAATTAGTATTATCATAACCTTATTTTTATTTTTATTCCTCTAAAAAAATAACATTATTATTATTGAGATGAGTATTAACAATATTTTTATTGTACATTGTCAATTATAAATTACCACCTCAGTACATATAAAAATTCTTGTATAAAAAAAAAAATTGTTGTAAAATTTCTTATATCATTAGACATATAATTAGACTTATTAACCCTCTTAAACACGTGTTCACATTTTTTCATGTGCTATGGACACACACATATATATTGCTGAACATATCATCTCTTAAGACTTTAAGGTCAATTTCTTGCTAATTGTCACTTCGTTTGTTTCAAAAAAAAAATCCTTATGTGAAGATAATTTTTCACATGTTTTTGGGTTTTGATGAAGCTGTAAAATCACCAGTGAGTTACACGACCTTCCTACACTCGAAACACCACCTGCATAAGGAAAAAGAAGACCTGACAGAGAGCACCGGTGTGGTGCCGGCCAAATACTCTCTGAATGTCAAGTTAGAACTATTCTCACAACTCTAGAGTGCTAGAGAGGGTAAATTATGCGTACCTTGATTTATGAGGGTATTGGGGCTTTTATAGTAGTAGAAGGCTGAAGACTTTTCCTTATAGGAGTCTTTTTCATCAATCCCAAACGTGATGGACAAGACATTTCCATATAGAGAAGATTGCGCATATCTTCCGGAATCCTCTTAGTGCTAGAATTCCATTCACCTTGGGATTCTATGTGTGTCGCAAGTATTTCCCTTCTAGGGTTTTTGCCACATCTATTTATCACACCCCTAGGTATTTTGTGATTGAAAAATGTAGTAATCCCAAATTATAATAAATGCGATAAATTAATTCTTACCCAAAAAATAAAAGAGCCTCTGAGCACGTGCGTGAGCGCATGCTCAGAGGCTAGTAGATATATTTAAGGGTGTAGGTTTTTACCCCTAAAAGTTAGTCTATTATTTAGAAGCAATTTTCACCACAATTTTTAACTTTTATCTTTAAAGATAACTTCTCCAGTATCATTCTTGTTTTTGCAAATTTGCATATCTGGCAGGTGCTTACAGAATCATCAAATGTGCAATGAAAGGCACAAAAAAAGGACAATATTAAATTTCATATGGTAGGATATTTACAAAAAAAATGTTTTTTAACAACTACTTGATAGATTGACTACCACTTCGCTCACCCGAATTCATCCAATGTGCTTGTTATGCAATCTAACCAAATTGTTGATATGTCATCCTAAAAAAAAATACTAAAAAATAGAGAGTAAGGCTTAAATGTAAGAAAAACATCAGACAAAAATAAAAGGAGGAAGAGAGGGCACCCCTTAAAACACATGCACTAAAATAATGAGTCAAACTTGATAACCACAAAAAAAAAAAAAAAAAAAAAAAGGTAGACAAATCAATATATATTATTCCTATTCTTTAAAAAATAGTCATTAATTGGAGAAAATACTTAAACACCCATCAAACTGACCAAATAAAAGAAAAGAAAAGATAATGATGTGGAAATGATAAGGATAACAAAGTGTGATCCTATTTTGTAGGCACTATTTTACGTGGGAGTTAAAAGTTTTTTTTTTTTTCCTTTTAGAATTTTTTTTGAGAGATAATTACAACATGCTGTTAACCTCGCAGCTCGAACCATTTCCCTCCTAAACCCCCATACACTTTGTACGTGGAGAGGTGTCAATTCAGTTACAAGACCTTTGGCTTTTTCCTTTTAGAAACTAAATCACGATAAAATAATAAGTTTTTTTTTTTTTTTTCTAAACTAGTTAGCGGTCATCTAAATTAAATATATACATATATATATATATATATATATATATCAATGATGACTTAATAGAATTCAATGACGACTAAACTATAACTCCATAGAATTCAATGACTACTAAAATAGATGACCAAAAAAAAAAAAAAAAAAAGACGAAATGGTGATGAACTGCCAGTTTGAGGGCCAAGAAAGCAACATGAACTTCACCGAGAAGGAGGTCCAATGGGGGCAACAAAGAAGCATGGGCAAAAATAGCATTTCGATAATCAAATAGCAGCAACAATAGAGAATCCAGGTTGGTCCCATAATGTACGTGTTGGTGATGAATCAATTGATGCTAATTCAATGACTAACAAATTATTTAAAAAAAAAAAGAAAAAGAAAAAAAAAGAGTCACACAATAATACATAGAGTCACACTAAATGACAAAATATAATAACAAAGGAGAGTCACACAATACTACGTAAGAACCCAAAGACCAAGTGAAACTGAGTTCCCAATGCCTTTCTTATACAAACAACAAAGTACAACCCGGAAAACCAACATAAAAAACTACAAAGACCCAAATGTAGAGAAGAACGAAGCCGAATAGTATTGACCTCAAAGCCTACACATTAGTGAAGAGTCATTAAAAATGAAACATCTTTTAATAGCTTCTTGTGAAGGCCTGTAAAACAATAGACCAGAAAATATCCACTAAATCTCGAAATAACAATAAGCAAAACATGGCCAAATAGAGAAAGAAATTGAAGTAAGAAATGTAGAAATAAAAAAGTAAGATCAGACAGAGAGAGGGCTGAGATTTGATCTGAGAAAGAGCTTACCTCAAAACTACATGTTCAATGGTTGGGTAGGGTGAAAAAAATAACAGATTGTCATTAGTATTTTTGTAACCTTATTTTTATTTTTATTCCTCTAAAAAAAGTAACATAATTTTTATTGAGATGAGTATTAACAATATTTTTATTGTACGGTGATCATAAATTACCACCTCAATACATATAAAACTTGTTGTAAAATTTCTTATATCATTAGACATAAAATTAGACTTATTAACCCTCTTAAACATGTGTTCACATTTTCCCATGTGCTATATATATATAGTAGCGGAGTTAGGATTTTAGTTTAAGGCAAGATTAAAGAGAACAACGATAGTTACATACTATGTGTACAAAACACATAGCTGAAATCGTGTTCATGATTTTGAATTATAATTGCAAAAATGTCAAGATGAACCTTGGCTATAGATAACTTTGGTTAGAACTAACAAAAGTTACAAAACACCTTTGGAAATGGTGCGACTTTAAGCACATCTTAAAAACTAGTAAGGATTTCCTCTAAACACTTTAAATTCAAAACTTCAAAGAGCTAAGGGAGCTAGAGTGAAACTCCCCTGTTTCATGACTTTAAAACAGAGTGTATTTCCCAACTTTTGAAACTTTGCAACAATAGTAACTTGTTGACCCATGAAACCCATGGATTAGCTAATCAAGATTCCTTCAAAAATATTGATTTTCAATTATTGTAGAACACCAAAAGTGCTGTAAGACTTCAAATAATTATCTGAAAAAAAAAAAAAAAAAAAAAAAAACTATCGTAAGTCCATAATTAAGTTATCAGTTTGCTTTTTTCTTTTTCTTTTTTCTTTCAAATAATATGTAAAACTTATCTTTTTATTTGCCCCCCCTCAGCTCCGCCCCGTATACACACACACACACACACACATATATATATATATATATATATTGCTGAACATATCATCTCTTAAGACTTAAAGCTATTTTTTAGTTTTGCATGAGATAAAGTTATTTCTACTAGAATTTTTTGGAAAATAACTCTATCTTGCACCAAGCTAAATAAAACAAGTCAATTGATAATTTTCTAACTCATTTTAAAGTTTCTACTAAACATAGAAAAATTAGATAGTTTTATAGAAAATAATATTTGAAAAATAATTAATTTTTCATAAAATGTTAATATCAAAACAAATAGAGGGTATAACATAAGTTTTTCGATGTAAAACGCCAAGCAAACACTGTTGCGCATGCTATTGCTCCTTTGTTACGTCATGATTTAAGCTAAATAATTTTTTTTTAAAATATATACTCAAACTAAATAAAGTTGACTTTCCTTCTATAAAAAAAAAAAAAAATGTTACTGTGCAATTTTATCTTTTGACTTCACTTATTTAGTTTGACGTGATATAGAGTTGTTTCTACCAAATTTTTTTGAAAAACAACTCTATCTTTCACCAAACTAAATAAAATAAGTCAATTGATAGTTTTCGAACTTATTTTAAAGTTCTTACCAAACATAGAAAAATTAGATAGTTTTCAAGAAAATACTATTTGAAAAATAATTAATTTTTCATAAAATATTAATATCAAAACAAATAGAGGGTATATGACATAAGTTTTTCGATGTAAAACACCAAGCAAACACTGTTGCGCGTGCTCTTGTTTCTTTGTTACGTCATGATTTAAGCTAAATAATTTTTTTTAAAAATATATATACACAAACTAAGTTGACTTTCCTTCTCAAAAAAAAAAAAAAAGTTACTGTGCAATTTTATCTTTTAACTTCACTTATTTAGTTTGGAGTGAGATAGAGTTGTTTTTACTAAAATTTTCTGGAAAACAACTCCATCTTACACCAAACTAAATAAAACAAATCAATTAATAATTTTCTAACTCATTTTAAAGTCTTTACCAAATATAGAAAAATTAGATAGTGTAAGGACACAATTTGGTTTCTAAGCCCAAAAAGTAAAAGGATCTAGATCCAAAGAGCCCAATACAATGAATTTGTAGAGAGTGTGTTAGAAAACTAGGCTCTAATGAGTTGGGTAACAATTATAATGGATCCAGATGACAATAAAGTAAAGATAGACTGATTTTATCTAAAGAAAATCGTTCTCGGCACAATCCAAGGAGATCAGTTCTTGTATATATCTCTTGAATTTGATTACAAGCACAGTTCTTGTTGCTACAGTATTTTCTCTTAATTCTCTGATCCCTTTCTCTCAGGGTCTTTTTTCTATTTTATACTATCTTCCTTCTTTCATCTCTACCCTCCACGTGTAGATTAGATTGCTAGTGTTGATCCTTGTCCCATCAGCACCTTCCTGAAATCTTTAGGAGTAGCTGTAAAGTTGAAAATTACTGTTCAGGTATCACTTCCTCATTAATGTGGCCAGAGAGTTAGCTACAGAGTATTCAATGCGGTGGTAGCAGCTTTCTCTTAGATATTTCATAACTTTGCTTTGTCCTGAGCTTTCATGATGTATATCCTTATCAATAGAATCTCCTGGAACGTTGCTTCTGGATGGCAGACCGCACCTTCTGACCTCTGCTTCGCTCAATCGAGGAAGCATCCCTCCTCAGACCACCTTCTCAGACCATCATGACTAGACCCCTTTCTTTATTCATTAATGTCGACCTCCATAACAACATTTACTCGTCCTCGGACTACTAGGCGTCCTCGGATTGGGCCCCCGGCCCAATATATACTACTGGGCCTATTATCCCTACAGATAGTTTTCTATAAAATACTATTTGAAAAATAGTTAATTTTTCATAAAATATTAATATCGAAACAAATTGAGGGTATATGACATAAGTTTTTTGATATAAAACGCCAAACAAACACTGTTGTTCATGCTCTTGTTCCTTTGTTATGGCATGATTTAAGTTAAATAATTTTTTTAATATATACACAACCTAAATAAAGTTGACTTACCTTCTAAAAGAAAATCTTATTTTGCAATTTTAGCTTTTGACTTCACTTATTTAGTTTGGTGTGAGATAGAGTTATTTATAATAAAATTTTCTGGAAAACAACTCTATTTTGCACCAAGCTAAACAAAACAAGTCAATTGATAGTTTTCTAACTCATTTTAAAGTTCCTACCAAACATAGAAAGATTAGATAGTTGTAGGGGACGAAACTAGGTTGGCCCAGCCTAACTTGACCAAGAATGGGTTGAGTTTAAGGTCCAATACAACTAATTTATAGAAGTTGATGACAAGCTAAGTCAAGAAAAAAAAAGAGATTTTTATATAAGTTTCTTCCTCGGGCTAGCTGAGGAGCAACAATTCTGTTGATTTATACTTCTCAGTTTTACAATGATTACTTTCTCTCTTTATTGCTCTTATTTCTCTTTCCCAACTTTTTCTAATCCCCATTCCTGGAGGAGCTTCATTCCTTTATATAGCTGCTTGGATTGCATCCCAGTCCTCCACTTGGATAGCCGTTGATCCTTACTTGGACTTGTCTCATCATTGCCTTGCTGCTGGTGGTAGAGTAGGTTACAGGCTGTGGGGCACTGTTCAAGGGTCACTGTTCAGGAGTTATTTTGCCATTAATGCGGTAGGCTGAGTTGGTATAGTGCATTAAATGCAGAGGTGATGGGTGCTTTATCTGGAAGTTTCATCCTTCCCTTACTTGCACATTTCTACTTCCTTCCTCAACCTTCAACCTATGGCCTTGGTGGTTTGTTCCCGGTCTCCCGAGGAGCATTTGCTCATTGGGCTCCATGGGTGAGCCGTTTTCCTCGGTTTCTCTGACTGGGTTATCCTAACTAGGCTGGGCCTGATCTAATAATGCTCATTGGGCTCCACGGGTGAGCCGTTTTCCTCAGTTTCTTTGACTGGGTTATCCTAACTAGGCTGGGCTTGATCTAATGAATAGTTGGGCCCTATTGTCCCTCAGGCGGATTCTACCCAATGATTCTCTTTCTTAGGGCTTCCTCCTCCCACAATAGCTTTCTAGAAAAATACTATTTGAAAAATAATTAATTTTTCATAAAATGTTAATATCTAAACAAATAGAAGGTATATTACATAAGTTTTTCGATGTAAAACGCCAAGCAATCATTGTTGCGCATGCTCTTCTTCCTTTGTTACATCATGATTTAAGCTAAACAAATTTTTTTAATATATACACAAACTAAATAAAGTTAACTTACCTTCTCAAAAAAAATGTTATTTTGCAATTTAATTTTTTTTATTGATATTATAGAACAACATGCGATAGATTTAATGCATATATTTATTTCATATTAAGAACTTATTATTATAAAACCACACAATATATTTAAATCCTATCATCTTATCATTTAATGTAATTATTAAACAATATTTTTAAAGAAAATATTTTATCAAGTGTTTTTTGAGGGAAAACATAAAAGTACCATAAAAAATTTAAATACTAGTAACAAAATATTAAACTAAAATTTGATGCTAATTTTTTGTTCTACTTCTACATTCTTATGGTTGTCTTTTAACATTTTTACATTTTAATTTTCCAACTGCCCGCATGGAGCATAACTTCTCCAAAAGAGTAATATATTTTATGCTTTCCAATGTGGTAATATATATATATATATTGATAGACCATTATGGTAATATTGATATGATATAATTGAGTTTGTGGACCATAATATTGATTTTTATTTTGTAGTGGACTTGGATTTTTTTTTTAATGGGAGCAGACTTTGGGTTTGGATAACTACAACAATGACGTTTCAAGTTCAACATGGCCTTGGATAAGAGCAATGGACCAAATAGATGAGGTCAAATTTATTTGGTCAATTCCAGTACTAGTACTCAACAAGGATATGTATTGGTGCTTTGCCATACTCTATTCCATTGAAGTTAGTGGACTAAAAGCTCTGTTTGTTTGAATGCCCATTGAATTAATACTTCTTTCGTGCTCGTCCCTCAATATTATTATTATTATAGATAAATTCAATAAGCCTATACCTTTATCTTTTATTATACGATTGCGTAATTGTGTTTTTTTTTTTTTTTTTTTTGATAAGGATTGCGTAATTGTGTTGAGAAAGGAGAGAGGGAATTTTTGGAAACATCTTATTTTGCTTTTTGTTAAAAATGTGCTAAAATATACTTGTATTTTGAAGAAAAAAAAAAGTAAGAAAAAGTGAGATTTTAAAAAGTTATACCTAAAAAACTGACTTATAGTTTGTTCCCAAACACTTATTGGATATGCAATCTTTTTTTTTTTTTTTTTTGGTGAGAAATATGCCAATCATCTTATTGAAATTAACCTGAAAAATCAGCTATTACAAGTTTATTGATATCTAGAGGAGCAGACTCCATTTAGAATTTTTTTATAAAAAAAACTTAGCTCTCCTTGCTAAGACATGATCTACCCCATTGCCTTATCTATAAGTACGAGCAAAAAACCAACTTTGAAAAGAATTTACCAAGGACATAGAGTCTCTTATCGAGTAACCCAAAGCGTAGTCAAACATATTGCCTCTCTGTAGGGCATTAATGAGTAAGGACAATCTTCGAGTCACCTTCAAAAATAGACTTACCAATACCAAGTTCTTGAGCAAAGAGAATTGCTCTTCTTGCTGCCAACATTTCCAAAGTAACCACCGAAGAATTTGTATTTTTCCAGAGAGAGAGAGAGGCCATAACTTCACCTCTATGATTGCGAACCACAACTCTAATACCAACTTCCCCTTCCTCCTCAAATAGGGCACCATCAAAATTTGTTTTGTAGCAATCTTCATCAGGTGGTTTCCAAACTTTTCTGACCCTTTGGATTTTTTCCACCCGAGTTTCACTGCCTTTCTTGTGCAAAGCCAAAAAATATTTCTGCCTCAGTATCCATTTGATGCTTAATGCTTTCCTACCAAACTTCCTTTATTCTACACAATCCATTTTCCATATGGATGACTAAGGTAATTAAGGAGAAATTAACTAGGGTAGCATATGAATATGATTGTTCAAAGCCTTGGTTAGTTGACCGAGAATAAACAAATTGATTATTTATTGAAACTTAAACACTTCGGAGAAGAAAATAAGTCTGTTTCATTAAGAAATAACATTTTTCCCCACATGACAGTAATTATAAAGCTAATATCATTCTTTTTGCTTCATTGTATGTTATAAATGAATTGCTGTTTAGTATTTTCATCTGTGTTGGCAGATTCCTGTTCAACTCTTTGACAGAAGCTCATGCAATATGTACGCCATTAAAAAAATCTATTTATTATATTTTTACCAATTATGCAAAGACATACCATAGGGTAAACTACATATTTGGTTCATATTCTTTATATCATATTTCAATTTAGTCTTTAACCTTTCAATTGTGTCAATTTGGTCCCTAAGCTTTCATTGTCATGTCAATTTAGTCATTGTTGTTATCTCTTAGATATAAATTACTAACATGGCAAACGGTCAAAATAAAAAATTAGTTTAAAAAATTAGATCATTGTTACATCAACGGAAATTAATTTTTTATTTTGGTTGTTTGCCACGTACGTCAGCAATTTCTATCTAAGAGATAATGACAGTAACTAAATTAAAGACCAAATTGACACAATTGAAATGTTAAAGACCAAATTGAAATATAATGTAAAAGATATAAAACAAATATAGTTTTACATCATTTAATCTCATACTTCTCATCAAATTTTTATCCATTATTTTTCCTCCAAAAAAAAAAAAAAATCCATTATAATAATACAATGAGAATAAAATCAACTTGGAAAAAAAAATTATAAGCATGAGAAATCCAAATTTATTTCTCGTTGTACTTGTTTATTTGTTTATTTATTCCTTATAACAAGTGAGGAAAAGAGATTGAAATTTCTCCTATATTAAAAATGTGAATAATGTTAATGAATCACAATATTCTTAACTACTATATTGAATTGGTTTTGATTGTAAATATAAAAATAAATGTAATCTTTACTCATAAAGCAACATGAACAAGTTATGCAATAAAAAATCTTCTGTCTTAATGTCATAATGTGGATGCTCCATTTTATATTCCATTCAACTCAAATTGACACAATCTTTTTATTCCCCTGTAACCAAATTTAAAAGGGAAAAAAAAAAAAAAAAAGAAGAAAAAGCATACATGATACACCTATCGTATTGCAAAAAATAATAGATCATAATACTTGGAATTTTTTGTTCACAATCAGTGAATGATATTGACATATTGTTATTGTATGTAGGTTTCACAGCAATTAAAAAAAAGTTTGATTGTGCTTCTAAATAACAATGTTTTCAAACAGGATATAATCTCACGTGTCTTGGACTTTTTAAAAAAATAATATTACATATATATATAAATATTTTTTTTTTTTTGAAATATAAGAGTAATAAATAAATAAATAAAAGGAGGAAGAAGAAGAAGAAAAAAGAGAGACTGAAAAAGAGATTTTATTGCTTATTGCTGAAAACTGAAAACTAAAAATACTGTAGTAAAATAATTTTTAAATGTGTGAATAGTGCCGTGAGATCTAGTTTTAAAATTGTTTTTGCTGAAAAAAGTACTTGCGAATTCCGTGAACAATGCACAGGACCTACCATTTTTCAGCAAAATGTTGTAACGCACCAAAAATCGTGCGTTCCAAATGCACACCGAGAGAAAGAGCCTTGCGTATGGGGCATAAAAACTATCCAATGAAGAATATTATTTAAAATTTAATGGTGGTACTACTAGGTTGGTTCCAAAACCATTAAGGTAGTGTTTTGGATTCAACTTATTCTGCGTCTGCATTTAGTCATTTCACGTTTCCTTCTTTTTTTCTTTTTCTTTTTTTCCTTTTTTTTGCCCTGCACACGTTTCAACTTTAGGGGACAAAGTCACTGTTCATGCACTATTTACGCACTGTTCACGGGACCCACAACTACTTTATTCAAAAAAAAATATTAAAAATGGGTCACACGGTACTATTTACACATTTAAAAATTATTTTGCTACAGTGTTTTCAGTTTTCAGTAAAATAAGTTGTATCTAAACGGATCCTAAGTCCATTTATGTTTATTTAGGGAAAGATATGGCCTTCCCTATGTGTTTATACTTTATATAATGGAGCAAAAGGCTTAATTATATTATAAACTCTTTGTATGTTGAGTTAACCGGAGTTTTTATATATACTCTAGAAGGCTTTATATACATAAATTTTTTTTATAACACATTTAAGCATAGTATTAGTGGCGCCTTTAAGCCTAAGGCCCCATTTTTGAATAATTCTACCCTTTATAAAAAGGCCCCCTCCCATTATAAAACAATCATGTTAGGCATTATTGTTAGGCAATTTTTTTTTTAAAAATTTTATTATGGGGAATTACTTTTAATAAATAGGTAATTGTAATTTATTCTTTATCTTTCCACTTTTTCATTCTTTCTACTAACACATGCATAATGGAAAATACAAATATTTTCTCCCAACATTTTTATCCTCCCAACCAAACAAAATATAGATATCAGACATACCGACCAATAAGAAATAACATTTATAACTTTGAAGTAAAGATGGTAATGGGGTGGGTCGTGGTTAGAGTAGGGTGTGTCCTATCCCTATTTTGGGGTAGAAAAATTGGTGTGAGGCGAGAGTGGACCAAATTAGGCAGCGAGACATGTTAGAAGTATTTTGTAATTTTATATGAGATGGTTTTGTCATCAATGGGGTAAAGATGAAAGAGAAAAAAAAGGTAATTATTTTCTTTTGCTAAAAAGAGAAAAGTGGTTTAAGAAAGATTATATTGTGTATATTTAGTTTGGACAAGCAAAATTCATCCCAACACCATTAACTATTTTGGGTGGGGAAAACCTCTGATAACATTGTAGAGACGTGAAATGGAGAATTTTGAGCATCCCTACTTTCCGGTAAACGTGCCATACATTAATTAATCGTTTTCTAACAAACAGGTTCATGTAATCTTATACAACTCTTTTTTTTTTTAGCACACTATACAATTTTTTTTCCAAACTAGTTTTTGGAAAAAAAAAAACCCTTCAAACTTCTTATATACATATATATTTTATTAGATGTGAATTTAGAAAATCTAACCTCTAGATTGCATTTTCTTATTATATTATTCATGCTTACAAAATTTCAAGGAAATCAAAGATCAATAACTACGTAATCAATCAAATATTTAAAGTTCAAGTTTTTTTGGTCTAAAATTATGCATAAAAAATAAATTAGTTGATTAAATAATAAATAACATTCAATTTAAATGAAATTTGACATACATATTAAGAACATGTAAATTCTCATCCAATATATATATATATATATATATGGGGAAATTGCACTTTACCCACCTGTGGTTTAGCCCGTTTTAACAGTGTCCACCCATGGTTTAAAAGTTATCACTTAACCCACCTGAGGTGGCCTCCGTTAGACCCCCGTTACCCACCTCTGCCCTTTCTGTTAGAAAATCCCCTTTACTATATAAGCCAAAATTAGAACCCAATTAGAACCCTAAAAAATGGAAACGAGCTCTCTCCCTCTCTCTACCTTAGAACCCCCAAAAATCCCAAAACCCACAATCCCTTTCTCTCTTTACTTTGATTGCCAAAGTGAAATCCCCGAACTCTTGCAAGCAAGGAGGAGGTGTGCAAAAGCTTGGGTTTTCCTCTATATCAGGTATGAAATGACTTTCTAGGGTTTACCATTGTTGTGTTTATTCTTTTTCAATGTGTAACGATTGATGAAGGTGATTCAGATTAAAGTTTTTCTGTCATAAAATTAGTGATTTACCATTGTTGGGTTTACCATTGGTGTGTTTATTCTTTTATAGTTGACATTGATGACTGTGGTCCCTAGGAATATTTTGGTTAGATGCATCTTTAGGTTGTCTGTGGTCCCATGGAGACAAATTGTTTAGTTGGTTGTGTTTCTTGTCTCTGACCCCACATTAAATGGTATTTTATGTGCAACTGAAATTATTTTGCTTTTGTCATTGGTGCTCTCTGTGTATGTGTTGGTTATGTATTTAATTACTGTTTTTTGTGCGTGTATTTTAACTCCTGTAGATGGCTGCTGAAATTCATTTTGATTTTACTATTCACCATAGTGGGAATTTTGAGTGGAACCCTAGTTTAGAGTATGTAGGTGGTGAGGTATCTACAATGGGTAATGTTGATCCAGATCTACTAAGTCATTTTGAGATACAAGGCATTTGTGCTGAGGCTGGGGGACCTATTAACAGTAGGATTTATTATTTAATACCTGGTGGTGACTTAGAGCAAGGGTTAAGGTTTATTACTTCAGATGATGATGTGACCTACATGTGTGAACTACATGCTGAATGGCCAACAAATGAAATCACACTTTATGTAGAACCTGAAGTTGAACCAATTGCTATTGAAGAACCTATAGTTGAACCAGAACAACCAATTGCAGCAAACCAGCCATGGGAAATGAATGATGAAGATGATGATACTGATCGTGAGGAGGTGACCAATACTGTTAGATTATCTGTAGTTGACCAAAATGATGTTAGTGAAGAACCTGTTGAGGGTTTAAGGGATGGTAGTGTTAGTGGAGCTGTGCATGTGGATGACCATGCTACCCATGGACAAACTGTTGGTAGTGAAGATGTTCATGTGGATGAACCTGATTGGCTAGATGAAGGATATGAAGGACCAGATTATCCTGATGACATATTTGGTGCCCAGAATAATGAGGTGCCCAATATGAGAGAGCATCAAAGAGATACTGAAAATGTAAATAAGGGAGATGGTGTGTGAGAGCCAGTTACAAATAATGGGAAGAGACCAGAAGCTGCTGCCAGTGATCAAACTGCTGATGATAATGATTGGGCTGAAAAAGCTCTTGATGATGATGACGCTAGGAGCATAAACAGTTCTGAGAATGAGAATGAAAGGGTGAGATGTCCAGAGTTTAATGAGAAGACTGGCATGAGTAACTCTCAGTTATGCAAGGGTATGAAATTCCCAAATAGGAAGGTGTTTAGGGCTGCCTTGAGGGAATATGCAGTGAAAAAGCCTGTGGAAATTAAGTTCAAGTTTAATGAAAAGACCAAAGTTTATGTCCACTGCAAGTATGAATGTGGTTGGAGGGTATATGCATCACAGATTTCAGGGGAGTTAACCTTCTAGATAAAGACCATGATTCCAACTTGTACATGTGGAAGGACATTCAAGCATAGCTAGGTCACTTCTACATATATGGCTAGGAAATACTTGGATGATTTCAACAAAAACCCTGATTGGGCAGTTTCTAGTGTGAAGCATCGAGTTATGCAGGATGTGTCTGTGGACTTGAGCATAAATCAAGTGTACAGAGCTAAGAGGAAAGCTAGAGAGTTCATACTAGGTGATGAGAGGTTGCAGTATGGGAAGCTTAGGGACTATGCAGAGATGATTAGAGTATCTGATGTGGGGAGTAAGGTGATTTTGCAAACTGAGATTACTGAGCCTAACACACAACCCAAGTTCAAGAGGATATATGTGAGATACAATGCACAGAAAGTTGGATTCTTGGGGGGGTGCAGGCCACTTGTAGGATTAGATGGTTGCCACTCGAAGGGCAAGTTTGGTGGACACATATTATCAGCAACTGCAAGGGATGGGAATGAGAATATTTTCCCTGTTGCATTAGGTGTAGTTGAGCAAGAAAACAAGGATTCTTGGGTGTGGTTTTTACAAACATTTGCAGATGATATTGGGAGGCTAGATGAGCTGAATCTGGTGTTCATTTCAGATAGGCAGAAGGTAATACAATTCACTTGCTTTTTGAGGTTGCTGTTTGTTCTTAATCATTACATTTCTGCTTTTTGAAAGTTTTGTTTTTTTATTCTTAGGTAGATGGTGTTCATTTTTGTTTTTTGGATGTTTTTTGATTGTATTTATGATAACCAGGGATTGATACCTGCCATGGAGATATTGTTCCCAACAATTGAACATAGATTTTGTGTGAAGCATATTTACAACAACTTTAAGTTAAACTTCAAGGGTTTAGAATTGAAGACTGCATTATGGAGGTGTGCTGCAGCAACAACAGTTAGGGAATTTGAGAAGAGAATGCAAGATATGAAGGAATTGAACAAAGAAGCATGGGAGTATCTAGCAGACATCCAACCAACCCAATGGACCAAGTCACATTTCACTCCAAGGGCCATCTCTGATTGTTATGTGAACAATCTTAGTGAGTCATTTAATTCTATGATACTAGAAGCTAGGGATAAGCCTATCATTGCCATGCTAGAGTGGATTAGGGTTAGGTTGATGACTAGAATGTACAGTAAGAGAGCTGGGATTGAAAAATTCACTAATGACATATGTCCAAACATAGTGCAGAAGCTTGAGTAGTTGAAAGTTGATTCTAAGTCATTTTCTGCTATTCCATCAGGTTGCTATATATATGAGGTTGATAATGAGTATGAGAGGCATGTGATTAACCTTACAAGAAAGTGTTGTACTTGTAGAGTTTGGGATTTGACAAAAATCCCATGTAAACTTGGTGTTGCAGCAATCTATAAGAACCTGGAGAGGCCTGAGGATTATGTGCATGCATGCTATAGAAAAGATGCCTATGTGGCTGTATATAAGGAGATGATTACCCCACTGCCTGACCAAGATGAATGGGTTGAAATCAACCAACCTGCCCTTGTTGCTCCAATTGTGTACAAGCCTCCAGGCAGGCCACCAATGAAACTGAAGAAAGATGCAGATGAGCCAAACAACCCATACAAAATTTCTAGGTCATATAGACCTATAAAATGTGGATTTTGCCATAAGGAGGGGCATAATTCAAGGAAGTGTAAGGCTGGAATAACTGGTGAGACACCATGGCAAAGGAGGCAGAGACTTGAGAGGCAAAAAAAATTTGTAAGTAAAGCAAGAATGTATTCACTATGACAATTATATTACAAATCTATTTCTGATGTAAGACAATTCTTTTTGTAGGGACAAGAGGGACAAGGAACAAGCACTGACCAACCAAGTCAGGGTGCAACTTCAGTACCTCAGCCAACAAGTCAGCCAGACATGAGGTTTGTAAGGCAGCCACCCTGGTTTGCCAACCAGCCAGCCAACCAGCTAGCCAGCCAGCTAGCCACCTAGGCATCCACCAAGGAGGTTTGCAAGACAGCCACCCTAGTTTGCCAACCAAGTAGCCAACCAACCAGCTATCCAACCAGCTAACCAACCAGCCAGCCAGCCAGCCAGCCAACCACCTAGGCAACCACCAAGGAGGTTTGCAAGGCAGCCAACCACCCAAGCAGCTAACTAGGCAACCAATCAACAAGCAAGGCAGTCAACAAGATTAGCAAACAAGAAGGCCAACCAGGCAACCACTATTCAAGCAAGGCAGCCACCTAGATCTACAAACAAGGCAGCCAACCAGCAAACAAGGCACCCACATGGACCAGTAAACAATGCAACCAAGCAAACAACCAGTCAACTAACAAGTGGGGTAGCTAGCCATTTAACAAGAAAGCCAGCCACCCATCAAGCAAGTCAACCTATCAACCAGCCACAAAAGTAGCCACTGAGATAGCCAACAGGCAAACCCTACACACAGCCAACTGAAACATCTGCTTTAGCTTCAAGCAGATCACCACCATCTGCAGCAGATTCAAGCAGACCACCACCAAGTAAAGCACCCATAGCTCAATGGTTCTCATGCAGCCAACCCATCTCTCATACTCCTAAGGAAACATAAGACACAAGAAAACCTCTATCTCAAGTATATACACAAACATAAACACCACCCTTTATACTTACATAAAACACTGGATTAGATCTTGATATGGAGTTGCTATGTATTTTGCAGCCTTTAAGGGGGTTGGTACCACCACCAAGGGTAGTTGGGAGCAGTCATCTGTTCTTATATGGGAGAGGAGGTGAATTAAGAGCTGAGACATCTAGTGCAATGTTCTCAACAGGCAGGGGCAAAGGCAAGGACAAAGGCAAGGTCTTTGGGAAATGAAGATTGGAAAATGTGCAAGCAGAAACTTTACTTTACTTTTTTTGTTATTGTGCATGTCTGATAGTGGCATGTCACCACTTTTTTGTTATTGTGCAGAACTTTATACTGTAAAGTTACTTTGTTATTGTCTTAGTGGGGACAGAACCACCTATTATGTAGATGAAATTTGGCAGTGTTTAGCCATTAATGTTAGGTGGAGTCCACTTGTTTTGAACAATGCTTATTATATATGTATGGAATGGTACTCTTGCTTTAAAACATACTTCTTTATGCTTCTTCAATTGATGTAAACAAAATCTTGTGGGGTGCATATCCTTGCCTACCCAATTGATGTAAAACATACACAATCTTTATAAAGAAGAACAGATTGCATACCCTATTCAAATTATAAGAACACATTACATAAAGAACACATTACAAGGCAGCATTACATATTACATAAACAAGGCAACATGCTCTATTCAAATTACAAGATCACATTACATAAGGAACACATTACATAAACAAGGTAGCATTACATAAACAAAACAGATTACATAAAGAAGAACACATCACATAAAGAACACATTGCATACTCTATTCAAATAAACAACAACATTACATAGTGCCAAATACATGGAATACACTTGTCAAAAGTGGTAGTACCCAAAATTATACAATAACTACAACAACTTGCCTTCAAGGTAGACTCAATGGCTTTGTTCCAAATTCTTCCATCCTACCAGAAAACACAAAAAAAATAGCAAAAAACCCCTATGACACAACAAGTGCAAATTTGTACTTCTGTAACTTCTCTTTAGCTATCCTCTCTCTCACCCTAGCTTTTTCTTCCCTTCGCTTGGCTATTTTTTCCCTCTCAATAGCTGCTGTTTCCTTATCACTAGCCTCATTTTCCTTTTCCTCTGCAACTCTTGCTTGATTCTTGTACATACTGAATCTTGCAAGGACAATGGGTGCAACTTCAGACTCATGCTTACATGTTTTGCCATCCAACCACCTAAAATATTTACAAGTAGGTTCAT
Organism: Notholithocarpus densiflorus; assembly: GCA_030021035.2. NCBI lineage: Eukaryota > Viridiplantae > Streptophyta > Magnoliopsida > Fagales > Fagaceae > Notholithocarpus > Notholithocarpus densiflorus. The sequence goes on along the minus strand of JARYZH020000053.1, from coordinate 2,686,180 downwards.
CATCCTACAAACAAAATCAAATTAGGGTTATTCATAAAGCCAACAAAACCAGAAAACCAACAAAACCAGAAAATAAAAAAGGAAAAAAAATCTGAAAACCAACTATTACTCACCACATTATAGTAGCTGCACCCATAAAACCTTCTGCCAAAATTGTTCAAGGTCAGAGCAGTCTGTAGCCGACAACGGTCAGTAGAGCATGAATGGTGACTGGAACCCGAGCAATAACTTGAAGAAGACATGTTCAGATTTCACTTTGGCAATCGGAGTACAGAGAGAAATGGGTTTGGAGATTTTTAGGGATCTTGATATAGAGGAAATGGGTTTGGGGTTCTAAGGTAGAGAGAGAGAGAGAGCTCGTTCCTTTTTGTAGGGTTCTAATTGGGTTCTAATTTTGGCTTATATAGTAAAGGGGATTTTCTAACGGAAAGGGCAGAGGTGAGTAACGGGGGTCTAACGGAGGCCACCTCAGGTGGGTTAAGTGATAACTTTTAAACTACAGGTGGACACTGTTAAAACAGGCCAAACCACAAGTAGGTAAAGTGCAATTTCCCCATATTTATATTTAAAGAATTGGATGGATTTCTCTCCTTTGTCCTTATCTCGTTCAACTTACAAATACAGATGCCCTTTTAGTAGCGGACGTGTCCTTCTATTTTAGGATTTTGAAGTACTATCATTTTACGCTTTAACTCTAACTCTCAAATATATTATCCTTTAAGGATTGAAATCAAGTGCAATACGTTTTAAGGATTTTAAAGTACTATCGTTTCACGCTTTAAGGATTGAGATAAGGATTGAGATCAAGTGTAATATATGATACGATTAGTATGAATGATTAAAATTTGAAATTCCAAAAAGAAACTTTAAAACTTAACTATTAAATATAAAAAATGAGTAAAAGTAAATAAAAGTAAAAAAAATGTTATGAGTGGATTGGGATGAATTCCAATACTAGAGGTTATTACAATATACGACAAAGAAACGTGGGCAAGACACGAGCTGACATGAATGAAGCAAACGCAAACGCAAACCAATCACAATTACAAAACCAGAAACAAAAAAAAACAAATTCCATTTTGTTAAATCAATAAGACAGACACACAGAGAGTTCCATTTTGTTAAATCAATAAGACAGAAACAAAAAAAAACAAAAAATCCATGAGAATTTCCACCATGTTTTCCTTACAAAATCAGTACTCATCAGCAATCAAGACCTTCCCTCACTCCTCAGCTTTCTTCTCATCATCTACCACCAATTCTTTTCCTCTCCAAACCAAATCCCGGAACTTTGTTTCCCTCAAGGAATCTTCATTTCCTGGGAAATCAATCTCCACCAAACCACGACAGCTCTGCGTCATGGGCTCTAAATCATCTGACGATGGATTCAACCAGCCTAGCTTTCAGGTGAGATCACACTTGAATATATAGTTCTGTGCGGTTGAGTTTGTTTTTCTTTTCAAATTGAAAAACAAAAGCCCAATTTGATTATATATATATTGCTTTTCGTTTGAATTTATTGATTCCCTACTGGATGGCTGAAGATATAAAGGAAAAGAATTAAGGGGTTTTAGTTAGCTCAACTGGTCATCAACAAGGAATTAGGATTACACCTTAAGAAAAAAAGGAAACACATTGATGTTTGGACTTATAATTAATAACCTATTTTTCCTAGTTCAAATTTATTTGGGACCCACTAGGTTTCATGTGCAGCTTAGTGCATTTTATTTTTTGGGTCATAATTGCTCAGAATATAAACCAAATAGAAAGGTGAGGAGGATAATGTTAGTTTGCACAACATTCATAAAAAGAAAAAAGAATTGTTGTTTTTGCAACAGAATTGTGCAGGAACCTAAAAAAAAATCCAATATTAGTGGTTGTGACTACTTTAGATAATTTGATTCTATGTGATGTACACTTGATTAAAGCCCAAATGGCTTAGAAAGTTGGGTCCAGGTGAACTGGTAAACTATTATCATACCCAAATGCAGAGTGATATAGAAATTGTCAAATTAGGAACAAACCTGAGCTTTTATTTGCATTGTTACTTTTCAAAAAAAAAAAAAAAACTTTTTATGATGCTTTTTTGCCAGGTTGGCTTAAATAGGATTTTTAGTTCATCATTTGTTTATGTTTATCTTATTCTTCCAGATTGATATGTCTATGTTGCAGGGAGGTGAATCATTTTTAAGGAGTGTGCTGGCAAGTATGGAAACAGTGTACTTAAATAGGAACCCCACAGCAAAAGCAATCTTGGAGCTTGTTCAGTCTGTGGACAGTGACCATATTTTCTATGATCATCTTGCATTTAGGACATTTGGGGTATTCTTACTTATCTTTAATTTTGTACTTGGATTAAATTTTCTCTGTTACTCACTGGTTACAAGGCTTATCTATCACTGATCTTTCTACATTTCATTGCTTCCTATTAGTATTAGGCTTGTAGACGATATATTTTCAATATGAACGACATTTTTGTCATAATATTTATACAAATACAAATACTTAAATAAGCTATTGTAAGATGGAAATTCATCTAATGCTCAAACATACATGCACATACATATTTACTGAAAAAGACATGTTAATTATGGAGGCAACAGAAAATGATTTTGGATAGAACATAGTGATAGAAAATAATACATTTGGTCTCTTTCAATTAATCTATTGAGGATTTGTAGCCAATGCCAAAGTTTTGAGAGTAAAGCTTTGTCATTATCTTGTTGTGTAGTTGCATTGGTATAAAATTGTTTTCATTCTGTGTTATAATGCACAATTTGTCTTTCTTTTGGAACATATTAGGTGAACGGTTATGGGATTGACTCCATAGCTAAGTTTTTCCTCGATTTTGGCTATACACAACGGGAGGAGTTGAGGTTTCCTGCAAAGAAACTGAAAGCACTGTGGTTTTCCCCTCCCAGTATTCCCCTTCCTGGTGGTGGTAATCGAGTCAATGGGCCTTTACCAAGAATATTTATATCAGAGCTTCTTGTAGATCAGATGAGTACTCAGACTCAGGTATGTCCTAGGGACTATTCCTAATGAAGAAATAATCTGCATTTTGCACTTTGGCTCCAAGTGATATTGTGACTATTCTTGTGGGTCAGGTCTCTTTTTCTTTTTGCTAAGATTTCCTTCTCAAAGCTTAGTGAAAATAAATAGTATGTTATGTTCGTATTTTCTGTTCTGTCTCAAATCCCTTGTTATGTCATGTATTTCTCCAATTTGGCATACTCTTGTACTGCTTTATTGATACTTGATATCCCTATGCTGCCTTATTAATTATTGTAGTGTACTGTGTTTTTTGGGAAGAAGGTTAGTGAAACTACTTTTGGAAGTTTATGATGATGCTTTAAGATTTGTGATACATAGTTTTCACTGACTGTCAAAATCCTGCTACTTTAATAGAATGAAAATGCTTTATCTAAATGTCAAAATCCAACATCTAATTATTCTACTGATTTAAAATTCCAAAATTTGTGAGTTCTTTTTACTTTTGTTGCTACCATCCATCAAGTGCTCTATAAAATTTATAAAAAAAAAATTATATACCTTCACATGCAAATTACTTCAACAGTACATATATCAGTGACATTGTTGTTATAACTTTTTCTTTCTGCATTCAGGATATAATTAGGAAATACACTGAAATAGCTGGCAGTGGAAAAAATCATGCAGCTCTTGCAAGTTCCCTGGGATCTCTAACATGGGGAAAACCCTTATATTCAGAATTCCAACAGTTGGCAAGGTACTTCGTTTGTCTGTGTATGCAGCACTGTTTATATGAACAAATATTTGACCTTTTTGGATAGGATGATTACTTAAATTTATGCACACTTAAGCACAATGGCATCCTATAGCCTAGGCGCAAAGAGAAAATACTCACCTGATTGAAGTTATCACACAATTTAAAAAAACATAACACAGTAAATTTGAAAACAATTATTAATAGACGATATGATAATCATGTGATCAGCTAATTGCATAAAATTAAAACTATTGTTTTATATAATTCTCTTGTGATTTACAAAATTTACACAACAAAGATATTTGATAGCCATGATCAAAATGATGTACATGGTTGAATCAAAATATACTTAAACGGCAAAAACCAAAAGGCACTAGAATGGTAAGTAGTGACTTTTAAGCCTAACAGATATTTTAGATGTCTTATTCTCGAATTTTTTATGAGGGATTGAGGGGTGGGTTTAACATACACACAAAACTATATGCATTGTATCACACCATAAATTTGGTCTTTGTATAACAAATTCAAGGTCCATATCAATAGCATAAAGATTTAACAGTTAAGTTCAGTAAGTTTTTAAAATAAAAGGAAAAAAAACGCTTTTTTTGCACTTTGTGCTTATTGAAAGCGCTAAAATAAGTACACATAATGTGCACATTTTCCAAAGGCACTTTGCTTTAGGTGCAAAAAGCATTTAAGGCTTGGCACTTTGTGCCTTAAGCACACTTTTCCCATTACTTTAGGCATTATATTTTTGGTTTGGACTTCATTATCTGGAAATAGTAAATCTTGATTTATATATTTGGGACCTTACCTTCCATCTTGAAAGGCTTCTGTTTCGTTTTTGGATACATAGGGAAAGTGAATATGCGGCATGGACCCTTGTCAATGGGTATGCACTGAACCATGTCACTATTTCCACTCATCAACTAAAATCTCACTTAAGAGATATCAAAAGTCTCAATCAGTTCATTGAAGAAAATGGGTTCAAGTTGAATTCTGAAGGGGGAGTTCTGAAAGGTTTGCTACCTAATCTCTAACTGTATTTTCATTTTCTTTTTCCAACTTCCTTATTTTGCTTCAAAGCAAAGTTTATGCAGTGATGTGCTAGTCACTGTTGTTAAAATAAATAAGTGAATGCTGTTTGATGAGAAAAAAATATAGGAAAAGAAATGTACATGAATACGTAGGTAAATGTTGATATGCTTGTAAAATATGTAACTGGAATTCGGTGTCCTGTCTCGTCAACTGAATTGATGCACAATGAAAGTTGGCAGATATTTAAAATTTATCAAGAGAATCACCCTATCAATCTAATTAAAAAATATATACACAATGATGTGCTAGTTGCTGTTATTAGAATATATAACTGAATGCTGTTTATTTATGCACATGAATCTGTTATATGAGCTACATCTGGTTCTCTTAATTCCACACCCCCTACTCCCCCCCCCCCCCCCCCCAATTTTTTATTTATTTATTGTAAATCAAAAGACTAGAAAAAATGTGGAAAGGAAAGTTAGCATGGATATACACGTAATTGTTGATATGCATGTAAAATATGTGATTGGAATTCGGCGTCCTGTTTCATTAACTGAATTGGTGCAAAATGAAACTAAGCAGATTTTTAAAAAATATATTAAAATTTATTAAGAGAACATCACTATAAATCTAATTGAGGTATTCCTGTATTGTTGCTATATAACCATATCAAAGTCTAAGGCTGGAGACGATGATTATATGACTCTATTTTTTTTTTTTTTTTGTTACTAGTGAGCCCTGATGGCCTTCTGCTGCAAAGCTCAACTGTGGCAGATTCAGTTTCTTTCCAATTTGCTGATGGTATCACTGAATCAGTTCCCTGTTCATACATTGAGTTTGCTGAACGCCTGGTGCTGCCTCAATATAAAAATATACCTGAGATTGAGGTAACTAACCTTTTTTTTTTTTTTTTCAATTTGACATCTTGGTTTAGATTTTATGTTCTGAGATTGATGACAGAAAAATAAATAATTGAATATCAATTACGAACTTAGCCCTTGATTATTGAGTCCAATGGTTTGAATACACAAACTCCTCTTATAATGGTTAATCTGCTGAGTGATCATCAAGAATTTGCTTCGTCACTCCTGCATTGGGGTCTAATTTTCTCTTCGGTGCACAAGTACCAACTGCTTATATTATCTACTTGGATAGGTTAAAGAGTTCCATAGACGAGATGGATTTGAGGTTGGAAATGCTGACAAGATCTTTGAGAGCACATCCAAGGAGCAGCTGACCAGGAGGGCTGCATGAGATACAAAATGAAGTCTTTTAGCATGATGCAGTTAATTCACTCTCGGGGGAAATAAGGGTTTGGTTCATCTAAGCGGAGGATCCAAAAAAGTGGCCTTCAAGTCTCAGATGTTAATATAAATGTATATTTCAACATTAAGTTCAAAGAGTTTGGTTTGTAGATTGCTTATTTCATAATAAAAGGAAGTTCAATTCAAATTTAACAGTTACTACATTGCAAAATAATAGTTTTCTACTTTGAACCATTGTAGAAATTATTTTGTACACCCAGTGTTTTACACATTCCTCTCACATAAATGTAGATTCTACGTAGATTCTTCTCACATGTGAAATCTACATTTATGTGAGAAGGTGTATTACACCCGGTGTACTTGGAGAATTTATTCACTCCTATAGGAGTCCTCTCTCCTCTCACAGGGAATAGGGCCCCTGTGTGGGACTCATGGTAGGGCCCACTCCCCTTGTGAGAGGAAGGAAGACTTCTCCGGTAGGAGTGAATAATTTCTCGTGTAAACTATAGACCTTGGTGTTTTACCATATTATGGTACAAAAACACTTGCCTTTCCAGGTCCATGTTTAGAGTTCCCCACCCCACCCCACCCCCCATAAAATAAAGAATAACAAAAATGATGACAACAACAACAACAATCATGGTTAATTCTTAAATTGTGAAGATAGTTATGAATCATTGGATCTTGAACAAAGACTCGGTCATATGTATTTTTTTTCTCCATTATTTCATTATATCTAAAGTCATACCCTTAAAAGAAAAAATTAAGTGCAAGAAATTAGTCACTAGAGAAATACTGTTCTTGGTTATTTTTTACTTATGTTTTGGATCGGTATGGGTGGATTTCGCAGTTTTTTTATTGAATCGAAATTGTTTCAGTTGGTGGTTGAGGAAGGGGGGTACTTTTTCTCCCTTAAGATTTTTGAACGGGGGAAGTATTTCATGCAATCAGTTTTTATGGGTAAGAATGCAACACGTTGGTTAATGCATAGCTTGGAACAAACGGTGATTGGGGTTAACCCCAAACACTTCTTCACGCTCAAGGAAGGAGACATTGCTTACACATTGCAACGGGGTTCTAACTAGGGGTGAGCAAAACGTTACCGGAGCCGACCCAACCGATCGGCGCCGACGACACCATCTCGACACCAGTACCGACCAACTAAGCTGAGGCCGGCATTCGAAGGGCGAAGCCCGTTCCGATGCCGGTGCGGTGCAGTCACCGGATTGAGAAATCTGAAACCGCTAAGCCGAACCGAACCGATACCAGGTTCTAATTTTAATTTTTTTTTTTAGTAAAACGACGTCGTATGGTATTGATGTTATTAAAAAAAAAAAAATACAAAAGCAAAACGGTGTGTTTTAGGCTAGGTTTTCAGATTCACAGAGTATAAATTCAATCTTTTCTCTCAAAAATCAGAATCGTTTAAATCTCTCTCTTGCTCTCGCTTCTTGCCTGACGCAGCTCTCGCCGTCGCCTGATGCAGCGACACCTTGCCTGAGCTCTCGCCGTTGCTCACCAGTCACGGCAAAACAACAGTAAGCCTCTCGGGTTGGATAGGTATTTCATATTTGTCTTTGTGTTGGATAGGTGTTTGTCTTCGTGTTGGTCCTATTGGATACTGGATAGGTGTTTGTCTTCGTGTTGGATACTGGATAGGTGTTTGTATTCGTGTTTTCACTTTTCAGTTTTTTTTTTCCTTTTCATTTGTTTCATTTTTTTTTTGTTCGGGAAAGCATGAATGATTAAGTTGGTTTGATTAAGTTTGGCTGTTTGGGAAAGCATGAATGTCTTCATGTTTGATTAAGGTTGGCTGTTTGATTAAGGTTGTGATTTTTATATAAAACTTTAAATTGAATACTCCAAAATTGTGTACGATCATAATGAATGGGCCTTGTTATTATGCTGTTGTGAGCTCTTTGCCAAATGGGTGGGCCTGCCTAACTCATATACGGAGTATAACATTAATAAAACAAAATGGTATTCCTTCATGCTGTTCAGATTAGAATAGATTTATTGTTTACTATCTAATATCTATGTTGTGCTTCTACTATTTGGGCCTCTTTTTTGTAACTGGATCCGGCCCATTTTTTGCACAGGTTTTGGATCATTACTGTTTGTGTTTGGGTGAACAGATTTTTTTTTTTATAAGGTTTCTATTGAACAGATTTTTTTATAGGTTGAACAGATTAAAAAACAAAAAAAAAACAAAAAAAAAAACAAAAAAAAAAAACAAAAACGAAAACAAATTGTTAATATTTCAAACTGACCAAAAACCGATTAAACCGAGCCGATCAAACCGCACCGCTATAGGTCGAAAAACCGACCTTAATCAGTATGCATCGGTTTTAATTATTACAAAACTGATCCCTATCGGTTCGGTAACAAATTTGAAAAAAAATCGAGCCGATCGAACCGCGCACACCCCTAGTTCTAACTCATTTGGCCAATATTTGTTAGTGATAGAGCTCAAAGTAGGCAGGATGAGAAGATCTATCATTATTCCTGCAGGCAAGGTACAACAAGGTTGGAAGGCCTTTGGAATTGAATTAAGGAGAATGTTGGAACCTTCTCATTATGCTTTGGGTGGTCCAAAAGTTTTACTGTACAAGCCTAAGTTGGTTTCAGAGATTCACCATTCTCGGTCCTTTGTTGAAACGGTAAAAGCTTCTGTGCAAGTAAGGAAGCATTCGCAGCAGCCCTCCATTAAAGAGAAGGAGAAGAATCAAGTAGTGGAGAACACAATGGAGCCTCCGAGAGACCAATCTTGTACACAGGTGGTGGCTTTTGAAGTTCCGGCCGAAAACGCTATCCTGATAGCCATGGGTGGTGTGGAGGGGAGAGACCGTGGTATTAATGGGGAGACTAAGATGAAGGAGAAAATTCCAGAACAAAATAAATTCAGATTTCCTTTGAATAATTTGAATATGAAAGACGTTGATTCTGGAAGGGAACGTCAAATTAGGAGGTCTAGCTGGTTAGGGAAAGGTTTGATTGTGGAAGTAAATGAGTTTGGAAAGAGGCAGGTATCTTGGCATCGTTATAAGGGTGATAAGCAAGTTGTAAAATGGGTAGCATATGGGGCCAATTCTGCTCAGGATGTTATTAAGGGAATGGACCATTGGCCTTCAGAAGCCCATGCACCTTGGTTGGGTAATTATAAGAGTTACTCAGGCCCATTTTTGACAAGCCCAAATACCTTTGAGGCAAGTGATTTTCCAAGCATACCCAAAGCAAACCCAGCCCAATTCTAACGGGCCCAAATGTGGCTAAAGGGAATAATTGCTCCTCTGGCCTGAGCTCAAAGTTGAGTGATACAAGTTCTACGATGCACCCTGTGAGCACTGTGACTACACCTCTACCACCAAGGAGGATGGCGATGGTTCCGATGGTCACCTTGGGCTCAAATTCTTCCTTACCGGTGCCAGAAGTCCCAGGCAGGAGTGGGTATGGCGATTAATTGAGTTCGAGCTGGCCTACCCAGTCACCCACCATCCCAATCTTGACAGCAGAAGTGGCCCAAGCTGCCTTCGAGTTGAGTTCGACATCCTTAGCACCAATATCTGCTCCTTTGGAGCCGGCAGAGGCAATGGTGCTGTCATCTGGGGACCCAATGGAAAATTTGGTGGTGAATTCGTCATTTTCGGCAGCAGCGAAGGATGAGGATGAGGAATCTTTGGGTTCGGAGGTAATGGCGACAGTACATGAGTCTTCTAATTTTAAGGGGGTTCTTCACTCTTGTCCCACTATTAAGGAATTGGTTGGAGATTTGGATAAATCATGGGGTAACTCCAAAGAGTGGATGCTACAATTGCGTGATGGTCGGTAAATAGTGCTTCCTCTGTCTCTATATCGATCTCCAGAGAGTGTGTCGGATTGCTCAGTCACGGAGGTAGAAACTGTAACAGGTAATGATTCTTTTATCAATGAAGGTCAGATGGTTAGCTGGGCAAACGATTGTGACGGGTTAGTAGATTCTTTGTCTATTGTTATTGGGTTAGAGGAGGAGATGTGGGAATTTGATGAGAGGTCGATGACTTGGGAGAGTAGTGGCAAGCCTTTAGTTGTGGTACCTTTGGCCACAAAAGTTCCCTTGGAGTTGGAGTATAGTTCTGGGAAGGGGGTTGGGTGTAAGGAGACTGTTGATAACAATCAATTATCACAATGGGTAACCAATCCGATTAAGGCTTTTAGAAAATCAGTGGGCACTTCTCTGGAAGGTTTTGAGAAGCAAATTACAGGATTGTTGTTTGCTATAGAGGCCAGGAAAAAGAATAAACAGCTTCATGGTGATCAAATGAAGCAGGTCAAGTCGAGGCAGAAAGGTTAGCGGGAGTTGAAAAATTTATTGACCTCTATGAATGTTGAGTTTGGTTCAACTAAATCAAGGAATGCAAGTAAGGAGCGGGCTGTAGTGGTTCATCAATGAATTTGAAAATTATTTCTTGGAATGTTAGAGGGTTGAATGAGCGGGATAAAAGGCTTCGGGTTCGAAATCTGGTTAGAAAATGGGGGCCAGATGTTGTTTGTCTTCAAGAAACTAAAATGGAGTTGATAACTAGAGCTGTGATTCGTAGTTTGTAGGGTGGTCAACATGTTGATTGGTCTTATCTAGGTGCTTGTGGAGCTTCTGGAGGGGTGCTACTGATGTGGGATACACGGGTTGTGACTAAAGTGGAGGAAGCAGTGGGGCGATTTTCGGTTTCTTGTAAATTTACAAGTGTGTCAGATCAGTTTGTTTGGGCGTTTACTGGTATTTATGGTCCTAATTCATTGAGAGGCAGAAGGTTCTTATGGGAGGAATTATTTAGTTTGAACAGTTGGTGGAATGTTCCATGGTGTGTGGGTGGTGACTTTAATGTGGTAAGATTCCCTTCTGAACGCTTTGGTTCTACCTCTTTTACTGCTGCTATGCGGGAGTTCTCCAATTTTATTTCTGAGCAATGCCTCGTTGATATTCCACTACAAAGGGGATCTTTCACTTGGTCTAATTCTCGTGAAGTTGCTTCGAAGGCTAGACTGGATAGATTTTTGTTTTCTACAGATTGGGAGGATAAGTTTCCAATTGTCTCTCAACGACGCATGTCTAGGCTATTATCTGATCACTTCCCGATTGTCCTTGAGGGTGGTTCCTTTCAGAGAGGTAATAGGCCGTTTAGATTTGAGAATATGTGGCTTAAAGATGAGGGTTTCATGGAGAGGGTGCAATCTTGGTGGGAATCTTATAATGTCCTAGGAGCTCCGAGTTTTGTTTTGGCCAATAAACTAAAACTCTTGAAAAATGACTTGAAAAGATGGAATGTGGAGGTTTTTGGAAATGTTGAAGATCGGGTGAGAAAATTGTGGAAAGATCTTAGTGATCTAGAGATGACTGAGGAAAGTCGAGTTCTATTGGAGGAGGAAAGGCTGGAATTGGAAAGAGTTTGAGGTGAGTTAGAAAAAGTTACTCTGATGGAGGAAATCTGTTGGAGGCAGAAGTCTAGAGTCTTTTGTATTAGAGAAGGAGACAGGAATACCAAATTCTTTCATTGTATAGCTAACTCTCACAGGAGATTTAACTCCATTGATAGGCTTATGGTGGATGAAGAATTTGTCTTCAAATCCGGAGGCTATAACAGATTGTATTTCTCGTTTTTATAGGCAGCTATATGCTGAAAATATGGCTCATAGACATTTATTAGATGATGTGGAGTTCTCTTGTATCTCGGAGGAAGATGCCCTTTGGCTAGATAGGCCATTTGATAAGGAAGAGGTGTTTAGGGTGATTAGTGATTTTAAGGGTGATAAGGCTCCTGGCTCGAATGGTTTTTCCATGGCGTTCTTTTAGTCTTGCTGGTGTATTTTGAAGTCTGAAATTATGGTAGTGTTTCAAAACTTTCATACTTAGGCTATGTTTGAGAGGAGCCTTAATGCTTCTTTCCTTGCTCTCTATCCCAAAAAGGTGGATGCTATGGAAATTAAGAATTTTCGGCCTATTAGCTTAGTTGGTGGAATTTATAAGATTATTTCTAAGGTGTTGGCCAATCGGCTTCAAAGGGTGGCTCATGGGCTCATTTCAGATTCTCAGAATGCATTTGTGAAAGGTAGACATATATTGGACTCCTTTTTAATTGCTTCAGAATGTATTGATAGTAGATTGAAGACAGGTATTCCAGGTGTGTTGTGTAAGTTGGATGTGGAGAAGGCGTATGACCATGTGAGTTGGGGTTTTTTAATGTATATGCTTGAACGCTGTGGGTTTTCAAAGAAATGGAGAAAATGGATAATGTGTTGCATCTCAACTGTTAAATTCTCCATTTTGCTCAATGGTAGTCCTTCTAATTTCTTTGGAAGCTCTAGGAGGATTCAGCAAGGGGACCCTTTGTCTTCGTTGCTATTTGATATTGTTATAGAGGCTTTGAGTCATATGTTGGATGTGGATGCTACTACTAGACAGTTCTTTGGCTTCTCTGTAGGTAATACGACTAGTAACTCGGTGATGGTGTCTCATTTTTTATTTGCTGATGACACTTTTATCTTTTGTGATGTTGATCCTACGCAAATAGCTAGTTTGAGGGAAATTCTGGCTAGATTTGAGGAGGTCTCAAGCTTAAGGATTAACTTGGGGAATTCTGAGTTGGTTCCTATTGGTGTGGTGCACAATATGGATGTTCTGGTGGGGATGCTGGGTTGTAGGCAATCCTCTCTTCCTTTGAAATATTTGGGCCTACCGTTAGGTACTAAATTTAAGGAGTTGTCAATCTGGAATCCTATTTTAGAGAAGATGGAGAAGAGATTAGCAGGGTGGAAGAGGCTGTATTTATCTAAGGGGGGTAAGGTAACTCTTATTAAAAGTACTCTTTCCTCTTTACCTACATACTTTCTTTCCCTTCTGCCTTTACCTGGGAAGGTGGCAAATCGTATGGAGAAATTATAGCGAGACTTTCTGTGGAGTGGTATTAGTGGTGAATCTAAACTACATTTGGTTGATTGGGCTAAGGTTTGTAAGCCGCTGCAGGTTGGAGGGTTAGGTATTAGACGATTGAGGAGTTTTAATTCTGCCTTGTTAGGAAAATGGTTATGGAGGTATGGCATAGAGACTGATGCTCTATGGAGGAGGGTTATTAAGGTGAAATATGGGAATGATTAGGGTGGTTGGTGCACGAAAAAGGTGACCAGTGCTTATGGTGTTAGCTTGTGGAGATTTATTAGAAGTGGTTGGCTAAATTTTTCTAAACTCCTTCTATATGACGTGGGGGATGGTTCTAGAGTGAAGTTTTGGAAGCATGTGTAGTGTGGAGATCGTACTCTCCAAGAGGCTTTTCTGGAACTTTATTGTATTAGTAGGACAAAGGATTCTTCAATAGCGGAGGTTATGTGTTGGTCTGGTGGGAGGATTCATTGGGATGCTAAATTTCGTCGTCCTCCACAAGATTGGGAACAAGATTCCTTTGATTTGTTTATGGATATGGTCTACTCTTCGACAGTACGGGGGTTGGGTCCTGATAGGGTTTGTTGGAAGCCAGCAAGGAGTAGAGGTTTTGATGTTAAAGGATTCTATCTTTCTTTCTACCCTCCTACTCTCTTATCCTTCCCTTGGAGAATGATATGGCAATCGAAGGTTCCTTCAAGGGTAGCTTTCTTTTCATGGTCTGCTTCCTTAGGTAAGATTTTAACAACTGATAACATTCGCAAAAGACGTGTGCTAGTTCTTAATTGGTGCTATATGTGTAAGAGTTGTGGGGAGTCAATGGATCACCTTCTTCTTCATTGCCCCATAGCTTGTGAGTTGTGGTCGTTGGTGTTCTGTTTGTTTGGAATCCACTGGGTTATGCCTCACAAGGTTATTGAGTTGTTTGAATCTTGGCAGGGTATGTTTGGACGACATCGAAACATAGATTTGTGGAGACTTGTGCCTCATTGCTTGATATGGTGTATTTTGCGTGAAAGAAATGCTAGAAGCTTTGAGGGATGTGAACGCTCTACGCTAGAGATTAAATCTTTTTTTTTACACACTCTTCTTAATTGAAGTGTGGTCTTTTGTCATATTTCTTGTTCTTCCCTTACTGTTTTACTTGATCGTTGTAATTTTGGTTCTTGATTTGTGCCCCCATAGTACATTCTTAATGTACTCGGGTTGGCTGTTTTTCTTTTTTTAATAAAATTTTTGTTACTTATAAAAAAATAAAAATAAAAATAAAAATTAGTCACTATATGAGTTTTGATTTTTTTTTTTTTTTTTTTTTTTTTGGTTGCAAGTTAGAGAGAGAACCCAAGTTCTCCTCAAAAAAAAAAAAAAAAAAAAAAAAAAAAAAAAAAAAAAAAAAAAAAAAGAAGAAGAAGAAGGTAATGTCACTAAATCACAAAACTTGTGACAATTTTTTGACCTTATTTTTCATTTATTTATCACTTTTTTTTTCTTCTTAATGACTAGGAGAAAGAAGTAAGAACAGTTGCTGCTGTGGATGATGCAGCTACTTCCCAAAGTCCATCTTCTGAGGTGTGTTGATGTGCCAGAAACTTTGGGTAACACGCATCAATTATAAAATTTTCATAAACTTGGTCACTGTGCAATGGTGATTACGATGGTGTGTGGTTGCTCTTTTCTTTTTGGCCCCAGAGCGTAAAAATGAATGAACTTTGTTGACAAAGATAAGGAAAACATCAGCATCACCCTCTCATATACGTCCCTTTGTGCTAGCAAAGTCTGAGCAGAGTATAAATCCATCTAATCACACAGGTCAGTGAGCAATTTGAGGCTTATCTGTACCTTATGATTATTAAAATTTAACAGAAGTTTTCGGTGGGATGGAGAGGGGGAAAAATGCTTTATTTTTTAAAATAATGTTAGAAACACAATTTTTTTTAATCAAAATTATTGATATAATCGGTTCGGATAAGAATAAAATCAATTTTACTTGGTCTCTTGCTGATACCTTTTATTATGCATCATCACAAAAAATGGTGACGGTAAAAAAATTGGTAAAAATGTTATGTCTTAGGTTTTTTTATATATACATATATATATATATATAAAAATCCAAATAAAGATTTGACTAGCCAAAAACCATGACCAAGCAGAACATGGCCCTTATCTATCTCCAACATCTGCCATCAAGTCAGATGGGAATTAACCATATCCTATTACAATCGAAAACCCACTAGTAGGCTAAAACAATGGGCAGAAAAAAGTAAAAACTTAGCAAAATCTGCTTTATATGAGACACAATTGCTACAATTGTCCAAGTCAGGAAGATTGAAGGGTCTTTGATGGGATGTATGTAACACATTTTATGCATCATCACCTTCTTCAAGGATGATATTAGGAAAATCCAACACATGTATTCAAGGACTCTCTCTGACTTGCGCCCGTGTCAAAACTTTAACATATGTGAAGTGATGATTTGATTGCTTTTTACTAAATACTAGTAGTTGGACCATGTGTAAGTAAAAGTAAATTTTTTCCTCAATTACAAATCTTATCAAATACAGTCAAGTTATTCGAGTAATTCTAAAATTACAACCAATTGCATACTCATTTTCATAACTATCTTATGTAGCAGACTATGACTTATTGTTTGTTGCTTTCACATGAACTCATCATTTTTTTTTTCCCACCACTCTCATAATTGTGAAAATGTGTGAAATTAGTTTTGCACCTAAAATTTTTCAATACGGGTCATAGTAAACAAGAAGACATTATGGGGCGGATCTGAGGAGACAGAGTGATGGTGGCTAGACCCACGCAGCAAGACAAGAAGGTGTTAGCATTGTGTGCCTGGTATCAAGGATACAGCAGGAAAACAAGGTGTTATGCCTGGTATCAAGGCTACCCTGACTGGACATAAGTCCCACCATCCCAATTCAATTCGTGTGCCTTTTGGATGACCTTTTTCTTTTATCCCCTAAAATTTATTTGTTTATATTTGCTCAAAATGACAAAAATACAATTATACCTAAAAAAAAATAAAGATTTAAAGAACTGTACAAAAACAAATAAGCCAACAGGGAAGGAAAAAACTAATCTGAACATAAATGAGCTGATAGTTCCCCAAGGACTCGATTGCCGTGGTAAGGGGGCAAGGTGCCATCATATTTACACATTCTCAATCTCAACATAAGGGGCCCTCAGTTATATTCACAACAATTTGTATCAGTAATCCATATAAAGCTGTGTAAAATAACAATGCTGTATTTGTTTGCAGTCTGTCTACATGCTACAGGCTTACAGGGTTTATATTATTAGATACACACCATTCCTGACAATAAAACACAGCAGACTTGTATTAATCAAGAATGAAATGAAAAGAAGACCAAAAAAAGGGGAAAAAAAGAGAGGGGGGCGGGGGATGGGGGAGTGTAATACACTTTTAACATTAAAAAACAAACTGAAGATACATTGGTTGAGATAAGACATTTTGCTCAACAAGCTTTCACTTGCCCTTACATTCTCCCCCGCAGGGAGTTCACCACTCTAAACACATCATCAAAGCAAACATGTTTCTGTGTTGCTTTTTTTCAGTTGTCTAAGAACAAATGCTTTAGCAGAAGATACATCTATACTGAAGAAGAGGGAAAAAAGAAGCCAATGGGGTGGAGAAAAGAAACAGATATTACCAAAGCGAATGCTATGGTTTACCATTGGGTTTTGGGGATTGATAAGTGTAATGATGGTGATACGGAGAAGCATGGGAACTATTTATGGAAAGGCTCCTCTGCTGCTGCCCATTCCTTGAAAAGGATCCTCCTTGTGTTCGGATGCCATTTCTAGCATTTGGGCTGGACCCCACGCGGTCAGCTTGCATGGTCTGGAAATAATATGATGAGCTTGCCATGTCCTTAAGGTTTGGCAGTGGTTTTAAGGCTTCAACAACTTCACTCATGAGGGGTCTGGCTTTTGGATCCCGACTAAGGCAGTGAGCAGCCAGTTGCGCGGCTTTTTGGGCTCCTTTAATTGAAAAGTGACCTTCAAGCCGAGGGTCTATCAACCGGTAGAATCTTCTTCTCTCTCCTAGATGTGGCCGAGCCCATTCCACTAGGTTATGTTCACCATTAGGTCGGTTTTTGTCCATAGATCTTCTGCCAGTCAGCATTTCAAGTAGAACCACACCAAAACTGTAGACATCACTCCTTGAAGTAAGATGTCCTATAACAAAAACAAGGGTAAGCATTTATCGCATCTCAGAATTTTGGCATGTATTAAAGAGTATCACACACGAATAGTGAAAGTCTAATTACTACATGCTTGGGACACCAAATGACTGACCATAGGGGCCAGTGAAATACATTTATTAGCTAAAGGCAAATAGTGGAGATACCATAGATCTATGCTCAACCATTGAGGTGATGAACCCTAGATTTGACTAAACCAGGCCCTAAAGGGTATATCAGCTTCTAGCCAACCTACAATACTAGAAAAAATGCAATAGGGCCTAATGCAACAAGTTACTACACTTTTTTTTCAGTAAATAAAAGGAATCCAAGTGCTTTAAGCTTCCTAGCAATTAGGGAAATTCATATGCAACAAACACAAGCGTTGTTTGCATAGGCATTCAATGGCAATTGCTGAAGGATGGCCCTTTAACATATACAATGCCAGGTTAGATAAATATCTGTAAAAGAATTAACATGCAATAAAAATTGGTCTTTGCACCTTCTATGTCTTAATTTTATCTTTTATGTAAAAATTTGAGGCAATTCATAGTCCGACTCACAAAAAAATATATATATATTAGAACAGCTGCATGACAAATATAAAATACATAGTCATACAGAGGACAAATCACAATCCATCTTACTCATTCAACCAGAATGTGTATAATGCATGCATTAAACTCAGAAAAAGGGGAGAGGGAAAGGAGGGGGGCTGTTAGATGAATTTCACAACACTTACCTGTCATGACGTATTCTGGGGCTGCATAACCGTAGGTTCCCATCACACGGGTAGAAACATGGGTCTTGTCACCCTCAGGACCATCTTTGGCAAGTCCAAAATCAGAAAGTTTCGCATTGTAGTCCTGAAATAACTTGTGTTATTAAATTGATAAATGATATTAAGGGTAAACAATTGTAATGTTGCTTTCGTTTAAGTCACATACTGCATCTAACAGGATGTTGGAGGTTTTAAAATCACGATATATAACTGGTCTTTCTGCTTCCTCATGAAGAAAAGCAAGACCCTTTGCAGCACCTAGTGCAATTTTCATCCTAATGGACCATGGAAGAGGCAGGGACCCTGTGTACAAAAATAATTGATACAAAAGGACATCAAATAAGGTTGCAATCTAGAAAGAAGAATAACTATCACAAAGCAGCAACTGCTAATAAGTCTACACTCAGCCAAATAACAGTCATAATTGTAACATGTTCCACGGAGCAGAGATGAGATTCCACAATTCTCTTAAATAGGAAGCATGATGTGGATAGACTACAGCACATTAAGAACTAGCTTTTGGAAAACCCATTAGCATATATATTATGCAGAGATGTATTAAATTTGAATTCAAGATTCTTAAAATTGCTCATCCTAAGCTCCTCTCTCTCTTAAAGTAATAAGATCATTCCACAATGGTGAAGCTATCTTTACCATAAAAATTACTACCAGATTGGAGAACTTTTATCTCCATATTAATATCTGCAGAGTATTTGAGAAGGACCTTCCTAATCCGCTCACAGATTCAGTCCAAATTTCCTAATTCATAATTTCAAATAACTAACTCTAATACAATATGTCCATGGAAGGATCTCCAGAAAAGGTAAACAAATTCTCAAATTTTCTTGCAAACAATAAATTCAACTGCAATGTAGTGCTACTCCACTAGAAGTTAGTGCTATCACTAGAAGTTACTGCTATTTATGTAGCGATAACTCTATCTCCTAATTGATACTACCAAAACTCAGAGGTACCTTTCTTCCATTTTGTTTTGTTTTCTACTTATGACTTCCATCCAATTGAACCCATCACATGCAACGTTTACCACCAGAAACAATATATATGAGAAAGAAAATACATTTCTTGCCTGTTTGATATCAAAAATTTTAAAAATAATATGCTCATGTCTTTGTAAGCAATCACCCTTTCTATGGAAGGAAACATGTCATAATCATGAGTAACCAGAATTAGGTAACAAAATGATTATAAGAATTGAGTAGCATTAAAATCGACCTACAAGCATATGGGTCCTAAAGAATCTAACATTCATAATCCAAAACTGAAAGAGTGGAGGAAAAAAGCCAATTAAACTGTCAAAAATGCAGTTACATACTTCTAAATAGATGGTTTTCCAAGCTCCCTCGAGGCATGAACTCATATACTAGCAGCCTTTGATCATCTTCAATGCAGTAACCAATAAGCTTGACCAGATTAGGATGAACCAGATCACCAAGAAAATTCACTTCAGCCTACACAAGATGAGGAAAATAGATGAAATATAATAAGAAAAACATCAATAAATTCAGGCAAAGAAAGAGAGGAGAAAATTGTTGTTGGAATTTCATAAAAGAAAAGTAATTAGGAAAGTTACAAACCAGCCATTCTTTATGACCCTGAAGCCCATCATGGTTGAGAGTTTTTACAGCAACAGTAAGCCCTGTGCCAGGTTTCACCGGAGCAGTTCCATTTTCTTCAATCCACCCCTTGAACACACAACCAAATCCTCCTTCACCCAGAAGACTTTCAGGTCTAAAATTTCTTGTTGCCAACTTAAGATCATTAAATGAGAATTTTCGCAGACGAGAAGCAACTTTAAGCTCTTCTTCAAGCTTGGAAGTGGATGAATTACTTTCTGCATTACTAGTGGTTGAGGATGGGACAATTGGAGCTGCAGGTTGGTCTCTGCTTGTATCATTGGTTGATTTACTTTCAGCTGAACAGAGCAAAGAACCAACATATAAGAATACAAACTAACATAAATGAATAAGCCAGGCAGGTAGACATCACGCATTACAACACTTTGTAACAATGAGCAAATTAGATTTAAGCAAACATAACAAATTAATATTAGTAGTGATTCTGGAAGAGAGTTTGAGACTATGAGAGTATGAAGTTTCCAACAGAATACCATAATAAACATAAGACAAATATATGAAATATGGTGTAACATGATTAGATGTATCTGACATGAGAGGAGTGGCAAGGGAGAAAGAGAGAGCACTGGGTAATAAAAAGAATCTAAACATTTATTCGACTTGATTAGGAAATATTTGCTTGAAGTATGAGCCCTGCCTGGATTTGAACACATTGCCTTCCCTCCATGGAATTATGCATAGGCCTGAAAGCAAGCACTCACACTCTTGTGACAATCTTAGGCAGATTACAGTTTCTTTCAGGATTAGAGGAGCTCCACTTTTGGGTTTGCTTTCTGCTTCTGGGATATCAAGTGCAGCTCTTATTACCTTCTACTCAGAGATTAACCCCTCTACTTTTCCTTGATCATGTTGATAACCAGATACAAAGCAGAATAGAGATTTGCCCAAGACCAGAAACAACCAAGGCCATACCAGGTGTGCTTTTAACATTTCTCCAGGAAATTCAAGCTTTCATAGTAATTTCCTCACTTCTGGCCCAACAAAAAGGAGATGAAAGAAAGAAAGAAAGGAAGAAGATGAAAAAAGAAGAAGAAGAAGTTTCCATATTAACTCATAAGTCATAACTAGTGAGGTTTTATATATTGACCTTGACCCTGATGCAGCTATTTTATTAGCACCCTAAACCCAGTCCTCACGTTTCACAGTGTTTCTACATATTCTCCACTAATTAATTGCACAATATTCTGAGCAAATCAGTCTCAATCACGATAATAATTACATGAGCAAAACATGCAGTAGTTAGTTAAAAATGGACTTGAACCACAAGACATGTTAAAATAGAAACAAAAATAAGACATCCAAGTGAAATCAAATCAAACATAACTAGAACTGTGAAACCAGAAACATATAATTACTAAAAAACAAGGGAGAACATCATAACCTAGTAAAAAACAAAGTTCTCCCAAAAAGATAAACAGAAGTTACCATAATGAGTAGTGGTTCCACTGATTGAGCTATCCACTTTGGATCTTGAAGAAATGCAGCTCCCAAGAAACCTTAGCCTAACCCAACACCCAATTTCTTCATCTTCCACACCACCTTTAGCTTCCACCACTTCCTTCTTCTTCTTCTTCTTCACACCCTTTGATTTTCCCACTTCCCAACTCTGCACTTTACCATTCTCACCACCCAATCCCATCTCTCTCTCAATAACCCCTAAACACTCAAACCCAACACACCATCACAACCCTCTCATCTCTCCCCACCCCCAACCACAACCAGTAGTCAATCTTCCTTAACCAACAAAAACCCACCTAGAAAATCACCATATAGCACTAAAAAATTTCACCTTTTTGGCTTTTTCCCACTTAGGCTGACAATATTAGAAAAACCCAGATGGGAAAACAGCTAGATCACAAGGTAAAGATCAAATTTTTGACTAAAATTTTGAAAACCCAAAATTGATCAACTTGTGGAAAATTATATAGAAGAAGAAGAAGAAGAAAAAAGTACTTAACTTAAACCAGAGAGAAGCAACAAATCTCAGTGGAACCCAGAAATGTCTGCTCAAAGATACAGAAATCTCAGACAAGGACTCTTATACAAGCTGACCAGTTTAAAGCTAGAAAGAGAAGAAAATTTGGAAAAAAAATAAATATCACTTACATAATAATACTATGAATTATCGATTCTCTCTCTCTCTCTGTCTTTTTTTTATTAAATCGAATCGAAGACTAGGAAAAAGCAAAGCTAGCTGCCCGGAGATTAACGGGTAGTGTGGTTTAGCTGCCCAAACTGCCCGTTGTGTGGTTCACTGGGAGTGACTGGACAGTGGAGTGGACAGGGCATTAAGCTTAGAATTTAAATAATTTTTACTGATTTTTATTGGGTTAAATAATCACACTTCCTTCCTTAAACTATGAATACCAAAATTAGTATCGACCCGAGGTAAATTGTTAATTTGTTTCTAAAAAAAAAAAAAAAAGTGTTAAATTGCTAACTTTTTCTAAAATTATGAATACCAGAATTATTATCAACACAAGATAATTTGCTAATTTTTAATATATTATAGGAGATATTGTTCAATTTTAGAGTTTAGTGGGAAAATTAAAGTGTGCACTATAGTATGGGAAAAAAGTTAAAATAATCCTTAAAAATTCTAAATCAAGATTTGCTATTATTGTAGTATATTATATGTTGATAATTTATTGAGACTCGATTAGAGCTCACAAACTTTTTTTTGGATTTTTTTTTTTTAAAAATAGTTTGTTAAAATTCCTGAGCTCTTGACTAGGTTTTATTTGGGTGAGAAAAAATGGCTTGAAGCATATAAGAGCATCAGCATTGAAAAATTCTAATTCTACTCTATTTTACCATTCCAAAAAGCAACTTTATCATTATACCATACCATTTTACAATACCTCCTACATCCTAAAACTCTATTTTTATTAAAATATTATTTTTTAATCTTTCTTTAAGATTTCTTTCCAACCGTCACTTTTTTTCAGACTTAGATGATTCCAACGGCTCCACCATCACCGATCACCACACCACACCTCCACCTCTACGGCTCCACCATCATCAATCACCACACCACCACCTCCACGGCTCCACCATCATCAATCACCACACCACCACCAAAATGCTTCAGCCTCTCATCATACACATTACACAATTAGAAAACCCAAACCTATTTCAGCAGGCCCGCAGCCATTGATGAACGCAGAGGAACTCATGAACCCAGACACCGCCGATCAACCCCAATCACAACAGAAAAAAAAAAAAAAAAAAAAAAAAAAAAAACCCAGATCAACCCCGATCAAAACCCAGACACCGCCGCCGCTAGATCAATGTTTCCTCCATCGTTGATCAACCCAGATCAACCACCAAAATCCCACCGGAACAAAAACCCAGACATCGCCGATCAACCCCGATCTCAATAGGAAAAAAAAAAAAAAAAAAAAAAAAAAAAAAAAAAAAAAAAAAAAAAAACCCAGATCAACCCCGATCAAAACCCAGACACCACCGCCGCTAGATCAATGTTTCCTCCATCGTTGATCAACCCAGATCAACCACCAAAATCCCACCGGAACAAAAACCACACCGTCGATCAACCCCGATCACAACAGGGAAAAAAAAAAAAAAAAACCCATATCAACCCCGATCAAAACCCAGACACCGCCACCACTGCCGTCGCTAGATCAACGTTTCCTCCATTGTTGATCAGCCCAGATCAACGTTTCCTCCACTGTGATGTGTGATGTTGATGTTGGGAGGAGGATGATGTTTGGGTCTGTAGAGAGGAGAGAGCAGATGAGAAAGAGAGAAGGAAGAGAGAGAAGAGAACAGAAATAATGAGGGAGGAGAGAGAAATTTCGTGGGAAAATAGCTTAAAATATTATTATTATTTTTACAATACTGCTACAGTGCAATTCTAAAGATAGAATTGCACTGTAGCAGTATTGCAAAAAAATTTGCAATACTTGCCTTTAGCATTCTCTGATGCAGTATGTTTTGAAGCTTAAAATGTTAAATACACCCTACATATGGCATTAGCATTCTTCAATGCTAATGCTCTAAGTAGTCAACATCTTGAAGCATGAATTCCTTATACGAGTTTTCTCAACAAAAAATAATAATAATAATAATAATAATTCCTTATATGAGCTAAAAACAATTTAGACGTGTATGGCATAAGGCTTCGAGCTTACTGGGCATTAGGCCTTGGCCCAAGCGCATTACTAAGACATTCTCAAGCCTAAATCCAATAGTGGGCTCATTCAGCTAATCACAATATAGATAGGCCCATACCGATCATGTATGAGTTGATCGGGGGCTGTATTTACCTAGAACAACCCATGACCTCGGCAGCCCGGTATTGTCTTGGAGAATATCGCTGCCGAGCAACCTTTTGGAGGCAAGAATCAGTTCCAAAGTCATCTCCACCATTTCCAAAGAAGCATATTCCATGTTAGGAATAATCAAATCGATCCCCACCCACACGAGTGAGACCAAAATGTAATCATGAACACTCCACCAACCTTAAGCTATAAATAGGAGAAGTGAGTAAAGAGAGGAGGGGGTCATGCTGAGCGAAAAGAGAGAGCTAAAGAGAGATAGTACTAACCACAGAGAGGAGCTTAAAAGAGAGGGGGGAGTTTCGCGAGGGCAAATGAGTGCAGCTAAGTAGTCTGGTTGGGAGCTACCCGCAGTAGAAAACTCATAACCCACTATATAAATAAATTGTGAGCCCAACACTAGGCCCAGTCCAGTGAGGAAAATTGGGCACACATAATTGGTGTCGTCTGTGGGAATCTCCTACATAGCTGTAGTTCTGCCGGGGTTCGCGTAAGAAAGATGTCTGGGAGGCACTCAGAAAGTTACGTCGAAAGTGGCTCTAGAGGATCTTCTCGGGGTTCTAGTTGGCGAGAAAGGAGGCACAAGAGAGATTAAGACTAGAGATATGATCAAGAAGAAGAACATTCCGGCCCAAGGGAGGGGTCGTTTCAAACGTACCGATTAATGTCAGGCGCCTCCGGACACGAACGTTTTGACAGGAGGGATGAAGAACTAAAACGCTTGCATAGATTGGTAAGGGATTTGGAGTTGGAGGCAAGAGGTAGGCGTCGGAGAAGAAACCGCGAAGAGCACGCAGAGAGGTCAGCAAGTGTGGGGAGTAGTCATGGAGAGGCGTCCCATCAATCCGGTTCCCATCGACATCAGGATTGGTCTCGGGAGTATGCAAATAGAGACTCGATTTCCCCAGAGGGGCGATGACCTAGGAATGCTGCAATGGATGCTATGAGCCGAGCATTGCGCAGAGCTGCTCGATCACCATTCTCGGGAGATATCGAATAGGCACCGATGCCGAGCAGATTTACTAGACCTCTATTTAACTCTTATGACGAAAAGACGGATCTGGTAGAGCATGTAAGCCATTATGTCTAGATGATGTCTTTGCACAGTCATAATGACGCACTAATGTGTACACTAGCAATTACACTAGCAGGTATTGGGAACTGTACAACGAGATCGGTGGGGGTAATGAAAAAATCGCAACAAGCCCTTTTCGGTTGGGATTGCTCGAGGATTATGAATTATGAGATTCACTGACGAGGAGGCCTCCCGAGGATATAAGACAATTAATGAGGCATATTGAGGAGTACAAGAGGTTAGAGGACGATCGACAGCAGAGCAAGGGGAAGGCGCCGGTCACCAAAGAGTTCTGGCAAGGGGGTTTTCAGCCAAGACCCAGAAGACACCCAGGCAAGAGAAGTAAATGTGACGTTCAAGGAACCGGTGCACCAAATTTTGGATTGGATCAAGAATGAGCCATACTTTCAGTGACCGAACAAGATGGGGGGTGACCCATCGAGAAGAAATCAGAATCTGTACTGCATTTATCACCGGGATAAAAGGCATACCATTGAATAATGCAGGGTGTTGAAAGACCATTTGGAGCAGTTAGTAAGGTCGGGGCATTTAAAGGAGTTTGTTGTAGAGCCAAGGAATCAAGAAGCTGCACAAGGTACCCAGGGAATCCTCTCCCGCCCCTTTTAGGTGTGATAGAAGTCATCCATGCTACTTCAACAGGAACCTTAGTGACCCGGAGAAAGGGGGTACTGACTATAGTCCGGGTGAAGAATGGTCGGGATGAGCAGCCCTCCGAGAAGAGACTGAAGTATACCTGTGAATCCATTGCCTTCAATGATGATGATTTGGAAGGAACAACCCAGCCACATGATGCGTTGGTGGTCACAGCTCGGATAAATGGTTTTATAGCTAAGAGAGTATTAGCGAACCAAGGGAGTGGCACTGAGGTGATGTATCCTGACTTATTCAGGGGGCTTGGTTTGAAGAATGAAGATCTGTCTAAGTATGATACGCCCTTAGTTGGATTTGATGGTCGGATGGTGGTTCTTGAGGGGCAGATTTCGCTCCCCATGAACATGGAAGGAAAAGAGGTGATGGTGACTTTTATAGTGGTTAATTCGTTTTCCCCATATACGGCAATTCTTGGTAGACCGTGGATTCATGCAATGGGAGCAGTCTCATCCACGATACATGTCAAGGTCAAATTCCACACCGAACATGGTATCACTACAATAAGGGGAAACCAGCAAGTGGCAAGACAATGCCTGGTGGCTGCTGTTAACCGAGAGATTAAACAGAAGGAGTCTGCCAAGGAGGTCCCATTATAGTAGTTACAGGAACCCTTAAAGGAAAAGAGGGCTAGTTGTGCCGAGGAGTTGTTAAAAGTGAGTGTATTGCCATATGAGAATAGGAGTTTTCAGGTAGGAGCAGGAATGTCTAACAAAGATAGGGTGGAGATGTTGTTGTTGCTTATACAAAATGTAGACGTATTCACTTGAAGCCCATACGAGGTACCCGGGGTAGATCTGGAGTTTATAGTTCATAGGCTTAACGTAGATCCACTATTTCTTCCCAATAAGCAAAAGCCAAGGAGGTCGGCTAAAGAACACGTTGAGGCTGTCAAGCAAGAGATGAAGAGGCTAAAAGAAGCAGGGGCAATAAAAGAGGTTTTTTTCCCGGAGTGGTTAATGAATACTGTGGTGGTGAAAAAGAAGAACAGGAAATGGAGGGTATGTGTAGACTTTATCGATCTAAACCAAGCATGCCCGAAAGACCCCTTCCCTGTACTGAAGATTGATCAGCTGGTAGATGTAACATACAGACACCCGATGATGAGTTTCCTGGATACTTTTCAGGGTTACCATCAGATTGCCCTAGCTGCCGAGGATCAAGAAAAGACAGCGTTCATTTCTCCTGATGCTAATTATCATTACACCGTGATGCCATTTGATCTGAAGAATGCTGGGGCTATTTATCAACGGATGATGACGAGCATGTTTAAAGATAAGATTGGGCGTATAGTGGAGGTATATATTGACGATATGGTGGTGAAGAGTAAAAAGGAGCAGGGGCACATCGATGATCTTTGGGAAGTGTTTGAAGTACTCCGACGACACAAGTTGCGTCTCAACGCCGACAAGTGCGCCTTTGGAGTGGGGGCTGGCAAATTCCTCGGATATATGATTACTCACCGAGGAATAGAAGTTAATCTCGATCAAATCAATGCTATAGAATGCCTCAAATCGCCAAGCAATCCAAAGGAAGTCTAGGTGTTGACCGGCATGCTAGCTGCGCTAAACTGGTTCATTTCTAAGTTTGCAGACCGGTGCCGTCCATTCTATCAGCTTTTGAAAAAATGAAGGGATTCTAATAGACCGAGGAATGTGAAAAGACCTTCCAGGATTTAAAGGAGTATTTGATGCGGGCACCAATGTTGTCGACTCCAGAGCCTAGTGAGGATTTGTTCATGTATCTTTCGGTGTCTGAGCATGCTGTAAGTGCCACGTTGTTGAGGGATCAAGGTGTACAACAACTAGTATATTATGTTAGCAAAACCCTGGTCAACGCCAAAACAAGATATTTGCCCCTAGAGAAGTTGGTGTTAGCCTTAGTGCATGCCACAAGGAAGTTGCCTCATTATTTTCAAGCTCATACCATCTACGTGCTGACTGAGTATCCCCTATAGTCCTTGTTGAAGAGATCTGATTTCACGGGCAGGATAGCCAAGTGGAGAACCTGGTTAGGCTCTTTTGACATAAGGTATAAACCTAGAAGTTCAATGAAAGGTCAAGTTCTTGCAGACTTTGTTGCAGAATTTTCCCCGAGAAGGGAGGTGGAGATTGTTTGCCATGTGGAAGTCTAGCCGTGGAGAGTATTTGTGGACGGTGCGTCTAGTGCACTGGGGGCTGGGGCAGGAATCGTTATTATCACGCCAAAGGGGATAAGGGTGGAACATTCCTTTAAGTTGGGCTTTAAGGCTTCCAACAATGAGGTTGAGTATGAAGCTTTACTTGCCGGACTAAGAGCTGTTTTGAATTTGGGTGCACGGGAAGTAGAGGTTTACTCGGATTCTCGACTGGTTGTTAATCAGGTGCAGGGAAGCTTTGAAGCCAAAGATCCCTGGATGATTGATTATTTACGGTTAGTAAAGCAGACTATGAATCAGTTTCAGAAGGTAAAAGTCGTTCAAATTGCTAGGGGGTAGAACTGACATGTCAATTCTCTGGCCACCTTGGCGTCATCATTGACCGAGGAAGTACCCTGGCTAATCAAAGTGGAGGTGGTGACAGAACCCAGTATTGATGCAAGGGTAAATGTTTCAATGGTAGCGGTGTCAGAACCCTGCTGGATGGATTTAATCATTGATTTTTTGGCCGAGCATTGAGTGCCAGCCAATGGAAAAGAAGCAGACAGGGTACGCCGGGTAGCTGCTCGGTATTGGTTGTCGGCAAATCGTAAAATGTACCGAAGGTCTTTCGGGGGACCGTATCTTCAATGCTTGCACCCCAGCAAGGTTGATGAGCTCTTAACCGAGCTTCATGAGGGGGTCTGTGGTAGTCATGTTGGGGGACATTCATTGGCCCACCAAGAAATGACCTAGGGATTTTGGTGGCCACAAATGCACAAGGATGCTACCAAATGCGTCCGAAAGTGTGAGTAGTGTTAAAAGCATGCCCCTTTGATACATCAGCCGGCAGGGAGTTTGAACCCTATCAGTAGCGCATGGCCTTTTGCTCAGTGGGGGCTAGATATTATTGGTCCATTCCTTCGGGCTATAGGAAACTGAAGATTTGTTCTAGTAGCCGTGGACTACATTACAAAATGGGCCGAGGCCAAGGCGCTAGCCAATATCCGGGATGTAGACGTTAAGAAGTTTGTGTGTAGAAACATAATAACAAGATTTGGGGTGCTAGAATCCCTGGTATCTGACAATGGGTTGCAGTTTGACAATAAAGCCTTTCAAAAGTTCTGTAGTGACCTCGGTATTAAGAACAAATATTCCACCCTAGCGTATCTGTAGAGTAATGGCCAAGCAGAGGCTACTAACAAGGGGATTGTGAATGGGTTGAAGAAGAGATTGGAAGGCACAAAGGGAATGTGGGCCGAGGAGTTACCGAGTGTCTTGTGGGCATACCGGACAACCCCCAAAAGATCCACGGGAGAAACTCCATTTTCACTGACATACGCAGGGGAGGCGGTGATACCAACTGAAGTAAGCTTATGCAGTGCTCAGGTCTCAGGATTTTTCCCTGCCGAAAATGAAGAGCTAATGGTAAAGCAGTTAGACTTGTTAGAAGAATACCAAGAATCAGCAACCATAAAGCTGGCCGAGTATCAACAGAAGCTTGCTCGTCGATACGACAAGGATGTCAAGAGTAGAGAGTTTAGTGCCGGAGATTTAGTGTTGCGGAAAGTAGTGAGGAATGCCTGGGATGCCAGTGCCGGAAAGCTAGCTCCAAATTGGGAGGGTCCGTACAGGGTTACTGCCATTGCTGGAGCTGGGGTGTATTACCTGGAGGATATGGATGAGAGGCCAGTCCCCCATCCATGGAATGTTCAAAATTTACGAAGATTTTACCACTAACTGTAGGAGAAATTACAAGTTACATACAACTACTGTGTAAAGAACAATGTTTATGCTTGTAATATACAAAAGTCAAATTACCGTCCTTATCTTTATTTTATTTATCTAAGGACAGAAACTTGTGCTTGGTTCGATCCCGGTCACCGAACAAGTGGAAACCTTATCTTTATTTTATCTATCTAAGGACAGAAACCTGTGCTCAGTTTGATCCCGGTCACCATACAGGTGGAAACTCCATTTTCACTGACATATGCAGGGAGGCGGTGATACCAACTGAAGTAAGCTTATGCAGTGCTCGGGTCTCGGGATTTGTCCCTGCCGAAAATGAAGAGCTAATGGTAAAGCAGTTAGACTTGTTAGAAGAATACCAAGAATTAGCAACCATAAAGCTGGCCGAGTATCAACAGAAGCTTGCTCGTCGATACGACAAGGATGTCAAGAGTAGAGAGTTTAGTGCTGGAGATTTAGTGTTGCGGAAAGTAGTGAGGAATGCTCGGGATGCCAGTGCCAGAAAGCTAGCTCCAAATTAGGAGGGTCCGTACAAGGTTACTGCCATTGCTGGAGCTGGGGCGTATTACCTAAAGGATATGGATGAGAGGCCACTCCCCCATCCATGGAATGTTCAAAATTTACGAAGATTTTACCACTAACTGTAGGAGAAATTACAAATTACATACAACTGCTGTGTAAAGAACAATGTTTATGCTTGTAATATACAAAAGTCAAATTACCATCCTTATCTTTATTTTATTTATCTAAGGACAGAAACATGTGCTTGGTTTGATCCCGGTCACAGAACAGGTGGAAACCTTATCTTTATTTTATCTATCTAAGGACAGAAACCTGTGCTCGGTTTGATCCCGGTCACCAAACAGGTGGAAACTTATCTTTTTTTTTTCTTAAGGACTGGGGCCTATTCAATTCGATCACGGTTGCCGACCGAGTAAGATTATTACTTATACAGGTTAGTTGAGAACGGAAGCCCGGTTAAGTTATATCCCGGCCATCGACCAGATGCACACCTTAACTCAGTTACATGATATATATAAATGAACAGAGTAAAACTATAGCAGAAATAATTTAACTCCCACACAAAGCAATAGTGATAAAAAAAATTTCATAAATAAAAACAAATTTAAAGTCTTGTTACCCCATCCCAGTGACTATAAGTAAATTAAGAAAAGCGAACAGAAAACAAAGGTAAAAAAGAAAAAGAAAAAGAAGAAAGAATGTCTTGTCACCACATCCCAGTGACCATAAGCAAACATACTAGAGCAAATAAAATAAAGAGAGAAAAAAGCAAAATTAAATGTGAAGTAAAAAGATTTCTTTGTCTTCTTCAAGCCACCGGGCCTTCAAGCTAAGATGGAACAGTATCCACGGCAGGCTGAGCTGAAACATCCACGGCAGGCTGGGCAGCAAGGCCTGGATGTGGTGATGGGGTTATGTGCGGCACGGCATCTAGGTTGCTGGTGATTTTAAGATCAACTAACTCCACATGAGAGTCAATTTCTTGCACCAGTTCCCTCATGCTGGGAGTATCTTCTTCTTCTTCAGTGCCAGCGGGATTTTAAACTGGGGGAGGAGGCTCCGGGAAGGGTATTTGCTCAGAGTTCCTCAACAGGGAATCATCGGGCACCCCCATCACTTTCAGAGCAGCTATCCACCCTTCACCGAACCATGTCGCCGTGATTGGTGAACAATTGGTTCCATGGATTTCTCGACATCCGCGAAGCCTACGTTGTACCACTTCTCCTCACAGGCTTCTAGGGCTGCCTTTAGCTCGGCAATTTCGTTGTCCTGTGCCAAATTCAGACTCTCCACTTCAGCCAACTTGAGCTCTATTCCCCCCAGCTTCACATCCATCTTCCTCAACTTCTGCTCTGCCAGTACTCGGGCCCTCTTAGCCTTCTGTGCTCTCTTTTCGACATCCTCTGCAGCCTTACCCTTATCCTTCACTGTGGCCTCAGCAACATCCTTTAGGGCCTTTTCTCGGTCAGCCTCCTCGACAGCTTCCTTCACTCAATATTCAATTATGTAAGCCAATTGTGCTGCCTGTTACCATAATAACAATAAACATGAAAAGGAAAAATACAAGTATATTCGTGCAATAGAAGAAGAATAAAATGTATTACTGCGATTGTGTAACACTACAACCTAGCAGCTAAGGATTCATTAGCGTCGCCCTAGAAAAAGTGTACGTCCTTGGGAAGTTAAAGGCCTTGCCCTAGACTTCAGGTGACCCGGCCATCCTCACCTTGAGCCCAGCTTCTAACACTGGCCGTCACTAGGAGAGGCTCATTCGCGAGCCTAAAGATTGTCTGCCACCCCACAGCCGGGCGAGAAGAGGAAGACGCCACGTTGGATCCAACTTGCACAGTTGGGCGGGCACCACCAGTGGGCTCCCAGATAACTATGCCACCCGATGCTGAAGTTGGGGGAGTTCTCGAGGGAGCATCCCCTAATACTCTTGGTGGTTGGTCGGCGGTGCGTTGCCTTTTCCGAGTGCGGGTAGCCGGAGGAGGCAGATTCCTGCCCTGAGTTTGTTGCTGTTACGCAACCGGGTGGGCGCCAGGCAGAAACTGGTCAATAGTCATTGTCCTTTTGACTACCATCTCGCCCTCACATTGTTCAGTTTCCACTTTAGAAGAGTTTACTGACTCAACTACTGCTTGATCAGTTGGCTGAACTTCAGCTTGGGGTTCCTCAACAGGTCTGTGAACGACACAACCCTGGAAGACAGAGTTTGTTGAGGCATCCCTCACAGGTACCAATGATTCTGTCCTAACTAACCGGGGGCTGAGATCCCGAGCTTTGCCTACTGTTAGACTAGGAGGAAGGAAATTTGGATGTCGTACGTCAATGTATGACAAAAGGGGGCTGTCCACCAAAAGAGCTTACCCGAAAGGTTGCCAGGTAGAGTAAACTGGAGTGTAATCAAGTATGAGATGGGATGCCCGAAGCTGTCTATCAAAATTAACGAAGATCTTTGACTAGAGCACAAAATTCAGATCCCTCACGTGCACAACTCTAATGTCCAGCTTAAACCTCTTGCCCTCTGCATCAAAGTAAAACGAAAATTGGTTAGTACATTTAAATAATATTAAAGACAAGCAGAGAACAATTACAAACAAAGTTAAATGTGCACGGTACCGACCAACATCCCGAGGCGAAGTTGGGCAGGTGAGCTCATTAGCATGCCAGTTGCCGCTCACCCGGACATATTCTCCCGCAGAGTTTCTGTTAGAATCGGGAAGGCATGATATCAGCCGTACCTGTACATCCTTAACCTAGTAGTCTGACTTAATATTACCACATAAACTATATATAAAATTTATATCATGATGGTCCAGCTGTAGCCCATACAATTGGTTTAATCGGCTGACACAACTCACTACTCGATAAAAATTGGGGGGGAGACACAAGCCGTAAATTCTAAGAGTCCTAAGTATCAGAGGGTCCATGGGAAACCTAACCCCTCCTTCTAAGATAGCCATTAAATGAAAAAAAATACTACATGAGGGCGCCGCTGAAGAGCTATATCACCCTCATGACAATAAGCAACTTCTACATCCCTAGGGATATCATAGACTGCCCTAAAGTTAGCTAAAGATGCCTCAGTGTTAAGAAGATGAGAGAAACCCATTCTTAACTCTAGAGTAAGAAAAAGAAATTGAAAAAAGAGAAGGAATGGACGAAGAAACTTACTGTGGGCTCTAGGAATTGTTGGTCTTGGTTGGAGTATACACGGAAAGAATATGCTCGGCAGAGAAGGAGTTGGAGGAGTAGGAACATAAAAAATGATATGAAGAGTAAGAAGGTACTATTTATAGGGGGAAGACCTTCAATGAAAAATGAGCAGGAAAAATCTTTTTAGATTCCTTTTTTGTAACTTCCACACGCATGGCCTCGGTTCACGAACCGTCAGGTCATGATTACGGGTAGATTTAACAGGCTGTCATAACGCTTATTTTAAGAAGGTATTAATAACTGTCTTATCCTTCATTTAATGACTGACGGTTAAGCTTCCTGAGGAATCCCTAGATTATCCTTGATTCGTTCCCGGTGGCCAGACACGAATCAAGGGGGGCTATTGTATGGCATAAGGCTTCAAGCCCACTGGGCATTGGGCCTTGGCCCAAGCGCATTACTAAGACATTCTCAAGCCCAAATCCAATAGTGGGCTCACTCAGCTGATCGCAAGATAGATAGGCCTATACCGATCATGTATGGGTTAATCGAGGGCTGTATTTACCTGGAACAACCCATGACCTCGGTAGCCCAGTATTGCCTTGGGGAATATCGCTGCCGAGCAACATTTTGGAGGCAGGAACCAGTTCCAAAGTCATCTCCACCATTTCCAAAGAAGCATATTCCATGTCAGGATTAATCAAATCGGACCCCACCCACACGAGTGAGACTAGAACATAATCATGAACACTCCACCAACCTTAAGCTATAAATAGGGGAAGTGAGTAGAGAGAGGAGGGGGTCATGCTGAGTGAAAAGAGAGAGCTAAAGAGAGATAGTACTAACCACTGAGAGGAGCTTAAAGGAGAGGGGGGAGTTTCACGAGGGCAAAGGAGTGCAGCTAAGTAGTCCGGTTGAGAGCTACCCGTAGTAGGAAACTCATAACCCACCATATAAATAAATTGTGAGCCCAACACTAGGCCCAGTCCAGTGAGGAAAATTGGGCACGCACTAGACTCATATGTATTGTTTTAGGCTATATCTATTGAGAGAGGATTAGATAATAATCAATTTATCCATCAGAGGAATATTGCTCGGTTTAAAAGTTTAGTGCGGAGATTGAAGTGTACTCAATAGTTTTTTACAAAAAAAGTACAATTAATCTATTTTTATTTCACATATTTTTTTACAATTTAGTTAACTTC
Source organism: Notholithocarpus densiflorus (assembly GCA_030021035.2). Lineage (NCBI taxonomy): Eukaryota > Viridiplantae > Streptophyta > Magnoliopsida > Fagales > Fagaceae > Notholithocarpus > Notholithocarpus densiflorus. Next base: position 2,651,767 of record JARYZH020000053.1, on the reverse strand, counting down.
ACTTGTCATGTAGATCACTAGTCACCGCTTACGTTATTTTTATCATATTCAAATTACATTCTACCACCTCCATATTGATATTATTAATTTGTTATACACCAATCATACATTATTAACTTAATAGTTGTGAAACTTAAGGGATTAGTTTAGTGAATTCCATGACCTCATGAGGTCTTGAGTTCTAAACTTTTAGCCAACATCTTAAGGCTACTATTAAGGGATTACATATTTCTTTTTATAAATATTGGGTATTTATAGGGTGAGAAACTACTCATGTCTAGGGAATAGTCAGGTATTTAAAGAACTCTAAACTAGGGTTGTAAAAGAGCCAAGTTTTTCCAAGTGGTGAATCTTCAAACTCAACTTGACAACAAAAGTAAAATGTTCAAGCTTGACTCAAGTTCAAACCAAGCCTACAAATAATGTTTGAGTTTGAGCTCAGCTTGGCTCAATTCGATTCATTAATCAAGCCGAGTTTAAGCTTAATATCAAGCTTTTGAGTTTGAGATCCAATACAAGTATATTATTATTAAGCCCATTTGGTTTGGATGAGTGGTCCTTACTCTTAGTTAATTAAAGTCTTTATAAGATATGGGTTCATTTGTTAAGCATATTACTAAGTTCATAAACAAGCCTAAGCTTAGCTTGTTTTTTTAATTATTTATTTATTGAGCTCTATTATTCACAAGTCTGTTCATGAACAATATTTTTACTTGAGCTTGACCTGTTTATTAAACAAGCCTAAAATTGAGGCTCAAGTTTGAATTGTTTATGGACGAACTATTTATCGAATCAAGTTTGAATTATTTACAATTGAATTAATTCATTTACGCCATGTCTCAAAATGCTCACATTAGAAGTAGAAGAAGAAAAAAAATCCTTAACAATTGTGAAAGATGTGAAGTTTACTATTTTTAATTCATGAGAAAGGTTACGAAGATAGTATTTTCCGTAAATGTTAACATAGTTTGATGTGATTATATTTTATAAGTAAAGAAGGTATATCATGTTTTAGGCGTAGATATGTATGGGTCACACTGTTGTGAGAGAGCTGAGTGTATACACCCGAAACATAATAGCATTTTGTCTAAATAAAAAAAGTGTTACGTCCATAATATTTTAACAACAAATCTTAGGTATTAAGTTGGTCTTTAAGCTGAATTGACACCTCCCCATATATAAGAAAAATGTTATGTCTACAACATTTTCACAACAAGTCCTTAAAGACAAGTTGTTATTGGTTGTTATTGTTGGGGTAAAAAAGTAATCACAATGGTAGGTTCAAATTTGAACCAATAACAACTATCCATCTATGATTTGTTATAAAAATGTTGTGAAAATATTGTGGACTTCTCCATATATAAAGTGTTTTTGGGGTTTAGAGAGAAAATGGTTTGAGCGGTAGGATTAGCAGCATATTGTAATTATCTCTAAAACAGAAGTTGTTATTGGTTCTAATTTGAACCTACCACTAAAATTACTTTTTTAACAATTTGCCACTTAGAATTTGTGTAAAAATGTTATGAAAATGTTGTGGAATTAACATTTATCTCTTTAAAAAAATAAAAAATAAAAAAGAAAAGAAAAAGATGAAAATTGAAAACTTATTGGTAGGAAGCACGGCTCGAGGGTGGGCGTGCGTAGAGAGAAAGACAACGGCGGGCAGAGGGAGAAGTTGGAAAAATTGGGCAATTCGGGCAGGTGAGAGAGAGAGAGAGAGAGAGAAGAGATTAGTGGGACCCACTTGATGGTGACGTGGCTGCCTTCAGTGGGCGGACACATATCACAATTGCAAACGCGCGCGTCAGATTGATCTCATCCATGACATGCAAATTTTTCTTTTTTTCTTACTCTATAAAATTATGACCTTGTACCTTTCACCTGTATCATACTTTTATACACTATACTAAACCTAGTATTAAAGTACTGTGAACGAGTCAAATTTCATTTCTTTTTTTAACTGTGGATATAAATTATTTTTATTTTTATTTTTTTAAATTTTAAAATCTATCTATGCCATCTTCAATCTAGCTTATAGATTTTCGAAATGAAAGGCATTTATTTATTTATTATTATGTGGGTTTTTTTATTTATTGCATACATGACATGTTATAGTGCATGTTGTTGATTTCACAAAATTTGAAACACGTTAATTTAATATCTATTAGGACATTCATGTAATCTTCACACGTCATGTGGATATCATAGTACCACAAATGGTAAAATATGAAGAATTAGACGTCTCATGTGGATAGATATTATAGTTCGAATGAATGGTAAAATATGAATAATTAGGGTTAAGAGGTGTAGTAGGACGAGGAGTATAAAGAGTGACAAAGAAAAAGAATTTTCGATTAAATAATAATAATAATAATAATAATTTAGTACGTGATCAACCAAGCCCACACCTTATAGCACAAATTTATACTAGAGCAATATAACAAGATTACAATAATACCCACAAGTAGTGTATGATAGATGGATTTGGATCCAATGCAATAGTTATAGTCAGATTTATTACATTATGTAATAACTACTTTTATGTGAGTGAGACGTAAACATTAGTAGGGTAAAAAATTAAATAAGTTAAAAGTTAAAAAATAAAAAAAGATTCAAGGGTTATTGGTTAAGATTAAGAGCAAGTTTTTTAACATTCAAACTCAATTATTGAAAGTGCTATTGCATGGTGAAATAACTCTAACTATAGTATTGAATCTCAAATCTCAATTCATGATAGATTAACTTAACCTTTCTCCTTTCACTACATCCGCTACTTTGTTAAGGATGCATAAATTTTTTTTTTTTTGGAGAGATTATTAGGGTTACATAATTATTGGGTTAAAGGAAGTTTAGGTGAGGGGAAGCTACCCCATACTAGAGCCGGGGCAAGCCGCAGGCCTCAGAAAGGACTTACATTGGACTTATAGATCACCCATCAAAAAGGATTGTTGGTAGTGGAACTCAAACCTAGGTCTTTTGGGCGAAGCATTCGAGCCTTATCAACTGAACTAAGCCCCGTTGACTAATTATTGAATCATTGTTATGTTATTACGTCTCTTTATTAAGATAATACCAAAGTTCTAATAACCTTTGAATATAAAATCTAAAAGACATGGCCTTGAGGCCACCTTGCTCGCTCGAACCAAAAGTTTTACATTTGCCCGACCAAAGTCTAGGTTTGTTTAACAAACCTAGACTTTGATCAGGCAAATGTAAGTATATAGGTGTAACAGTTAAAATGCCATTAACAGACCCTTTTGGAGATCCTATATATTATGTAGTTTTATTTATTTATTTTAAAAAATAAAAGAAAGAAAAAGTGACCCAATTTCGAATCTTTCAATTGTTATAGTTTACATGACGTAAAATCCATTAAATATCCATGTCCGTAAAAGAAAGAAACAAAAAAGCAATTTCCCTTTTTTTTTTTTTTTTTTGAAAAGATCTCCCAAACCCCATTATATATTTATATATATAATCCCAATATTATTTACAGTCATCGAGTTTTGCAGTAAAACCCACCATAAATAATGAGTCTATCTCATAGTCATAAGAATTATTATTATTATTATTTTAAAGACATTCTATCATTTCGGATAAATAGAATTGGATTCTACTAATGATTTCAGTTAAGCACAGTTGGTAATAAGACAAGGGAGCTGGATCGAATCTGATAACATTTTTTTATAAAAATCATAAAAGAATTAGAGTTTCTCACACATACGCCATACCTATTATTAAATCCAATCCTGGCAAATGGTTACGAGCATGTACATGATTTTTTTTCCCTAAAAAAAATGAGCGAAAGCGAGCAATTGTGGTTATTTTACTTGGACTCGATCATAATAAACCCCTTTATTTATTGAAAAATCAATGTATAAAATACATAAACTAATACAGGGTCATAGACTGAACAGAGACTCCCTTAAGGTCACGTAAAAATTGTTAACTATTTGTCACATGTGTTCTATTTCTGTGAAGACGTAATGCTGATTTATTATGCACCCGTGAATGGTGATGTGTATGGAGTGTGCGTTACATCAATTAATATGTGTCTTTAAAACACAATTTCAGTTAAATTGTGAAGTCTTGTTTTCACGAATTCAAAATTATAACTAAAAAATACGATTTTCAAAACTGTGTACAAGTGTGTATAACAAACATTAACATTGTGTGAATGTAGGGGTGGCAAAGTAAGCACAAACCCATTTACCCACCCAAACCCACCCACTTTAATTGAACCCAAACTCACCTAATTATTAGTTGGGTTAAATGGGCATCAATCCAATTAGACCCAGTGATTATTAAGTTTTAACTAAAAACTCATTGAATCCCATTTAACCCAAAAACAATATAGCCAAATTTAACTCAACCCTTCCCATAAAATAAAATAAAAATAAAAAATAAAAAAATAGCCCTCATTTTCCTTCATTTTCTCGGCCTCCAAACACTTCTCTTTCTCTCTCTCTTTCTCTCTCTAGCTCTCACAAAGAACAATAAGGCACAACAAACACATCACAGAGACCACCAAGTCTCGCTTCTTAGGAACCATATCCGCCTCCTCCATTTGAAACCTCCTTCCCAGATCTCTCTCCAAACACTCCAAATCCACCTCCAAATCCAACGCAAAGAACACTCTGCCCTTCGATCCCAACATCCTGATCGTCCATTCCCTTTCCGCCACCGCCAAATCTTAGGAACCATATCTGCCTCTTCCATTCGAAACCTCCTTCCTAGATCTCTCTCCAAATCCACCTCCAAATCCAACGCAGAGAACACTCCGCCCTCCAATCCCAACATCCCCGCCATTTAATCTTTAGAGAGAGAGAGAGAGAGGGGAAGCACCAGAGATTGGAATTTTCTCAGGAAAGTTAGAGAGGGAAAATGAATGAAATTAAAGTTTATCGGAAATCAAACAGAGAGAGAGAAAGAGAGAGCAAAAGTGAGAGTTTTTTGGTCAGAATTGAAGTGGGGAGGCAATGGAGGAGAAAGAAAAAGAAATTTTAGATCCAAGAAAAGTTTTTTCTTTGTTTTTTTCTTTTTCCCGAGAAAGTAGAGTGGAGACTAGAGAGAGTGGAAAAGGGAATCCAAGCAAGTGTTGGGGTTTTCACTTTAATGGCATTTTGGTAATTGTGATAATTGGGTGAGTTGAAGTTTACCCATAATAATTGAGTTTGGTTGGATTTGGGTTAGAAGCAATTAGTTAAATGGGTTTTAATGAGTAAATGAGTTTTATATACCCAACCCAATTATGTCCACCCCAAACCCACCTATTTGACACCCTTATGTGAATGTTTCATCAATGTTTCCGATATTTCGTCGGTGAAGATCCATGAGGAAAGACCCACGTTGAAGTTTGAACACGTGCGCCACCATCACTAGCCAGAACCTATATATGTATTAGCAGTATACTTAATACATTTTAACACTGATAATTATTCACAAGGATATCGCATACTTCTACTTCTCAAACTTTCACCAATTTTTAATTGCAATAATATTAGTGTGTTACTGCTCTCAGATTCGCATCTAATCTTTGTTTCAATTTTTCTCTCTCATCCCAATCCTTATGGCATCTCTAAGCTTACAGATCTATGATGTGCCATCATCTGAATGGTTCCATGTCAACCTATATAATGCCATATGTCAGAATTTCACTAGTTACAGGATTTGGACTGTTGGTAAGAACTTTATGATTCGATAATCTTATCTGGTTATTTCCAAACGAAGAATTTGGATTCAAATATTCTCTTCTCTATTTGTCGGAGAAAAAAAAAAGAAGAGTTTAATTTGCCAAGATAACATTATTGTAACTAGAAAACATTAATTTTTTCCGAAGACTTATAGATGACATAAATTGGTAGGTACAAAACCAATTAATTTTACAACTTTTGTTTTGAAAATTTTCACTGATAAGAAGGTTGGAGAAGCTGTTGCTCATATTAATTTGGATGGGATTATATGTCCCATTTGTCACAACTCACAAGTTAGTAAAGCTTTAACCATATTTAGTAGATCATAAAACTCTTGCATATACTGTTGTAACATTTTAATATTATGTAATTAAAATGAATTAATATTATAACATAAATATAATAATATGAGAGTTAATATGGAAGATAAAGAATTAGTGAAATGTTTAATTCCGCGTTGAAAAAGAGAGAGATTCACATATAACAATTTAATAATCTAAATACACACTCCAAGTGAGATTCACACATCTATAAATCGGGGTATCACAAAATCAGTTCCTATATATAGTTTCATGAGGATACATGATAGTGTTTGTGGTCTCTTTCTTAGGAGTAACAGGACAAATGACATTGATCAATGGGTCAGTTTTGCAATTAGAATGGTACAGAATCAGAACAGCTCAGTCTTTCTTTATGTGCTGTGTCAAAGTCTGTTCAATAAAAGGGAAAGAGTGATGCTAGAGATATTAAAATCTTCACTATTTTTTTTTATATAATTATTAAGGTGGTAAATTGTGATTAGAACAAAGCATCAATATTTGAAATAGGGAAAGAAAAATAAAATTCCAAGTTGAACTTTTTTCTGAAGATACAGAGTCCAAGTTAAGTTGCACACATGCATCTTGGGAACTAATTTCTTTAACCAATTCAGCTGCTTAGTAATTAACCCTCACGTAATGTAATGTAGCCTTGGGCTAAAATGAGGTGCAAGAACATTTTTAATTTATTTTTGGGGAAATTACACCTTAACACCTTAAGTTATATCCAATATTACACTTTGCAACCTAAACTTTTCGAATGCATGTTTTGTATCCTAAATTATGTGCTTTATTACACTTTGCATCCCATCATTAAGTTTGCTATTAACTTGGATGAAAATTCAAAATTTATGGTGCAAAGTATAATCAAAATTATAGTTTAGGATGGTAAAGTGTAATTTATTATTTGTTTTTAAAGAATTGAGAAGAATGATAATGAAGTCTTTTCATGTAGTGTTATATTTTTCTATCAAAGTTAATAACAAACTTAATGTCGAGGTACAAAGTGCAACAATGATCATAATTTAGGGTGCACGTGCATTCAAAAAGTTTAGGGTGTAAAGTGTAATCAATAGTATAGTTTAGAGTAAAAGTTTAATTTCTCCGTTATTTTGTTTGGACCTATATGTATTTCTGCTTTTTTTTTTTTTTTTTTTTTTTAGAGAGAGAGTTTCAACCTATAGCGTCCACTCCTGATGATAGCTTTTTATTATCAAACCAAGACACCAATCCGTTTTTGGTGTAGGCAAACCCCAAATCTCTTATACAACCATTAAAAACTTTACTAGTTGAGTTAACTGGAATCCACTATTTCCGCTTGTTAGATGGTAGCATTCTTGGCTCAGTTTTCATTTGAGGACTTTACTCCTATCCTAATGCTTTGTGGTGGAGAAAAATTAGGTTGTCTGCTATGAATCCCATCAAATTTAAATATGTTGCTGGATATTTTTATTTTTATTATTAATATTTCCTTGAGGTTCTTATGTTAGATTTGGAAAAAGTGTACATAAGAGTGGATCAAGAAAGAGACAAAAATTATATTTTCTGTCAACTTGCAAAAGATCCCCCAAATCTAAGGATATTAATTGGGTCCTGATTTGTGAATAATATAAATGGAAAAAAAAAAAAATTTATTCATTGTTGTTCATTTTAAGTACAAACTTGTTAATGATAATTAGATATAATAGTTATATATTTGGGTGTAGGGTGCAGTGCATATAAAAAAAGCATCACTATCCTCAACAAGGTAGAAAAATTGAATCTATTTTTCACTTTACAAAATATGACATCTTGAAGATGATAGGTAGAAGGGCTTTAGACTTGCCAAGTCCAGGGATGGATTTGGGTCCATTTGGCCCAAGAGTGAGCTCTAGAACACATCCCATCAACTGAAAAGCCTAAGCCTAATTTTGAGGCATATTCCTATTATTAAAAATAATAATAATAATAAAAAGTTAAAATGCAAATTGCACTATCTATCTCTAACTTTACTTTTGTTCAATTAAGTTTTCTAAGTTTCAAATTTATTTAATTTAGACATTCTGTCCAATTTTGTTAAAAATTACCCTTAAAATAATGGACAATTTTTTTAAAACAAAATTTGACAAAATGCTTGAATTAAATAATTTTGAAATTTAGATGACTCAATTGAACGAAAGTAAAGTTAAAATACTGAAATGAATTTCAATCAAACTTAAAGGGGGACACTTTACATTTTAGCAACAAAAAAATAAAATAAAAATCGAGTCTCCTTTCTCCTTGGAAAACCCACCAGTTTCACTAACTAATGTATGCTATTTTCTTCCTAAAAACAATGTTATTAGAAGAATTTTGAATTCACAAAAACTCTAATGATTGACTTAACCTTCAGTTTCCTTAGTTAGCTTCCAACTTGGGTTAGCCTTTTCTTTCTTTTTCTTTTTTCTTTTTTTTAATACAAGATAAAAATTCTACTCTAACCTAATTTAAGTGTATATGTGTGTAAAGTTTCCTCCTGGAGACTTAAACCCCAGCCCTTGCCTCTCACATCCTACAAACACTTATACTTGTGAAGTGACCATCGCGCTAAGAATACAAGATGGTAACTTGAGTTAGCCTAAGTTACACTAAACTTGGCCAAAAAAATGTGGTAATTCATTAGAGGTTATCTTTTTTGATTATTTTAGAGACAATCTCTCCTTGTTCTTCTCTCTGTTAACTTTTATTCCACCCACCTATCAATAGCTAATTTTAGAACCTTTCCCTATTTGCAGACATTTTGACTTGATGGTGGTGAGTGATATCCTTTGGAGAATTTAGTTATTTTGTGGTTGATTACTCCAAGATTTGCTTTAGATTATTCTATTGCCTATTTTTTTTCATTATAAAGTTTTGCTAAATATTTAATATGGTTCATTTTGTCTCACCCATATTTTTGTAATATTTAGAGCATTCTCATCAAAAGTGTTAAAAATGCTAAATGCTATTTTTTAGCATTTTTAACACTTCAAATCATAAAAACTCATCTTTATCAAGGGTGTCAAATTTTAAAAATTTTAGCAACTTGCTACAGTGAGGTTTTTTAACTAACACCCCACTGTAGCAAGCTACTACTATTTTTTATTATTTTCTTTCTTTCCTTTTCACTCTCTCTATCGTGCTCTCTGTCCCCTCTCTCCTTCTAGTGTCTCTCTCTCTCAAGCGACCCCTCCATAGCTCGCCAAAACATGCCTCAATTCTCCAAACCCACATTCTCTCTCCTCCTCATCATCATCGCTGTCATCTCCATCCCTACTGTCCGATCTGAATACGGTTCCTCCACCATCCGATTACCCTCCGAAGACGCCGCCGTTGTCGATCTCTGCGCTAACAGCAACAACGGACCCGCATCCTGCCCCATCAAGTGTTTCTGGGCCGGTCCGGTATGCGGCATTGATGGTGTGACTTACTGGGCTGTGCCAACGCACTTTGCGCTGGTGTCAAGGTCGCCAGGTTGGGGTTTTGTGAGGTCAGTGGGATTCTGGGTTCTCTGTGCTTTTCGGACTTTTCTAATAGCTAAATTGATTGATTTGGTGAGCCATTTTTTTCGTTTCTTTTATTCTAGATGAATTGAGAATTTGTGTGTAGAGATTGACTGATTTCAGTGGATGTGGTTTGTGATTTTGTGATTTGATTGGTGGGCTTCTGGGTCTATTGTGATTTGATTTTGGCTAGGTTTTGGCTGTGGTGGTGGTTGTGATTTGATTTTGGCTGGGTTTCGACAGTGGCGCGTGGTTTTGGCAGTGTAGAGGTTTTTTTTTTTTTTTTTTTGGTTGCGGTGGATCTGGTTGGTGGCGACGATAGTGGGTGGATGTGGTGGTTGTGGTATAGGTGGGTGAATGTGGTGGCTGGCGGTGCTGAGAATAATTGGGTTGAGAAAGAGAGATACAGAGGCGAGAGAGGAAGAATAAAAAATAATAAAGAATGAATATTTAAATGAAGTGTTAAAAAAAAAGTTTTAATGTAAGAGATATTGTAAAGTGATATGTGATATGTTGGTTTTTGAGATGGTAAATGCTAAATTTTTTAAAAGTTTTGATGGGAATGCTCTTAATAGCTACTCCAAAGGCTTGCAAAAAGTTTTGTTCTTGAAGTAACAAGCTTAAATTAGGCTTAAGTGAGATATCAATTGAATAGTTTTTATCAAAATATATAGCTTTTGACAACTTTTATGTTAAATGTGTAACAAAAAACTAAAAAACTAAAAGCTAGTTTATTTTCAAAAATACTAATATTGTCTACATATTGTGCCATGACGTAGTTAACTCAATTTGTGTCCTTGAATTCGATTTTAGATGGAGAGTGAGATATTGTAGCATTGATCAACATATGAATTGAGATGCTATACATGTCATGATCATAAGAACTTCGCTAATTCAATATGAAATGAGTTTATGCATATGGTTGCAATGAAGCTACGATCATAGTTTGTAACGGAATATTTTTGTAGAATACTAGAATATGAGTGCCGCATGTTGTGCTTAATGTGTAAGATCATATAATTTGAAATTGATAGAGAGTACGAGAATATCTAAAAGACTGCTGTTTGTGCAAATTAATGCAACAACATTTTTAAAAATCCAGAATAAAAATTATACTTTTATTCCCAGGTATGTTATGATCTAATCAAACATAATAATGTCCTCTGAATTTCCACACTTTTTATTGCTGATACATTGTAATATTGTATAACAAAGGGCAAGAAGGCAAAAGCAATATGAATGAACGGCATAATATACTTTAATAATTAGAAGAACAAAGGCTGAAAAAAAAAGTAATAATAATCCCATTGAAAATCCAAAGATACAGATTGATCATATCACCATGGAAAGCGCTGTAATAATTTCTCTGCTTTTATTCAGTAGTGTCGAATGGGAAATTTCAAGAGAGTAAATTACTCTACAAAGCGTACATTCTTTTCCTATAAAGGGTATGTAACAACTCCCCTTCTCAAGTTCATGGTTTCAATACACAATGTGAAGCTATATTTCTAAAACAAATTTAACACGACAATACCAACTACACTCAAGAGAGAAGAAAAATGTACTTGATGCTAGTTGTTTGGATGGCAAACAGCAAAGCCTAATATGCTGGATTACTGGATGAGTAATTCTTTCTGCTGTTCAAGATAAGATATGGGAAAAATGGAAGTTATAGTTCAATCCTATATAATACCTGTGGAAATGCTGGAAGTTGCATTGATCTTCAGTGAGTAATCAGGGACATAGGTAAGACCTGCTATGCCAGAAAGTAAACTTCCATAAGAACTCAAGGGAAAATGGTTAGCTTGTTGGATTAAGATTATAGGATAACCATGAGAAAAAAGACACAGGAAGAAGTGATCATGAAACCAAGTGAGAGCTTTCTAGTATATAAGCCCTTTCATTGACAAATGACAACATGTATTAGCCTACAAAATATTCATTAATCAGCATTAAACAAAGAATGCTACCTGCTTGGAATTACAGTAATGCTAAACAATCAGAACTGGAGACAGTGGCTTTGGATAGAAGTATCAATGATAGACCTCCAAGAATCCATGAAAGAACATGTGTGGGGTGGGGGTCGGTCAGCGTGTTTAGATAAATGATAAGTTGTAGCTCTATCCATGAAGAGTTGTATTTGAAACCCAACATGGCTATGATATAAGAAAGAAAACGCATCCCTCAGAATTAATGCATCTTTTAACGCTCCAACCATTAGATGAGAACTTAGCATGGGTTCAACAGAAACACATAAATAACTACTTCTTCTGACAGCTCAAGCATGCAGGTATGAAGAAGTTAAACAGTAAAAACAAACACATCGATTCCTTTACCTTTCTCCTTGACATCAATTTGTAAGGTGTCAAGTGTAATTATGCCATCAGTCAGTGGAAGTAGCTCAAGCTTGATGGAAGCTGTAGATTGAGAAGGAACACATCTGATGCACCACAGTAAATTGTAATGATGAGCGTAACTATATATTTAGAGAGAGAGAGAGAGAGAGAGATTAGAAGAAGAAGAAGAATGAAGGAATACCCTAATGGAACTCTACTCTGCAGCCACAGATGTGAACAACCCAGACCAGTGCTAGGAACAACATCAGATGTGGGAGAAGCACGCTCATTAAAGGAAACTGACCGCGCTCCACCATCACCGTTCTGCTTCTGTGAATCCGATAAAAGAGGTGCTGATCCTGGCCTTTGCATAGCACTACCACGTCGGTCAGCACTTGCCTTTCCTGTAAACTCAGAAAATCCAACAAATGGACTCATTGGTGTTGATGGTGAAGAATTTAAGGACACCACAGTCGGAGGTGAAGTAAATGAGGCTGGAGCAAGAACTGTCAAAGTAAGATCTTCAGAGGTCAAATTTGAAGCCTGAAGAGTTAGGACCTGAGAAATTGAACTAGTTAGATGAAATTATGTAGTAGCATGAGTAGAGATACGGTACCTACACACTGACAAATGAATAATCAATTCATATGAAACCTGAACAGGAAGCTGGGAGACTCCTTCATTGGGACCAGGAGACTGTCCTGAAATTTCAGATGCAACAGAGATCATAAGATCCCTTGACATACGCAGTCGCCAATTTGTTGGCTGTTTGAAAAACAATCTTGACTCTACACACAACAAAAACCATGGGATAAACATTGTAATAATTAGAAACAAGTAACTGCTTATATTTTTCAGATAATATGGTAAACTAAGAGCAATATAGATACCAGTGTAGTTGCACCGACATGAAACCATAATTGCATACTGATCAGCAGTTGAAGCACTCCTCTTTCCTTCAACAGTCTTGGGGAGAACACGTAAACTAGATGCAGCATTTCCAGCTCGTAATTGTGATGACTGAGAACTTCTTTCACCATGAGCTTTGAGTTTCTTCCACATAGTAGTTGCAGGTTTAAGAATAAAAGAATGCTCCTCTCCCCTCCTGTCATGAGGAAAAGATTTAAGAGAACTTATAAACTTGTGTATACTGAATTAAGATTCTTTCCATTTACACACTACTCCCTAGACACTCGAGAAATGTCTCTATTCTTCCCTTCAATTGGCACATATATACTCTCCTATATAATCTTTTCAGCAATAAGGATAAATATCCAGAATAATGCAATCTGTTACACTAGAATCATGATTCAATTGACATCAACATGTCCACACACTGGAAACATCATAAAAAAGGGGTGAGCAATTCTTGATGTCCAACTAATACAAGCCAAACCCAACATAGAATTAAAAGATTTTGGATGACCTCAAACATGTTTAGATTATAACAGACCAAACTCAGGCAAGTGCCCTTTTGCCATGCCAAATTACAGTAGACCAAGGCCTTTTTTCTGCATCAAGTTAGTACCAGATCTGCTGCATCAAAATTTCATTAGTTACCATGCTTGTAACTAAGGCATTGTCCCCATGTAAACAAAATTTGCACAGCCACAGCTGTCATTACCCAAAATGTTTGACATAGCCTACAAATATTTATGTACTACTTCTAAACATTAATTTTCCTTTAAAATGATATATATTTACACAACCACCACCAAGAATAGCAACAGTGATATATCCAGGGAATACAGTACCAGAGCTAACAACAGAAAGTAAATTAAGATACCTAGAGTGAACAACAACCTGAGGGCTAGGTTTGGCAAATTGTGTTCATTGCCAGCTTCAATACACGCGATCGGTAATGATGAGGGTAATCCATCTTTTGAAGCCTCCTCAAAAACAATTGTTATAGCATCTATGTATACCACAATATCTGGCGTATGCGCAGGAGAAATGTTCTGCAAACAATTGGATACGCTACATAATTAGGGCAAAAGATAAATGCATAACTCAACAAGTATGTTATTTCTACATAATCTGGTCAAATATTATATCAATTATGGGGAAGAAGTATATTTATCAAATAACTAGACTCAGTAGTATAAATCATTCACACCTTTACTTGGACGCAAATAAGGTCATCTGTATTGCAGTCAGCAGCAAAAGAATGGATTTCTACAGGTTGAATAATTTCAAGTTTTCTTCTCCACCTTCTACCTGGTATATAGATGCCTTCCAGTCCACAACGAACAGAAAACCGTTCTCGCTCCAAAGTCACACCTCGGAAAGATAAAAGCTCTTCACTCCCAACTTTTTTACTCTTCAAAGGCTTCTGAGATGAGAATTGATCCCAATCATCAAGATCAAAGCTTGGCTTAGAACTGGTGACTTTAACAGGTCCAGGGGGTGGTGCAGTATTTTGAGGAAGAGATGACATGGAGTAACTTCTAAAGTGGCTAAAAGAAAATAGTTGAGAGCCAGAGCCAGATGAGGAAGAAAGAGTGGACCTTTGAGATGAGCTACTAATTCCTGAACTAGAACTTAGAGGAGGAGATAAAGGACGAGCTGGAGGGAGAGTGTTATCCAAGGGAAGCAACCATTTTAACAGTTCTCCACATGGGTCCTGATTTGCAAAAACCGAGTTGTCCTGGCTTTCAAAAGACAAATTTCTGCTCTGATATTTCTCAAATTGAAGAATTTCAATGACAGGGTCTCTCAAAAAATCAACACCAACATTCACCTGTAAACACACCTGCATCATTCCAAACAAGAGAATAAGATGAGAACCAGCAATCCTAACAACTGGAAAACAGCAATATGCATCAGGAATATAAACATTCAAACATCATATTTATGCTACAATATTAGTTTAGATTCATAAGCACTGTTAGAAGTATATGGTTAAATGATTAAATTTACCATATCCTAATAGCTTAAACTTTTGGGAGAATCGGTAATTTAACATGGTATCAAAGCATGAGATCTTACATTCGATTCTTGTCTCTTTCACTCTACCTCCCATTTAAATTCCCACATGTTAGGCCTCACCTATTTAAAAGGTAGTTTCGGCCCACACGTGAGGGGAAGTGTTAGAAGTATATGGTTAAATAGTTAAATTTACCATATCCTAATAATAACTTAATCTTTTAGGAGAATCGGTAATTTAACAAGCACCATTTACAATTTAAGTTTAATACATTTTTTAAAAAATTTATTTTTATTTTTAGAAGAAGTTTAATACGAATTAGGATCTCCCAGGGTTTTTCTCCAGTAATATTCTGCACAAAGCTAGGTAACTTAAAATGCACTTTTGACTGGGAGTAAGTATAAAGAATAACTCAGAACAAAGTTCTGTTAAACTGTGTAGCAATCCCTTCTTTTCAGGTGGGACATCAACAATCCTTTTTAGCTATGCAGAGTTGAAGAAGATTACAATCTGTAGGGGAGAGATGAAGACATTAGTCGCCATTTTTTTTGCCATGATTCAGGTTGTCAAACTGAGATAGGGAGGAGAAAGGGCATTGGCATGATCATGGAGGAGGATCTAGTCTAAATGATCACCAAAACATTTCAAGACCAACTAGCCAGCATATGGAGGTTCATTGTAACAGAAAAATTCCCCACCTTAAAACTCAGAATCTAGCTAGCTTAGTGATGTTATCACAAGATTCCATATGATCAATAGCCTTTATTTATCATAAAAGGGGGAAAAATGTGAAGCCAACCCAAGTAGTGCATAAATCATCATTGAGTGCTCCAGATTTCCACCAGATTAGAAATGTCAATAGCCAATTGTATATGCTGAATGTTCTTCAAAGGTAATATGATAAAAATTAGAGAAGTCTCTTTTTTTTTTCAATATGCTCTTTCTTTCAATGGTGAGTTACATACGCATCTAATGGATCTTGAACCCACAAACTCACCCTCCACCTTGTACTAACAAAGGAGGCACCATATGAGGTAGATTCATTAGTGGTTGTCATTAGTGTCTTGTGATGCACCACAAAAGTCCTTTCTAGTTTAGCCCTTCCCTAGTTCTCTAATTATTTAGCTTGCCTAAATAAATTTTTTTTTTAAAAACTATTAATCTATTTAGCCTTTGTCAAATAAGCAATCAAAAACTTATAGTTATAGGTCCTCAAATAACCTTAATTAAGAATAACTCAAGTGATCAGGACGTAGGGAGTTTCTATACGAAGAACAATTAAGAGAATACTGGTTACTTGACTCCAAAACATTGGTTCCGTTAATATTTATGCAGTGTAATAAAAATAGATATATTTCATTCAGCAATAAATAAATAAATACATGTCAGTCATGAGGTGCAACCAAAATACTGAGCTGCCTGACACAGATCAAAATATAACAATAGGAAAATATGCATCATAATAGTGAGATGAAATTCTGAGGTACAAGTTGCAGCTTGAAAATGTGGAGATAACAATAGCTACAAAATCTACAGCTCAATGTATGAATTTTCATTTTTTATCACTGACAGAAAGGTTTCCTGGGCCAGTACAGAACATCCAGCATATCAGACAGACGCATCTAGCATAAGTTACAATAGTATAAAGCTCCCACAGCATGGTATAATAAAAATACACCCTAAATGCAGGAACAAGTTTAATCAGTACAAAAATAAAATGTCTAAACATAGTTTATATCATTAACTAGAAGTTTGTGGCACATACCACTAGGTCTCCATTAGAAAGGGAGCAACACTTAATACAATTTCTTGCCACTCCTCCAGCGATATTGGCATCAAAATTCCCTCTATCGATAACTGCATTAGGATGAGAGATGCTTTTTGCAGTAGAATCTAGACCATTTATGTCCAAAGATTCTGAAGACTTCTCAGAAGAACTTCTTATCGACCATAGTGACTCATCTGACTCTGCAATCCTAACAAAAAAATGGGAGTTCTCAAATTTTTGCAATAATATCTCTGTCTGTCTTTTGTGGTCTTCCATTCGTAGAAGAGATTCACTAACAGAAACATCCTTTACAGGATCAATCTTCTCTTTCGATAGCCTTTCACCATTCTGATCAATATCCTGACCATCAGGATTTACCCCTGTTCCCGACACTGAATTCATTCCACCTTTTGCATTTCCATTTTGTTTATGGGGGCTTTGCCCTTTACCATTCTTACTCATTACAGCAGCAACTTTAAATGGAGTAAGAATTTCTGTATCCTGCTTATATGCTGACAAGCATGCCAAGATATGAACTTGTTCACCTGCATAAGAAATAGAACTCAGGTCCAGTGTCATAAATGCAAAATCTCTCATGGGAAAAGAACAGGTGCATGTGAGAAGTGAAAGAAGTTAAGAATCAAAAAAGAATTAAATACCTGGAAAAACAAAGGAGCGGTCCATTGAGCGTAATGAATGAATATCTGGGGCATCACTCCAACTGTCAGGGAGTTCCTCTACAAAAACAAACCATGCATTAGATATACCAAAACAGAACATATTAATAATTTTTTAATAATTAAAAAAGAAAATTAACAATGAAGAGAACCTCATACAGCACATCAAAGCACAAACTAAGCAAAGCTTGAATGAAACTAATTAATCATTATAATTCACAAAATAAAATTGGTGATGTAAATCAAGCATTTGAGCCATGAACCAAAGTCGGGAAATCCTTATCTATGTCTTAACAAAGTGTATGCAATCCCTTGAACCTTGTTATAGTAAGAATGTGCTGGGATTTCTTTAAAAGACTAAGGGAACAGCAGAGATCTTTTAACTTTCAAAATTTGAGACAGAGAGGGAATGGTCAACAGTGAACCGTTGCAGAATACCAGCTTTTTCCATGCTTTTAAAATCTTAACTAAACCCACCATCACCATCCATCTACCCGAGTGAGCTTGATCAACTACTAGCACAATATTTGCTGATAAAAACATTTTATTTGACATTCTTTTAATAATTACCTTCCCCATCAAATTTAATTGACTCAATTCAAAGCTCTTCTTGATTTCAGCATGCATCAATCCAAAGTTCACACAAAATAAGCATATAATGCAACCATATGCACTACACAAGTTGACAATATTTGCAAGGACATACTATATGGAATGGTAATCCATCCTTCTTCTTCAGAAACATCAGAGTGCTCCATGAGAGCAGGGGACTCATCCTTAGCACATGGACCTCCAACATTGCCATTTTCACCTTGAACACCAACAGTCTCTCCATAATGATCTTCAACTGGGGAATACTCTGGATTTGGATCTTCAGCTATAAGACCCTCCAAGGTTGTTCCAGGTTTTGGCTTATAAAGCGTGTCTGAAGCAGATTCATGAATAGATGGCTGTTCTGCAGCTGCATTTTGAGTAGGCCGCAGAAGAAAATTCATTGTCCCAAAGATTTCTCTGCACAATAAAAGATGTCATCTTCTAATTACAACATCAAATATATAAATCAACTATTAAATTACAAAAAAAAAAAGAGTAGTTTACAAGTATGCCTGGCTTGAAAATTGCAAACCAGTGTCATAACATCTGTATATTTCCATAGATACTAACAAAAGTAAACACAACATAAAACTGTTTAATGAAACGGGGTGGTTTTTTTTTTCAATAAAATTTTTGTTACTTACATAAAATAAAATAAAATAAAACATTGTTTAATGAAATGAAGGGCATTATCATCAACCTCAGGAATCATAAAAACTCCTCACACAAAATGTCCAATGACATACAAATTCTCACACTAAACCTAAAAACCAAACAAACGTTTGGCACTTTCTTCTAAAATGAAAACTACAATTTCTGAGTCATTCACTAAAACAAAAAGCATTACAAAGGGGCAAATGGATAACAACAATTACAAAGGGAAAGTTGTTTATCAGATGCTAAAAACTACACTGTCAGCTTAAAAAGCACTCTTCCCTCTCCATTTCAAATAGGACCATTTCATAGTTTGAATTAAATATTACAACCTGAAGGCGTACAAGGTACCGCATCATTTGAACTTATAAGGAACAGGTTCCTCTCCATTTCATGGTTCAGATTAAATCTTACAAATCTTAAATTGTACCTGATGCCACGTCATTCAAGATTAAAAACACGGCACCATATACACTATTAGATACAAGAAATAAAATCTTAACAATAAAACAAACTCTCTCCATTTCACTTGAAATAGAGAGGATCCCTATTCTAATGTGAATGAGGTAAAGGAAATAGTACCCTAAACTTAATAAACATACATACTTATCAAAATAATAATAATAATAAGGGTCCAGTTAACAAGTGCACTTAGGGCATTTGTTAATTGACCATTTTTGGAAAGTTTTAATACCAAGTTTCTAAAGGGACTTCCTAAACCAATGCCCTTAGGGCATCCATTAACTTTTCCCTAATAATAATAATAAACATACATAGACGTGACACCCGCTTTTAAAGCTATGCCTCAAAAAAAGCACCATCAAATCAAAATTTGAATCCAATACCAAATGTTTTAAACTATCAGATGCTAAAAACTACACTGTCAGCTTACAAAGCACTCTTCCCTCTCCATTTCAAATAGGACCATTTCATAGTTCAAATTAAATATTACAACCTGAAGGCGTACATAGAACCACATCTTTTGAACTTATAAGGAATAGGATCTTCTCCATTTCATAGTTCAGATTAAATTTTACAAGTCTAAAAGTGTATCTGATGCCACGTCATTTAAAATCAACAACACGGCACCATATACACTGTTAAATACAAGAAATAAAACCTTAACCCTAAAACAAACTCTCTCCATTTCACTTGAAATAGAGAGGATCCCTATTCTAATAATAACAATAAAGGTCCAATTAACAAGTGCCCTTAGGGCATTTGTTAATTGACCATTTTAGAAAAGTTTTGATACCAAGTTTCTAAAAAGACTTCCTAAACCAATGCCCTTAGGGCATCCGTTAACTTTTCCCCAATAATAATAAACACACATAGACGTGACACCCGCTTTTAAAGCTATGCCTCGAAAAAAAGCACCATCAAATCAAAAATTGAATCCAATTCCAAATGTCTTAGTCTAGGATGCACAGACACGGATACAGACACGGGTATGTTACGATACAGCAACCCAAGCAATTTATGAAAAAGTATAACATGATACTGCAGATAAGTTTAGTGAGCCTCAGCTAGTGGCCACCAAGTATTAAACCATATATAAGTACACAAAATAGAAAAATTATATAAACATTAAAATTAACTAATTTGCACTTGGATTAAGCAGTAAAAGCCACTTAATATTTAATTTTTTTTTTTTTAAATCTCATTCTCACAGCATTTTCATTAACAGTCAAAACAAACAAAATTCAATACTCAAATTGACACAATCAGACATTCTTGGACTTTAAATCAATCTCAGAGATGATCAAATCTAATAAGACCAATCAGATTGGTGATCCAATACCGTAGAGGGTTTTGAAGCGTTTACCTGAAGAGAGATCACGCGGGAGAGAGAGTGTGTTTGGTAGATCCACTTGCAGACGCAGAAAAACACAAAAGTGCTTTTTGTGTTTCTGTTTCTGTTTCTGTTTCGGGCTTTAAAAGTTAAAACACTCTCTCTGTGTTTCGATTTGATTCTTTTACAGTTTGGAGACCATGGATTTTTGTTATTTGGTTTTGGGGCTCTATATGGGTTCGGGTCGTTTTGGTTTTCGAACCGGGCTATCAAAACGCACAGCTCTGCTCTCGGATTTTCCCAACATGCATCCGTTGTCGTTTTGTAATATAACGGTGGTTAATTTATTGTGGTGTAATGTTAGAGACAAAAAAATAAAATAAAAAATATTTGTGTGAATATTCAAAATTATTATTTGTGTTCATCTATATATATACTATAAAACCGAAGCATCTGACTTTCAGTTGACTTCATAATATGATGTCACATTAGCCTTGCTAGCTCCACAAATTTCCACATTAGTATTTTTTTTTCTATTTTTTAAATATAATTTAATCTCTTTTGATTTTTTTTTTTCAGACCTATTACCCAACTCCCCTTATAGTTTTGTGCGAACCTTATGCATTTAGATTTTAGACGCTCTCTCTTCCGTTTTGATTCTCCTTCTCCTTTGACAAGTTCAGCCGTTCTTTTTGTCTTTCTTAAAACCTCTAAGGGCTACCACCATGTCAAACCATCACCCCACCTTCAGCCCAGCCTCCATCCATATATCGCCAGAACCGCTATAGTGCAGGTATTTTAAAACAAGAAAAATTGGTGTTAAATATGATTTAAGTTTTGTTATTTTGGGTTAAGTGTCTTTGATTTAGGTATTTGGGTTATTAGTTTTGATTAAGGTCGAATGATGAAGAAAAACAAAAAGATGGGCACAAACGAAAAGAAGCAAAGAATGGGTTTTTTTTAGTATTGGTTTCTTTTGAATTGTATGTACCAATTGATTTTTTTATTGATATTATTGAATTTTGGTTTGTGTGTGTGATTTTTTAGTATTGGTTTCTTTTGAATTGCATGGAATTGAGCAATCATGATAACTCTTGCAGCTACTATTGGCTTGCAAGAAGGAATGGGAGGACCTGCATTTGTTTATAGCAGTAGTTTATCTTGAGAGTTTAGTTTGATTTTCATTTTGCTTGCATTAAGTTGAAATGTTCCCTCAAACATCACTATGTGTTAGGAGCATTATGTGTTGCTGATGATGGCACGAGAAATGAGGGTGCTTGGGCAATATTGGGCTAATCACTTGGCTTCATGTTTTCTCAACACACTCATGGCACCTCATGCCTGACTAGTGATGCTCCTAAGGGCTCTTTGAGGGAAACCTGCCCAGTCTTTCTACTTGAGTTGGATCGATGAGCAGTGATGAGGGGCAGCATGTGGAGGCACCTTGCTCCACATGATGCCCCAAGGCCATGGCAGAGGAGGGCCATGGTGGGCAGAGATGGTTGTGATGATAGGCAATAGCAGGTGGTGCTGACCCTAAGTGATGGTGCATGGCATTGGTGGCTTAGCTGTTGGTTTCTTGTGTGTGGGCTTGGCGGCTTGAGTGCAAGGCACGGCTGGGCTGCTGTGATGATTAAATGTTGTGTGCAAGGCATTAGGCTAGTGAGGGATGGCTGAATGCATGGACAAGTGCTAGTGGGCTGATGGCAGTTACTTTGTGTGCTGCATGTGGCCATGCTGTGTGGGTTGTAGTGCTGATGGAAGGCCTTGAGCATGGGCCAAGCCTCCCCAAAATGTGTGAGAACATGTTGAGTGGGCTGCTAGAGGATGGGCAGAGGCCCCATGGTCTGCTGAGACATAGGCTGTACATGTGCAGCATGTGCAGTGGCAGTTACCAAGCAGTTCATAGCTTTCTTGATGATCAGACCTACTATGTAGGGGTTGGAAATGTGGAGAGCAAGCCAATACAGCATCAGTTGAAGGTGTCCTAAGTCAGAACACAAGTGGCAGATTGTTCAAGACCCAGGCAGTTACTAAGTAGTAACTGCCATAGCAGTTAATTCTGTATATTTAACCCTAAAGCTGTTGGGGGTGTCAATAGCAGAGTGTATTTTGGCTTTGGAAAAATTATGTGTAATTCTCTAAACTTGTAAAAGGGTTTCCTTTGTACTTGAGATTAAGTAATAAAGGTTAGGAGTGGGTTCCCTGTAAATATTGTGTGTGATGTGTGTTTAAATGTCCATATATAATCTGTTCTAAGTGTTATTGCAATGAGTGTGTGGTGTTGGCTGAGACTAAGTCAGGGACTTAGGGCCATCACAGGCAGGAAATTTGAGTGAAAATTTGACCATGTGACACTATGTTAGCTTTAAGAAAAAGATAGACCTAGCATTATTAGTTACTATTGCTATATAATTTTTTTTCAATGGCCTGTTGTAGTAATTGTGGAAATTGTTATCAAATGAATAAAAGCATTCAAAGTGTTCAATAATTTGATATACAAAATATGATGTTTAGTAAGCATTTGGTTCCAAGAATACTAAAGCCAAGAGTGTGAAGTAGTTGCATGTTTTTTGGGGCTGTTTGCTCTTCTGGCTTAATGTCAATTGGGCAAGAGGTTTTTATGGGATGCTACGCTTCTAAGTACGCATCTAAAGAGGTATTTAGTATGGTAGCAATATGAAGTTTAGACAACTAATAATGAAATTGAAAATTGGGAAATGGTTTGTTGCGTGCTTTAGGTGCAAGTTGAATCTAGATTGGCTCTTCAGTGAAAAGTTCATGTAAAATAATTGTTCAAATTATTCTTTAATTTATTATTAATTTTTTGTGTTGAAAAATTTGATGCAAACTTTGACAGGTGTAAAATGTCATTTTGGTCAATTTTGTAAAACATTAATTGGACATTGAAACAAAGGTGTGTAAATAATAAATATTAACCATAAACACATCCAATTAAGAAAAACTCCACTCCTCTAATACAACCTTAACTAAAAGATAAATGCTATAAATTCGTAAAGTTATTATAAAATGTGATAAAATTTATGATTTTATTTAACAAAATTAATGCATTTCTGGCCCTCTAAGAACAACTTTTCATTGTTAGATTTTACACATACTCTTTTGTGATCCTAACACATTATGCCATTAAGAAAAAAAAATTTAAGATGTTATAAAACTATAGATTTACTACTCAAAATGATGTTATACCCTTTTTTTATAGTTTCAATAGAATGTTAATCTATTGCGTCTGTTACACGATAATTGCTTTTTATCATTAGACCTAAACTCTTATTTTATAAGATTAAAATAAATATTAAATTTAATAGAATAAAAGACGGATTAAATCTATTTTCTAATAGTTTTTCCAATAGCGACTGGTATACTATATACTACAAGTTGAGTTTAGAAGCCGAGGTTATGCCAAGTGGCTTCACCTATATTCTCATATTGTTTAATTTTACGAGGTTTATGATATTTTTTGTAGATGTTGACTTGAAAATAATCAACCAATCCTTATTACAAATTTACAATACTTTTTTTTTTTTTAATTTATAAATTTATAAATTTTTATGAACTTATTACAATACGTGGTTCTTTTGAAAAAAAATATGATATGGTGTCTAGTGACCATAAAGTTTGATAGGGCTCATCCATCAAACCAGTCATTTGGTCTTGGGCCTCATAAAAAAAAACCCGGCCCATTACCACTCTTCTTCCCCTCTCTCTGAGTCTCTTCAGTGCTGAAATTGCAAACAAGCGGGCATCAATGCAAAGGGTTTTAGCCGGGTAAGCATTTCCAATACCTAAAACCCCTAAATTTTTCTTCTTCTTCTTTACATTCCTAATTACTCAGTTTCCCCACGAAAATTCAATGATTAATTGTAGGAAATTGAACCCTAGAACTCTCTATTCACTCACCAGAAACCCTACTTCTAGCTGTACCTCTTCATTTCACTCTTTCAATTCAATAACCCCTAATTTGTGCACAATTGAACTGTATTCATGTTGCAAAAGCTTCAGTTTTTTGAGCTCTATAATGGGTTTCAGTTCAATTTCCCAAAAGCTTTCTATACCAAAAGACCCTAATTTTGTCAACCTTAGTTTTAGTAGAAATTACCGTTCTGGAAAGAACAGTGATGGTGGGTCTGGTGAGTGGACTGAGGAAATAGAGTATTTAGATGAATCAGGGAGTGTTATTTACAGTGGGAAAGGTGTGAGGTCAGTTGAGCCTGGTGTTGATGACCATGTGATGGTGGGTGGGATAAAGAAGCCATTTTTGAATGCCTCAGCGGTTGCTAAGATTGTTGAGGTTGTGAAGAGGTGGAAATGGGGACCTGAGTTGGAGACCCAGTTGGATAAACTCCAATTTGTACCGACTATGACTCACATTACTCAAGCCTTGAAGGTTGTTAAGGATAGTGATGCTTGTTTGAGTTTGTTTAGATGGGCTAGGAGGCAGTCGTGGTATTTGCCAAATGATGAATGTTATGTGATGCTGTTTGATGGGTTAAACCAAAATAGAGATTTTGATGGAATCCAATTGTTGTTTGATGAAATGGTTGGTGATTCTAGTAATAATGGGATTTCATCATTTACTGCATATAATCGGGTTATTCAGTATTTGGCTAAAGCTGAGAAATTGGAGGTGTCATTTTGTTGTTTTAAGAAGGTTCAGGATTCAGCTTGTAAAATTGATGTCCAAACATATAACTCTCTTATTACATTGTTTTTGAATAAGGGTTTGCCTTATAAGGCATTTGAGATATATGGAAGCATGGAAGCAGCAGGGTGTTTGTTGGATGGGTCAACTTATGAGTTGATGATACCAAGTTTGGCGAAATCAGGCCGTCTTGATGCTGCTTTTAAGCTCTTCCAAGAGATGAAAGAGAGGAATTTTCGGCCTGGCTTCAATGTCTTCTCGTCGCTTGTTGATTCAATGGGCAAAGCTGGGAGATTGGACACCTCAATGAAGGTGTACATGGAAATGCAGGGTTATGGGCTCCGATCATCTGCTACAATGTATGTTTCTTTGATTGAGTCATATGTGAAGGCTGGGAAGTTAGATACTGCTCTTAGGCTTTGGGATGAGATGAAGAAAACAGGGTTTAGGCCTAACTTTGGGTTGTACACATTGATTGTTGAGTCGCACGCAAAATCAGGGAAGCTTGATATTGCGATGTCTGCCTTTAAAGATATGGAGAAGGCTGGATTTTTACCAACCCCATCTACATATTCTTGTCTCTTGGAAATGCATGCAGCCACTGGACAAGTAGATTCTGCCATGAAGCTCTATAACTCGATGACGAATGCAGGTATGAGACCAGGTTTAAGTACTTATACTGCCCTATTGACGCTTTTGGCTAACAAGAAGCTTGTGGATGTGGCTGCCAAAATTTTACTTGAAATGAAGGCCATGGGGTATTCTGTTGATGTGAGTGCTAGTGATGTTTTGATGGTGTATATCAAGGATGGTTCTGTTGATCTTGCTTTGAGATGGTTACGCTTCATGGGCTCATCAGGTATTAGAACAAATAATTTTATAATCAGACAGTTGTTTGAATCATGTATGAAGAATGGCTTGTATGAGTCAGCCAAACCTCTCCTTGAAACATATGTGAGCTCTGCTGCAAAAGTTGATCTCATACTATACACATCAATTCTAGCGCATCTTGTGAGATGCCAGGAGGAGGAGAATGAGAAGCATTTGATGTCTATTCTTAGTGCTACCAAACATAGGGCACACCCTTTCATGTGTGGACTCTTCACAGGCCCAGAGCAGAGGAAAAAACCAGTTTTATCTTTTGTGAGGGAATTCTTTCAGAGCATTGATTATGAGTTGGAAGAGGGGGCTGCAAGGTACTTTGTCAATGTCCTTCTCAACTATCTTGTTCTTATGGGGCAGATAAACCGAGCTCGATGTGTTTGGAAGGTTGCCTATGAGAATAAGCTTTTCCCAAAGGCAATAGTCTTTGATCAACATATTGCTTGGTCCCTTGATGTTAGAAACTTGTCGGTGGGAGCTGCTCTTATAGCAGTTGCACACACCCTCCATAGATTCAGAAAACGCATGTTGTATTATGGTGCTGTCCCAAGACGCATTAAATTGGTTACAGGACCTACCTTGAAGATTGTGGTCGCACAGATGTTGAGTACAGTAGAATCTCCTTTTGAGGTCAGTAAGGTGGTTCTAAGAGCCCCTGGAGATTCTGTCATGGAGTGGTTTAAGAAACCAATTGTTCAAAAATTTCTTCTAAATGAGATTCCATCAAGGTCTGATATCCTCCTGCACAAGCTGAACATACTTTTTCCCAGTTCAGCACCTGAAATTAGATCTATGTCTCCTCCCAAGCCTCTAATTGCAAGGAGGGCAATGTAAACATATCTGATATCAGCTCTTCTTCTTTGTAATTAATTTCCTTCTTTGTTCTTTTGCTTTTCTATTTTTTGTAACCTTTGATTTGCTTTGTGCCTTTTTTGCATAAAGCAGATTTTTGAAAAACATATTTGATATCAGTTAGAGGCCTTGTATTTGTGAAATGGAACTGTAAGTTATTATATCTTATAGTGGTGTGTTCTTTCTACCTTGGGTCTCTTATTTCATATTGATGAGACATGCATATAGGCCAAAAAAGATGTGGAAGTATTGGCAAAATAAATAACAAATGATAAAAATTCAAAGAAGAAGAGGTGTTAATCTCATGATTGAGTCATTGACAAACATTTACACATTGAGTTGTATTTTGAAAATCCATGTTATTTCTGAAACTCAGATTGTTCTAATATCAATGAAACTTGAACTTCGCTTTTAGTGGCTTCCAATCTTATAGTTTTTTTTTTTTTTGGATAAGTAAATAATTTTATTGAAATCTGAAAAAAGTGTGATCCCAATACACTAGCTGTATACAACAGGACATACAAAGAAAAGAAAAAAAGAAATCTGAAAAAGAAAGAACTTTGAAAATCTCAAGGAGGCCAAATAATCTAGGAACCCCACAATTGAAAATGATGTAGGCAGCGATATCCACTCATACAAGGACTTGAGGAATATATATTTCAGCTTGGTCATGCCAAGTTCTTTGCCCTCAAAGCACCTGGCATTACGTTCCTTCCGAATGGACCAAATGGGATACAATGGAGCTGCTTGCCACACAGCCCCACTTAGTTACATTTCTGATTTCTCTGATAGTTGTTTGGCCACTTGATAAGTTTGGGGATGCAGGTTCCTCCCTCCACACTTGTCTATAGTTTGCTATGTATTTTTAGCTACATTTCTGATTTCTCTGATAGTTATTTGGTTGTTTTCAATTTTGATTTTTTCTTCCTACAGTTTATATACTCGTCTTTGTATGGTTGACAGTCTTGAAAGGTTGTGAATTAAGTGGCACTTCAGGAAGGATATCAAAAGTGTATTGGATGAAACGTACAGGTAATGTCATTTTTAGGTGATTGCACCAATTGTGGTGTGATAGATAGTCACTTTGAAGATTAATAAATTCATACCATTCTCTTCAATTAATTTTTCAAGCCAGAAATTAGTTTGAGTCTGTAGATTGGATTTAGTATTTGATTACTGGGAGAGATGATATTTACCAACAAGCAGATATTGGCTGCAGGGTGAGGACTGAGGAGGATATATTCTTAGATACTGCCACCTGTGCAATGGTGTTTCAGGTACTACGTGTTAATGGATATGATGTTTCTTCAGGTATTTTCTGAATTAGGAGACAGCATACATGATTTTGATTGTTTAGGTAAGTTTTAATATCTTTATCCTGTTTTCTAGACCCATTTACCTGACTTTCAGAAGACCATTTCTCCAGTTCCCCTGGAGGATATGTGAAGACATTGGTGCTGTCTTGGGATTATTTAGGGCATCTGAAATCATCGTACATTCTGATGAATTTGTTCTGGAGAAACAAACTTTCTGGATCAGTCATTTTCTGATATAAGAATTATCCAATGGTTCAATTCATGCAGATGGATGAAATATATATGTTGGCCAACAGGTAATTTCCTGCAATAAAACCCTTTTTCACTGATTCAGTGATGCTTGACTGTATAATCCACAGTTAATTGCCAGAAGACTACAACCTTTGATCGTTTCAGGTGGAAGATGCTCTTAAGTTTCCTTACCATGGAAATATGGATCATCTATCAAACAGGAGAGCCATTGAGCATTACAATAAAAGAAATACAAGGATTTTAAAAACTGCATATAGGTAAACCTATGGTGGTTTTTTACCCTTCATTCTTTTATTTATGGAATATGGAGATTTTAATTCTACTAAAGAATTAGCCATTTTTAGTGGAATATTTTATTTATCTTTGTATTCTTCTTATGTCAGTTCTTTAAATACAGGCAATGAAGATTTCCTAAAACCGGCAGTACAAGACTTCAACATGTGCATATCTTTGTGTAGTTTCAACTGTCTTGATATCATGACTGGCATTTTCTTGTAATTTTTATTATAGCAGGGTCAAAGGTTGGCACGTGTAACAGGATAAAAAATCAACTAGAAGCAACTCCGTTTGTTGGCAAAAAATCATTTTAATCTGGAATCACTGGTTTTCCTTGTTACTATTGGATAGTGGTTGTTACTTGACCATGGTGCCAAGAAAAATCAATTAAATTGTTGGTCATTGAGATATCTTCTTGCTTTAAATAATGCAAGGAAGTGTAATATCATCTTTTGTTTGTACAATTTTACATTCTCATGTAAGCCGGTGGGTTATAGTCTTATAGAGAGCAGATTAGACAAGCTAAAGCCTACTGTTACTTCTCTGTTGCAGCAACCTTTTCTTCCCTGAACTTTCTGATCCTCAAAAAAAAAAAAAACAAAAATCAGTCCCGCATTTTTTATTGATGAAGCTTTTTTTTTTGATAAGTTGTTATTGATGAAGCTATGAACTTCTCATTGTTGATAATTTGGTGATTGACATTGGCATAATCTGCTTTTGGTTGGCCAAAACGGGTCCTATCAAAAAGGGATCCTCTTTAAAGCAAGTAAAGGAATGCCTTTGTCTGCAGTGTCCTTTCTCTATTTTCACATTAGATAATATTGATTATATTAATATATAAATGAAATACAAAAAAACATGCTAAGAAATCTACCATTACTTTTGGGCTACTTGTAAAATTTGAAAATTATTCTGTAGCAGTGTCGTTAGGTTCTCTTTTTTACCATCCTATAGCTGAATAGAAAACCAAGGGAACGATAATTTTAATACTCAATAGAAATTCTGTTCTTCTGATTTAAATTGTGTCTTTTCATAATATACACAAAATGTGGTTTGAATAGTGTAGTCTGCTGTTGAGATTCTGAAGATAACATTTTCATGTCAATGAAGTTGCAAATATCAACTCTGGTGAAGAACAAATTTTACAGAATTTAGACCTTGAAGAAGTCAGGGATCCAGCAAATCAGGTACATGTGATTATATTTTAGGGGTCCCCTTGGCCTTGCACCGCCCTGCTTGGTTGTGACTATTATTTGATATATAAATTGGGAATACATTTGATGATGTATTATCTAGTCCAGCTATTTCCCTATTGTAATCCACAATGTAAATATCTATACAATGGTTGTATTGTATGAAATGAAGCTACCACCCATTATGGGTGCATTTGATTTCAACATGTAACTTGGACCATCATTGCAGTAGATTTCAGTCAAATTTAATATCTAGGCAGGGAACCCAAAAAAAAGAAAGAAAAAGAACTGTCATGCATGATATGAGATACAGATTGTTGGCCAGAAAGAGGGTTAAAAAGATCAATTCAAGACAGTTTTGACTTTTGAGTAGCCAAGAGCATCGTAGCTCGGTGGCATGGCCTGTCTCCTCTATGAAGAAAACCAAGGTTCAAATCCCCCCTACTCCACTTATTGGAACAATTGAATTATCCAAAAAGAAAAAACAAAAGACAGTTTTGAGTAGTTTCTGGAGGTTACCAGCTTCTGTTTTGGATGTAAAGTAGGATTCTGTTTTGCGCTCTATATTACGCAGTTGTAGACTTGTAGTTTCTGAAGTTTGTTTTTCCCTTTTAGGTTGAGCTGGTGTCCTGTGAGTGGAGTTTGCAGCATAGCTGTGTGTTTTTGTCTTGTTTTTATCATCTTTTTCTCATTTGTTTGAATAAAATTTCTTATTCATTTATAAAAAAAAAATTAAAAAAATTAAAAAAAAAAAGAGAGAGAGAAAAAGAGTCAATTTGATGGCAAGCAGTGTGTTCTGGTCTATACTCTGTATTAAGAGAAAAAATAGAAAAGAAAAAAAAAAAATGAATACACCATTAGAACACACCTAGACTTTATTGGCTAGGCTAGTTGTACACGTGTCACATGATTTACTTGTTCAGTTGTTTCTGCGTTTTTAAGTCCAAGAGAGAACTACAGGGTATTGGGGGTGATCTTTTTCTTTTTCTTTTCTCCCCCCCCCAAAAAAAAAACTTTAGGCTGCATAACATGATAGTTCTCCACTGACCATAAACTCCTTAATCTCAAACTCTTCCCAATCAATAAGAAAAGATTGAATCATAAGTTTTGGTACAACTCAGAAAAATTACAAACTAGTTAACCAGCAGTTGGAGTAAGATTAGTTTTCATTTTTTTTTTTTTTTTTGGGATAGATAATCAGAGTAATATTATTGGTGAATAGAGAAAGGAAAAATAAAAGTTGTTGTTCATGATGATGAACACAGGAAAACATAAACAAACAACAAAGAAAGAGAAATCAAGAAGCTACTCTAAGATTAGTTTTCATTCTTTCAACAAAAGGGATTCTATCTGTTATGAATATTAATAATGGAATTAAAGGGGGGATGCTATTCTAAGATTAGTTTTTCATTCTTTCAGCAAAAGGGGGGATGTTATGTGTATTATTTTCGTTAGTATTGGATGAGTAATGTTATAGACTGTTGATGGAATTTCTAAGTTAGATTAGATTATGAGTTTGTTTTAATAGATTCAAATAAATTAATTTGGATTATATATGATGAGTTATGATTAACTTTATTAAAAAATAAAAGAAGTTTGGATTTATCTTTATCTAGCTATAATCAACCTTTTATAAATTTAGACATGGACCATGAATAAAGATGAATAATGATTTCTGAAACTACATATTGTTCATTAATCTAAGCTGAAACAAACAGGCTTGAGGTTACTTTATATATTTTTATTAACCAAAATATAAAAAAGTATTAAAAAAAAAAAAGTTCCAGAATATTTAGTCCACCTCTAGCAAACCAATTCATCACTGAATCCATTATACGTAAGCTTTTAGCAGCAGCTTACCTCAAGACAAACAAAACTGTTTGCCATCAAATGGTCCTCTCTCCGTTTGAGTTCTTCAAGGTTAAATTTGATGTTGTCATCAGATCACATGTAATTACAATCAAGGGATCGAATAGTTTGTCGAAACCATGTAGGTTACTTTTTGCAGTGTAGTCAGCCAAGTACCAGCTCTCAACTCTGGAAAAATATACCATACATCAGATGCATGATATACCTCTTCCTCAACTCTCACAGTACTCGAGAGTACTTGAGGGTGGTGCAGCTATGTTGGTCGTGAATAGGCAAAATTCAAGAACTTGGAAAGCATCATCCTAGGAAGGAATTCTTCTTCTTCTTCTTCTTCTTCTATTTCTTTAAATTTTTTTTGAGAAAATCCCAAGAAGGAAATGCAATTCACTACTAAAAATGGGGGGACTCTGACTATATTATAATATCAATTTATTCTTTGAGCCAATCCTTAAGATATCATCGTAGTTTTATGTTATTTTATATATATATATATATATATATTTATATATTTGTAGAAAGTTATTATTTTACTAGAATAATATATACATCAATTAAAGCAGATTCTTTTGAGTCATTTTTTAAATTACCAAGTGTCCGTTTGGGACAAGTTGAAAATTTTAGCTTATTTGCAATTTTAACTTATTTTTCCTATTATTCATGGGTTTCACTATATTTTTGGTACTATTCATGGGTTTCACTGTATTATTCAGCTAACTTTAACCTTTATCTACAGTATTTTCAACAAAAAGTTTTCAATTTCAATTAAAGAAGCTATTCCTAAACGGACACTAAGAAATAATAGGCACAAGGTATAATATTTTGTTATATAAACCTAAACTATCCTATCCAAAAAAAAAAAAAAAAAAACTATTTATGTTCATTTTGAACAAAGTTTAGCTACAAACTTGGTTGTAGTTTTAGGGTACAACCTTATTCAATATTTTTTTATTGGGGTGAATTTTGACAAATCCACCGTTGGATTACATCTTTTTCTTATATTTTCCATGCTTGCAAAATTTCTAGAAAATTAAAGATCAATAGTTATGTTATCAATAAATTGTTTAAATTGAAAGTTTTTGTAGTTTAAAATTATGTATAAAATATAAACTTATAGATCATATAATAAATAACATCTTGACACAAAATTTGACATGTATATTAAGAGCATAAATAACATACAATTCAACGGTTAAATTTTCAAAATATGTAGTAATGTTCATTTTATTGAATAAGGCTATAACTTTAAGTTATAACCAATTTTATAACTAAACTTTATACTAATTTTCTCTAATTTTCTCTCCTAGAGTCTACTTTAGCTTCACACGTGATGCGGATACACTGTCCAGTATGGTCACAAGGTCTTTGTAGTCCATCACAACAGAAGACAAACTCAGGGTCCATTTGTTTCAAGTTAAGCCTATAACAGACTATACCCAATTCTTATATACCATGTTAAGCCTATAACGGACTGTTCATGATTATGCTATATTCATCAGAAATTTTTTTATAGGAAGATATTAAAAAAAAAACTAATTTTTTGACAATTTTTTTATTTAAATTTTTCATAAAAGTGATATTAAAATTTTATTAAAATAATTCATTAATAAGTAATATAAGGGCACTCGTTAAGCAGATATTCTTATTAATAGTAATACTCAATTTACAAATTGAGAAACCAATGTTAAGGAGGTAGATGTATTCACAAAGTGAAAGGTGCATAGTTTTTTTTTTTTTTTTTTTTTTCCTAGCTAATAAGACAAGATCCACTAAAACTAAAAGGAAGCCAAATCCATCTTCCATGCACCCAAAATAGACTAAGGCAAAGAAGAAATATTACAACAATAACTTGGGTTGAGGGGAGAGACAGCCTTAGCCAAGGCATGAGTAACTTATAATTTAACTCCCTTTTAACCTAAGAGAAAGAGCAACTAAGAAAAGAACTATAATTGGAGTTAGGGGCAATATAGTTCCACACCTAGAGAAGAAAGCTATATTAGGTGCAAATCTTTATAACATTATATTGTTTTTTTCCAAACAAAACAAAGTTTTGTAGGTCCTACTTAAAACCCATACTTTTTTTCCTTGCCACATGTTCTCAAGCACTAGCAATTTTTTTTCCCGAGTGCTTTTCTTAGGTCAATTTGTTCTTTGAATTAGGTAACCCCACATAATAATCAAACTAAAACCTTAGCTTTCCCTAATTTTTTTTTTCTCTTCTATTTTAACTTTTTCACAATTTCAATTTTGAAACACTTTAGGGCCTGTTTGGTAAGAGTATTTAAATACAATTTTTTGTTTTGCAATCCATAAAATGGTGGGTCCCACATTTGAATTTATTGTTGGCTAATATTTTCTAAATACAATTTTCAAAAACTTGTATCCTATTTTCCTAATTTAGAACATGATTTTGAAAACGGCTAAAAGGGAGTTTTCAAGATACAGAAAATGTTTTTAATTACATAATTGTAAATAAATTGAAAACAGTGGACCTCACATATTTGTCTAAACTCTTTTATCTCTTAAATTAAGGGGCTTATCTTTATCACAAATAAAATTCTCACACTTCAAATTTAAAACTTATCATTAAAAAAAAAAAAAATTTTTGATAAGCTCTATTCCCTTATCATTATCCAAAAAAAAAAAAAGTAATTTACAGATTTTACACGTTACTTTTGTAAATATATATATTTTTAAATCTCAAAAATAGAAATGGTCTCCTAAACAATTATTTTTTGTTTTTAATATTTTGAAAATTGTTCTTAAAAATGGGAGCTAAACACGTAAAATATAAAAATTATTATCTAAAAACTAGTTTCAAGTTCAATTTTAAAAAAATTGTTTTTATACTATTTTGAAATCAAAAATAAAAATCCTCTTACCAATTAGGCCCTTATTTTTACTGAACCAAATTTTAACTACTTATTACTTAAAAGAATAGAGAAAGACAAGGTTAAATTCTACGTAGCTTTTTAAGAGCATACAATGATACAAAGCCATAAAAATACAACTTTATAACACTTTTTGTTTTATTTATTTTAATAATATGAAATACATATTTGTAATCAATTGAGATTATGGAGAAACCAAATTATAATAACGATTTAAATTCAAATTCTAAACAAACTCATACCGAGGTGTATTCTTTCAATCTTCCAATTGAGTAAATTAAACTACATATGAACAAATAAATTAGAGTTTACATATTATTGCAAAGCGCGTGCGATTAGGCTATTTTTTATTTTTTATTTTGGGTTTAGTGAAATAATATTTAAAAGTGAGATAGAGATACTGTCTTAATTTTTTGAATCTTTTTCTATGTGAGAATTGATAAAAGTTTGAAAGTCTAAAACTTATGAACTTTTTTTAAAATAGTAAATTACTCTTTTAACCGATTTGTACTTTTAAATATTAAATTATTTAACTAAAAGATATGAATATTGTGCGCACCAAAAATGAGGAGTATGGGTCGGCCCTCGTTTGGGCTCACAATCTATTTATAATGTGGGCTTTGGATTTCCTTACTTTGGGTAGTTCTCAAGGCAGAGACCCAACAATACTACCTTTCTTATGAATTCCTCTGCTCTCATTGCTACTATTCTATTGCTCTCTCGCTTCCTCTACTCTTAGTCTCCTATGCAACCAACCAACAACCCTTTTTCCTTCTTCGCTTCTCTTATTTACAGCCTTATAATTAGTGGCGGGCCATGATTACTCTTGTGGTTAGTAGTATAGGAGGTCCAATGTTATTATTGCTAAGTGGAGGTTTCAGTTGGGAGTAAGGTGTGGTGAGAGTGGCATTGGAACTAGCTCCCCGCTTTAGGAGGGATGCTCGGCAGCGTGATGCCGGATAACCGGGGTACACTGTTTCCGAGCAATTATGCTTCTGCCTGGGTTGTACTTTGCTTGGTAATTCCTAGGCAATAAATGATAACGCACGTGTATTATAATGACCTGCTCAACTGGCTTGGGCTGAGCATAATGGCACGAGGCCTGGTCCTGTGGCTTCACCCGGTTCGGGGTTTGGCTTCAGACAAGTAGGTTGGGCCCATGGACCATTCATGGCGCAAAACCCAAATGGGCCTAAGGAGCCCCGTACCATATAGATATTTTAGAGAATTTAAAAATTTGTGTGAAGATATTTTAGTACGTAAAATGATGAAACTAATTTTGTTATTAGTAATATAGATAATTATTTATCTATTTTGTTATTAACATCAATTAATAATATTTAGATTAATTTTACTTTCAATCTTACCTTTTAATTTTGTCAATTTGAACTGAAATTTTGACTTCACCGCTAATTAGGGTAGAAAACTATAATCGAAAGGTGTATAGTTACTTTTTCAAGTTCAACTATAATTTGGAGTAGAAAACTATTAGGATTCCAAAAAAAAAAAAAAAAAAAAAAAGTTACCTATGACATGACAGTAGTTCAATGCAGTAGGATAGGGTAGTTTTAAAGATGGACAAATGAGTTGTAAATAAGTCAAGAACATGGAAAGAGAAAGGGCACACAGATTTTAATATGCCATGGGCAAGGGGACAAAATAAGAAGGCGCACACAAAAAGCTTAATTAAGATTAAGAAATTGCCCGCTAAACTGCTATATAAGACGACAAAATGAGAATGTATAATATGGACCACCTAATCTTAAACTCTTTTCTTTTTTTCTAATCTAATCAGTACTCATTAGTTGTTGATGAGTCAGCACGGGACACGTGGGAACGCGGCGATTCGCGGTGCTACAAACTCAAACAAGACAAGACCATGTATTGAAATTGCCCCCATAAATAAAATTCGACAAAAAAGTTAAAAGTACTAGTGTAAGAAATATTTTTATAAATTTTTTACGAAAATAAAATAATTAATTTTTTCAATAACCTTTTATGTATTTTAGTAATCAAAACTTTCTTAAAATAATTTTATTAATAATTATTCTAAAAAGGTAAATAAAATTTAATAATTTTGATAGAATTGGGTGCACAGTTATTGTTTATCCACTTCTCCTATTTTTATAGATTTAAACTCAACGGGTAAAGTGTCATTATGTCAGATCTCCTTTACCCTTTTTTTTTTCATAAAAAAAGTAACTTTATTTTACATTGGTCACCTACCTATGGCTAGGTCACCTACTTATTTTACTTATATTATTTTTAATATTTTTTTATTTAATGATTGAGATTAAAAGTTACTTTTTGTAACTTTCAATTTCCACCCTTCAATGCTATTGCATCAGGTACAATACCCTCAATCCATAAAATAACAGGAGACGATTCAGGATGACATGGAATGGATAAGGACCATCAGCGTTGGTTTGTGTGAATTTTTTTTTTCTTTTTTTTTTTTTTATAATCCTTTTTAAAACAAATTATCGTGAGAATTAATATAATCAATATTTTCACAGTAAAAATATAATTAAATTTTTTTAATTTTTTATACTTAAAAATTGACATATCAACTTATACGATTTATTTATTTAATAAAATTTATAAAATTTGTAATATCACTTATTTTTATATAATTTTTTCATATACTCATTTACAATACATTTCCATTATGGAAAGAATTAATATATGTATAGACTTGTATCTAAGAGGAGAGAATGTGAGACATGTGTTAAAACGAGTGGTTTATATAATTTTTGGCATATCAAGTTGTGAATTGTCAAGAGGTTCTATATTAAAAAATTAAAGTTTCAAATCAAATATTTTTCTTGTAC
The DNA here is from genome assembly GCA_030021035.2 of Notholithocarpus densiflorus. Taxonomy (NCBI): domain Eukaryota; kingdom Viridiplantae; phylum Streptophyta; class Magnoliopsida; order Fagales; family Fagaceae; genus Notholithocarpus; species Notholithocarpus densiflorus. The sequence goes on along the minus strand of JARYZH020000053.1, from coordinate 2,614,488 downwards.
TTTATCCCAAGACAAATAAAAAAAGTAATAAAAATTATTTTTTTTAGAGGAAATTTTATTAAAACAAGTTAAGCAGTACATAGTACACGTAGCATTAGATAAAAAAGCAAGTACAAAATACAAGGAGGTAGAAAAGAGTACAACACATAATTATCACTAGCAAAAATTCCACTGTTTGCCAAATGATTCGTATAATGGTTTCAATCACGGTGGATGTAACTTGTAAGGTTCTCTTTTTCTTTTTCTTTTTTTCTTTTTTTATTTTTTTATTTTTTATAGGAGGATGTAAGCTTCTTTAAAAATTTGGAGGTGGACCTGCAATCAAAAATTGAGGGCCGTTTGGTAGTAGTGTTTAAGTATTTTTATTCAGTTTTTAATATTGTGAAAATACGTGTTTAAGTGTTATAAAAAAACGTATAAAAAATGTTATTGTTGTTTAAACATTGAAAGCTATTGTTTGAAAATAAGTACCAAACAGCTCCTAAAACACTCTAAAGGGGACGTCATATATAGAGCATTGTGATATGACAATGCTAACATAACAACAGATTACGTGTCGATTTCAACGAGGAGATGTGAATGTTGAGTCCATTTGCAAGGGTGAGTCCATCATGATTACTCTAAAATTTTGCTGCCATGGAGTGAGTCAGTGAGTGTGTCCAATACTTCCGAAAACCCCACTAATCCTTACTTCTCTGCTGTCTCTAATAAGTCCACCAGCATCGGCCCTTATGATATTAATATATTTGTGATAATTAGAAAAAATAGAAAAGAAAATTCTCACAATATATCATATCATATATTATATAATAAAAGTTGGGCTTAAACGTCGTGGTTGCACCAAGTGACATCACCAAATTGCAGGATTTTTTTTTTAGATTTTTAATATATATATATATATATTTGTTCTTATCTTCTTCTCCTATAATTTCTAAATTAATAAAAAATTTAATTTGATTACAATTCAAATTCTTTAACTAACCCTTATCTTATTATAATTTATAAGTTGATAAGTAGAACACTTAAAACAAAATTCAGCTTCACACTTCCATAAATTTTTTACTACACATAAAAAAATTGTGGAATTTTTTTTAGATTTAAAAAATATATATATTTAGATTTTATAGAAAGAAGAAAAAAATCCAAGTCTAAAATATTACAATGTGTACATAGAATTATAGCTAATCTCATGAATTTAAAAAAAAAAAAAAAAAAAAAACCAATTTCATTGGGAGGATATACACATGGGGAGGAATTAATAATAAATTTGTTATCTACTTTTTTTCAAATATATTTTGTTTTAATTTGTTTATTTATTGGATAAATATCAAATTTTTGGATAACAAAAAGAAAAAAAAAGAGAAGCTAATAACTTTAACAACTTGATCTTTACCGTATAATTGGGAAAAAAATTGTAATTGACGTTAACAACTTGATTTTATGGTATTTGATTTTAAATAAATTCCTTCTCTTTTTTGCTTATAATAAATTCTTCACAACTTAAAATTATTTTTTTAAATAGAAACAATTTCTTATTAACTTTTTTTTTTTTTTTTTTTTTGGGTTGAAGTTTACCATGGTTGAAACTTTGTTTGTTGGATAAATATAGGAATGATTATGGATAATAGTTTTGTTATACCACTAGCCTTTAAACACGTGCGTTGCAAACGCTCAAAGACTCTTCTATTTTTTTTAAGTTAATAATTTGTATTTATTATAATTAGAAAATATATATTTTATTTTTCAAACAAATAAAAAATATAAACTTTAGAGATAAGTAGTAATTTTAATTTCTTTTTTAAACATGAAGGGAAAAAAATTCCTAATAAAAGTTGGGTTTAGAAGCCGTGATTGCACCAAATAGCTTCACCAAATTGCAGGATTTTTTTTTTTTTTCAGATTTAAAAAAATATATATAAATATATATTTGTTCTTATCTTCTTCTCCTATAATTTCTAAGTTGATAAAAATTTTGATTTGATTACAATCCAATTTCTTTAACTAATCCTTATCTTATTATAATTTATAAGTTGATAAGTAGAACACTTAAAACAAAATTCAGCTTCACACTTCCATAAAATTTTTACTACACGTAAAAAATTGTAGAATTTTTTTTTAGATTTAAAAAAAAAAGATATATATATATATATAGATTTTACAGAAAGAAGAAAAAAAATCCAAGTATAAAAATATTACAATGTGTAGTTGTGTACGTAGAATTATAGCTAATCCCATGAATTAAAAAAAAAAAAAAAAAAACCACTTCCATTGGGAGGATATACACATGGGGATGAATTAATAATAAATTTGTTATCTACTTTTTTTTTCAAATATATTTTGTTTTAATTAATTTATTTATTTATTGGATAAATATCAAATTTTTGGATAACCAAAAAAAAAAAAAAAAAGCTAATAACTTTAACAACTTGATCTTTACCGTATAATTGGGAAAAAAAATTGTCATTAACGTTAACAACTTGATTCTATGGTATTTGATTTTAAATAAATTCCTTCTCTTTTTTGCTTAAAACAAATTCTTCACAACTTAAAATTATTTTTTTAAATAGAAACTGTAAGGACACAATTTGGCTCCTAAGCCCAAATGATGGATGAACTTAGGCCCAAAGAGCCCAATATAATGAATTTGTAGATAGATTGGAAAACTGGGCTTTAATGAGTTAGACGACAAGCAAAGTGAATCCAAATGACAAGAAACTGAAGATAGACTAGTTTAATCTAAAGAAAATCATCATCGGCACAATCCGAGGAGATTAGGTCTTATATATTTCTTCTCAAGTTTGATTACAAGTTCAATTCTTAATTGCTACAGTGTTTTCCTCTCAATTTCTCGATCCTTTTCTCTCATGGTCTTCTTTCTGTTTTATACTTTCTTCCTCCTTTCATCTCTACCCTCCACATGTAGAGTAGATTACTGGTCTTGATTTTTGTTCCATCAGCATCTTCCTGAAGTCTCTGGTAGTAGCTGTAAGACTGAAAATTACTGTTCAGGTATCACTTTCTCATTAATGCGGCCAACGAGTTAGCTACAGAGCATTCAATATGGCGGTAGCATCTTTCTCTTTAGATATTTTCAGACTTCCCTCTATCCTGCGCTTTTGTGATACTTATCAGTATCAGTAGAATCTCCTAGAACGTTGCCCTGGATGGCAGGCCACTCCTTCGGACCTCGGCTTTACTCAGCCGAGGAGGGATTCATCCTCGGATTACCCTCATGGACCCTTATGATCAAAACTAACCTCTTCACTTACTAACACAAACTCCTCTAATTACGTTCCCCTCTCCTCAAACTATTTCATGTCCTCGGATTGGGTCTCTGGCCTAACATCCCTACAGAAACAATTTCTTATCAATTTTTTTTTTTTTTTTTTTGTTGGTGTTGAAGTTTATCATGGTTGAAATTTTGTTTGTTGGATAAATATAGAAATGATTATGGATAATAGTTTTATTACACCACTAGTCTATAAACACGCATGTTGCAAATGCTCAAAGACTTTTTTTTTTTTTTTTAAGTTAATAATTTGCATTTATTATATTTTGAAAATATATATTTTTATTTTTCAAATAAATAAAAAATATAAACTTTAGAGATAAGTAGTAATTATAATTTTTTTTTTGAACATGAAGGAAAAAAAATCCTAAATTTTAGGAATTCTCTTTTTTAATTCAAAATGAAATTTTTTATTTGACATTTATGACTCTATTTCTAAATGAAGTTACCCTTCATTAACGAGGGTACTTTTGAATCACATAAAAGTCCAGTTTAAAGAGAGAAATTCTCTTATATATAGTATAGATGGCTCTCATCTTTAAATTTCCAAGTCATTATAATAATAAGGCCAGATTCATGATTTTTTTTCATTAATATTTTGAACGTCCAAATATCTATCTTTTTTTAGGGTTATTTGTTTTTCTCTCAAATTCAGTCCATCTTCGCTTCAAAAAGTAAATTCCCAATTTTTTTTTTAAACAATTTGTTTAGGGATTTTCCTTGAGGTTTTGAAGCACTTGATCAAAAAAATTTCTCAAAAAAATTTCTTGAATTTTATATTTACACATTTTGTTTTGATAAGGTGAAATTTGGAGCCTCCTCCCTCACTTTTAAAAACAAAAATTCAATTCTTACGTAAGCTTATCTACTTTTATTTTTTAATTTTAAGTAATTTGGGTTGTTCATAATTCTTAACTATTACATAGAGGTTACCACTTAAATATGCTTTCAATTTTTTTTTTTTAATTATTGAATTTAAGGTTTTTCATTTAAATATGCACTTGAGTTTTAATTATGCAAACTCTCTTTATATTTTCCAGGCATCTCCTTTTATTATAAAAACTTAATCTTTCACAATATGCATTTATTATATAACTTAAAGTAAAAGGTTACTTTGTTTAAAAAAAAAATAGAGTAAAAGATTACTTTATTTTTATTATCTATTTAATTTTAATTAATTTAAAAATTATTATTATTATTTATTTTCATTAATTTACGCATGATTATTGATTAAGCCATGCATCGCATGGGCATAATACTAGTTTTTTTTAATATAATTATTCAAGTGATATATTGTGATTAACATCAATAAAAATGATATTAATGATATCATCACATGAAAATAGTATTATTTTGATCATAATTTTGATCACATGAAAATATTTTCTAACAGTGGTATAATAGGTATGATAAATTTTATAATTTATCATAGGTATGATAAAGATTGATTCATCTATGACCATTAAAAAAACAAAAAAATAATAGGGCAAATTATAATTTACTCATTTGTGGTTTGGCCGAAATTTAAGTTGTCAACTTATGGTTTGAAATTTGACATTTTACCCACCTAAGGTTAGCTCAGTTAGATTTCTATAACCCATCTATGTTAAAAACAGAGCTAAATATGTAATTTTTCTCCACTTTTATATCTCTCTCCTCTAAAAATACAAAATCAAATAAGATAAAAAACTATCCATCGGAACACTTTCAACATGATTTCAAACCACAAGTAAGGCAATTTAAATTTTGGTCAAACCCTAGGTGGGTAAAATATCAAATTTTAAATTACAGATAGGTAATTTAAATTTTAACCAAATTACAGGTAGATAAGTTGTAATTTGCCAAAAAATAAACCAAAAATGCTAAGATCATGTAAAGTTACATAATTTTTGTCATAACTTACCGCGTGAGGAGTTGTAGCAAAAATTATGTTAATTTATTTATGTGATTCTAGCATTGCTTAAAAGAGAGAGAGAGAGAGAGAGAAAAAGACAGGAGAAAAAAAAAAAAAAAACCGAGGGAACTTTCCTTAACAAAACGGGGAGATAATAAACACTTTCAAGTCGATCAATAATTGAGCAAAGTTGGGGCCTACATTTACAAGATTGAGTGTGACTCATTCTATTCCAAAGCCAGACTGAAGGTGACCATCTTTGGCGTTTTCAAAGTCTATCCAATGAATGAAAACAATTGGACTTCGTAATAAAGTGTGTTAATTGTAAAAAGTAAAAATAGAAGGGCATTGTTAGCAAGATATTAATTGTAAAAAAAAAAGTTATTACCCAGAGATTATAGTATAATTTCCATTAAAACGTTAACTCATATGATATGATCACATGACATGCATATAATTTTCTATCATATTATCAATATTTTATCATTATTAACACGTCACCTAATTAAATTTATTGAAAGATTAAATTATACCTAGGATCAAAATCCGAAAATAATAAAAACAAGTAAATGCATAAAGATTGATTTATCTATGGTCATTAACCTTCTATGACCTTTTGGATATACACTACTGTTAGTTTCTTTAACTTTAAGACCTTCTCCCTTTTTCCCATCTATGTGTTGAAAATATTTAGTATTTAAAAAAAAAAAAAAACCTTCTAAAAATAAAAGAGTAAAGTGACCATCAACGTGACATCTTGAGGCTTGAGAGTGCTCCACACAAACATTTTAATGTATCTTGATTGGTTCTTATTTAACACGCGAATCTCTAAAAAGAGTAATGCTATATATATATAACTCGGTAACATTTTTCACACCAGTTCTACCGACAAATTTTTACTAAATTTTATATGGATTCATTACCGACATTATCTTTTTACTTATCACTAACAATCTATCATATTAACAAGTGCTTTGTCTTATCCTTATATTTTATCATCTTTTGACTTTGACTCTCCTTAGTCTAGTTGGTAATTACTCACATTATCCATAACAGTTCTGTTTTAGTGTTATCTACTTATCTCATCTTTACATGCCCCACCCAGCTAACCCAAAACCGAAAGTCTTGTGCCTTTCCTAATACAAGAAAGAAATAGACAACAATTTAAATTGATGATTTTGTCAATTAAAAAAAATCCTCAATAAGCCCAAGTACCACATATATGAAGAATAATAATTTTATATAAATAATAATAGAAGGGTTATTGTCAAAATTTTAAAACTAAAATGACAAAAATAACAATTCTCCAAATTTAAACATGATAATTTAATCAAAATAAAGTTTTCCTTCAATCTGGTTAAAAATACATGTAAATAGCCACGTTTGATTGACACATAATGAGTTGTAAAGGAATAACAACATTCACCTAACATAAGTGATCTAATCCATGATAAATTTTTTTTTTTCACCCAAACAAACTAAAATTGTAAATTGACACCTATTTTATTTCAAAAAAGATATTTGAACTTTATCCATTTCGATTTTAACTGAAAAAGAAAAAGAAAAAAAGAAAAAAAAGAAAGAGAAAAAAAAAACAACAACTCAGTAAAACAAAAAAGAAAGGCTTCCCATTCCCAGCCGACCAGACAAAACAAAACAAAATTAAGAGAAAATTAAAGTGGAAACAAAAATCTAGAAAAATTTTGTGTGACTCTGCGTACTTTGGTGGTGTTGTTGTACTGCTTTGGTGGTGTTGTTTTGCTTCGCGGTTGAGATCAAAATCTCTCTTTCTTTCCATTCATGAGCCAAAGGCGATTGATGGGCATCTCTCAACCTTCGTTCCCACATTCTGTACCACAAGTTTTGATCAAGATATTTTGCATTTCTCGTCTCTAATTTCACAACCAGGTTTCCATAATAATTCATTACAGTACTATTTTAGTCTCACTCTCTCTCTCACTCTGTTCCTCCACGCGATGTAGCCTTTTTTTTTTTTCGCTTTGATTATGGCTTTTAAGGTGACATTTCTGTGTTTTTTATATCATTTCTGAGATGGGTTTGTTGAATTTCTAGGTGTTTGGTTTTGTATTTTTTTTGCTTTGTTGAAAGCAAACGAGGTTGAGAGTGCCACATGGGATTGGACCGACCAAGGAGAATCGAAGAATTCGCAGTTGTAGTAGTAGTAGAAGAAGAAGAGGAAGAAGAGGAAGGAAGAGGATGGAATCGCAGTTGAATTTCAATATAGAAAATTCGTTCAATAGTTGCTACTCGTTTTGTGCACGCCATGTGCTCGACGAATTGCCTTACAGCTTCACAATCACTGACCCGTCAATCTCTGGCCACCCTATTGTGTTTGCGAGCAAAGGGTTCTTGAAGGTGTTCGGGTATTCGAAAGATGAGGTGGTTGGGAAGAACGGCAGGGTTTTTCAAGGCCCAAAAACTGACCGAAAGTCGGTTATGGAAATACGCGAGGCCATTCGTGAAGAGCGGTCTATGCAGATTAATTTGTTGAATTATCGCAAGGATGGGACACCCTTTTGGATGTTGTTTCATTTGAGCCCGGTTTTTAGTAAAGAGGATGGGAGGGTCATCCATTTTGTGGGAGTTCAGGTGCCCATTTCGCCTCCACGGTGGCTGAGGTGGTCGGCAAGTGGGGTTGTGAGGAATGGGGCGAATATGTGTGAGGAGGGGGATAGGGTGTGTGGTAATATCATGTTTGGATCATGTAGGAGGGAAGTGTGCTCAGATACTACGGTGGAATTGAGTCGTGTTTTGGCTTCGGAGTCGGTGTTGGATGATAGTAGTAGAGGTTTGTGTTTTTAATTTGTGAATTAATATGATTTGTACTTAGTTGTTGTACACAGTATGATGAAATTATATTATGCTTCTTGTGATATTGTGTTCATGTTTAGCTCTTGTATGATCGAATTACATTTGTATTGCTTGTGATGGTGCTTTCATACTTAATTCTTGCAGCTTATTTTGGATGGAAGGTCATGTTGTTTGTGTAATTTATCTCGTACTCCGTATTGTGTTTTTTCATATAGTTTCTTTCTTTCCTAATAGTATGCACTTGGTTATTTGAGTTCTTAATACTTGATGTCTTAGTGTGGTGCTTAATTTTTGAATGTGTTCTGAGCTCTCTCTCAAGCATTATGATTTTGCTAATAATCTTGACTGTTTACTTGCATATATAGAGTGTAATATTTGGTTTTGATTGTTGTTTTGTATTCACCGACTTTTAATCTGAAATGAATTTGCACATTTTACATTCAATTTCAGTGATCATTCTTAGATTTCTTTTTAAAGTGTACTAGCCTACTAGGTATACTTCTTTAGATATCCTTTTTGTTTTCTTTCTATGTTTTGGTTGTGTTCTGATTTATCTGCGGCATACAGGATTAGGTATTGAAGAAACATGTGAGGCTAGTAATCTAGAGAAGCAAAAGGCTGAAGTTGCCATTAACAAAATATTCTCTGTGCTAACCCGCCATAGCGAGTTAACAGGCAGATTTGTTTGTGCAGAGAGACACAGCTTACCTGGGGCAGGCATTCTTAGTTCATCCTTAAATATCTCTCTTGGTAGAATCAAACAAAGCTTTGTATTGTGAGTTGTTGCAGATTCTTATTTTGTTGTTTTACAGTGGATTTCATGCATTATGAAGATTTCTGATGTCTTTACTTTGTGTTTCGTGTGAATGCAATTTATGTGTTGCCATTGCAGAACTGACCCACACCTACCTGACATGCCTATAGTTTACGCAAGTGATGCTTTCTTAAGATTGACAGGTATCAGAGCTTTACCAAATATACAATGGTATCCTCCATGTGGTGAATTCATTACAATAAATTTCTTCTGGACCATGCGGTTTATATAAATATTAAACAGTCCTCTATATGCAGTTATCTATATCAGTTTCTTACTTTTGTAGGTTATGCTAGAGATGAAGTATTGGGGCACAATTGTAGATTTTTAAGTGGCGCGGATACGGATTTCTCAACTTTATATCAAGTACCTTCATTTATTCATTTCTATAATTTTTTGAATTTCTATGTGATTTAGTGACTAAGGTTATGGATAGCATACACCTTGTTAAATATGTTGCTTATTGTTTCCCAGATAAAGGAAAGCATACAAACTGAGCAGGCATGCACAGTACGTATCTTAAATTACAGGTTGAAACTTAACTATGCTAGCAATGTGTTTCAAGGATTTAATTTGTCATAAGTTTTCAAAATAAATTGCTATTTAATTCTCAGGAAAGACAAGAGTTCGTTTTGGAATTATCTCCATATATCGCCTGTTCGTAATGCTTCTGGAAAGGTATTGTTATATGCTAAGTTTTTACACCTGGTACTTTTCAACTTGATTTGCTTTTGGATTGATTGAAGATTATTGGGATAGATAATGCATTTCATTCAGTTGTAGTCTTTTCTTTTTGTTACAGTGTCCGAACAGTGAGGAGATTAATATTTTGCCCATGTGTGAACTTGAATTCTTATTATGCTTGATATTTGGTGTGATTTTACTTATAATATGGACTGTTTATGTAGGTTCTTGTTAGTTTTGGAAACTGGTTGACATTATACACTCAGTTTGGTGAAGCTGGTTTCTGAGGGAAACTTCTTTGTATATCATGATATTCTAAATTTCTCAGATAGTGTGACCTGCAAGAAGCCTTTTGTGGTTTCTAGTTTTGAACAAGACCGAATCCCCTAATTTTGTCATTGAGCTCTGCAACTTTCATATTATGAATAATATGCTAATTTTGGACTGCATGTTTCATAATATATGGATTCCTAGCTGTTAAAGGCGCTTATTCAGAGATGAACTAATGTTGCTAGACATTTGACCCTAGTAGACTAGAAGAATAAATTTCTATGGGTTTTACATATAATTGTGATTGTTTATGGTTAGCTAAAGGGAAAGCAACTAACACAAACGATGAAATTCCATCAATGTCCGTAAAATTATGGTGTTCTTACTAATTTTGATATGATGAAAGTGGTTACATTTAAGATGATTTGGAAAATGAAATGACTTAAGTTATGCAGTGCTGATGAATAAATTGTGTTTTGCTGGCTTAATCTCTCCCTAACATTCTTTAATTCCTTGTTACTTGCCTCGTGCCAACAAATTTTGTCTCCTTATAGATGCATGCGTCTAAGTCAAGCACAGATTTAAGATGTTTTTGGTGTAGGTTTCAAATGCAAATCTATTGCCTTACTCTGGCTATAACGATTAAAGTGAAATGTATTGGTCACTGAAAAGTTACAGTAGCTAGACAGTTTCCAATTACCTTCAATTATCAACTTATGAAGAACAAACTGTTTAACTTTTGCGGACTTTTGGTACATTCCAAGTTGTTTCACTGCTAGTTGCTTTTGTTGAACGATCATGGACTCAAGTCCCGAAAAACCCATGTAATCAGGTCAAACATTAGACTGCCACTGCTGATTTTACACTAAACCACTTGCAATTCTGGCATCTCCTTCTTGTGCTTGCCTAATGCAGTTCTTGTCTTAGCTTACTGTGTTTATGCTTGTTCAGGTAGCATACTTTGTGGGTGTTCAGATTGAAGAAGGCTGCAAGAACCAAGACAGAAATGGTCTTTGCCCTGAGATGAGGCATCGTAGTGTCGTTGGCGCAGTTAAGGTTGCAGTAAGGAGCTTATCTATGGGTGCTGGCCCTTCTAGATCATAGAACAACCTCTGCATTCTTTATCTGTTGATTGCTTGTGTTTTAAATACTATTTGTCACGCTAGTAGAACCTTGTTAGATTCATACTGTTTATATATAAAATGTTTCAATATAAGGTTGAAACTACGCATTCGCATGTTTCAGTTAAATTGGGACTGGCTAGAATTGATGATCAGACATATCCGATTTCGGATTAATTTGCTGCTGTGTGATTAACATATTGAACCATCATTATGGTTAAAATTTTTAAAATGAAAAGCACATAATTTGCTATCAGGGTCAAATTTTTATGTGGACCCCAAATTGAACTAATATTTGTTGCGTGACATTTCTCTCAGTATTACCCTTTTTTTTTTTTTTTGAGAATCAACGTAGTGCCTTTTATTCAATGAATACCATCAAAGTTTGCAAAAACACAAGAATGAAACTGTGGTGGAACATCCTCTAACCACACGCTATAATCTGAAATATTTAAAGCAAAACGAGCTAAAACATGAGCAATCATATTACGCTCTCTCTTAACATGAGAGTAGTGTAATTTACTAAAACATCTAGCCATAACAACACCAAGCCCTGATCTTTGCTCCCTACTGAATAGTGCACCATCAAAATTGACCTTTACCATGTCCAAGATAGGAGCTTTCTAAAGAACTCGGATCGGTGTGGACTGTGGTAGAGAAGGTTGCTGCACTGCTTGGAATTCCTTTAGGAGTTCTTTGGCCATGTTTGTGAGTTGATTTGGACTGCAACAAGGTTGGTTGGTTCTGACTCAATACTAGTGTGTCCATATTTTCCAAATAGTGACCGAGAACACAGTGATTTTCACCTTCAAAAGCGGCCATGGAGGTGGTTTCCAAATGGCACGGTATGGAGGCTGATTGGACTGATCTGGCTCATTACCTTTCATTGCTGTTGTTGAGATTTTTTCCTTGTCTGGAATATTGACCATATTAAGCACTTGCCGTTGGGATTGCTGGGAATTAGAGTTATTAGGATCAAAAATAGGTGAGCTGTCATGCGCGATTAATGCTTCTTCAATATTACTTATTTTTGCTACCAATGTATCATGCTTTACTTCCATAACCGAAATAAGAGGTGCATTAAACGGGCTGAACTCATTAATGAATGGCTGGGATTTTGGACTTTCCATAGTAGTTGTAAAGTTTGAAACCTCTGCTAGCTTTGAAGTCGGCATTAATGAGGAATCAATCCCACAAAACTCAGTTTCCATAACTGTTGTAACGTCCGCTTGCACCGTCGCAATAGTTTCTTGCACCAATTCATTGTCGCCTCCCTCCGTTGAAGCTGCATCGCCGGATTCACTAATGTCGAAAACACCCTCTGAAAACAGAGATTTGCTTTCACTTTCTGTCCGTAGGCCAGCTGTATTGGGTAATAACTCACTCCGTGATCCTTGCAAGGAATCTGGCCTTACCTGCACCTCCTTGATATCCCTTGATTGCGCTTTTATTGGACCCTCCTTTAGCGGCAGCTCCCCTGAGCCTTGTTCCGTTTGGGTAGCTCTGGTACCTTGCGCATCTGGATTCAGATGAACATCAGAAAAATCTGGTTTGTTTGACTACGCTGATGGCCTTACTTTCGACTTGTAAACGCCAGAGATCGAGATAACTGATTTGCATGAAGTCGAAACTCTACCCCAAATATATAGAAAAGTATTTCCCCAATCCCACAACAAAAAAACCCCACAAGCTCCACGGATACTCTTGATATCCCTAAAGAGACAAAAGGACAACCCCAAAACAAAACACTCCTCCGAGTAGAAGGGACAAACAACTTCTACTGCTGAAGACAAGGAGGGAAATCCCCCTTTTCTTAACAACAGAGAGACAAGGAGGAATATCCCTTCCATTGACAGAACTCTTGTATTTCTTATTCTCTCATGGCACTCTCAGTATTACCTAGCCAGGCTAATGCGTTACATACGATAATAGAGCTAGTGCATGGCCTTTGGTTCTCGTAAAGGTGGCATTGATATTTGATATGGAATCAGTGTGAATTTTGGATAGGTGGCTTAAAACGTGGAGGTGAAATCAGGTTTAATTTTTTTTTTTTTGGGAAGAAAATAGGAACTTTGTAATAAGAAGAAACGGCTATATCAACCTAAATTACAGCTTGAAACTGTGACTGTGGTAGTACATCTTCCGTCTATACTGTAAAATTCAGTTATTTTTATTATCAGTTATTTTTATTATTGGTATGCGAGCTGGTTGGAGATTGACGAATTCATGGCAATTTCCTTGGCTAGCTGGGATAACTGAGCGAAAGGACAAGAAGATTGGCTAGTTCGAAGTTGGTTCCGATGGGTCTATATGGATCATACCAAAGTAGCAAAGAGTTCTAGAAAACTGAACATTTATTATTAACATTCAGTTTATCATATGATTGGCACCATCTTCGAACTTTTATCTTTTAAACTTTTGGGAGGACAAAAAATCTATGAACTGATATTTTTTTTAGTTGAGTAATAGGATTTAAACTCTAATATTTGGGTTAAATATATCAATAGGTGTCCGTTGAATTATAAGCTCTAGGCTAGTGAAACTCTTTTAAAATGGGTCAACAAAACATTATTATAGGTATTTTCCTATCTTGGAGCTCTTAGAGGCGTGTATAACTCGGATTGAGAAATTTTCAATCCATCCCAGCCATCACACGTGTAAAATCCCACTAAATTCTTTCCACATGAGTCGGGTTAGATCAATAAGTTGGGCTTAAATATTTTATGCCTTGTAAAAAATTGAGTTTTCATAAACTATTTAAGTAATGTTTCAATAAATTATTACAATTCACATAATATATCTAAACTATATTTCAAAAATTTAAATTTATCAATTGAATTGTCTAAATACCAAATTAAATCAAACTAAAAATATTAAAGTAAAGGTAATAAAATAAGTTTATATAAATATATATATATATTTATATTAAGTGGCGTTAGATCAAGTGGATTGAAAAATTTGTCAACCCAACCCAATACCTAGAATCAAATTCCAATAGCCAATCAAAGACGTTGGGTAGGCATGTAGGATGCACACCCCTACAAATAGTTATTTTTATAGTTTAAAAGTAAATAAAAATATTACTTGGGACACATTATTTTTCCTATTTCCTTATGAAATTTAATTGCTTTACGCATCGAGCACAGATCAAACTTTTTTAGCCCTCATCTGGTGGTGATATTTCTTTTTATTTTGGTTTACAGTAAAACAGTAATAACTAATAACAGATGGGCCAGCCGAAACTCTTTCTTTTTTTCATAAAACAAAATAAAAACAGAAAAGAAATAGACTAGTTGTCAAAAGTTAAAGACTTTTACAACCTAGCTAGTTTAGACCCACTCAGAGTCGGAGAGTGATGGTAAAACCTTGTAAAAATTCCTGATTTCTCCTAAACCGACTATGCGCGATTCAAAAAAATTGATAAAAAAATTAAATAAACCGACTCCGAGTCTGATACTAAAACCTTATAAAACTAGGTATAGTTATAATATTGCTACAGAAGTTTAAACTTGACATTCTCACAAACTCTCTCTTTTATCATCAAGAAGAAGAGTAATTCTTGATTCTGATATTGGGTTACTAACCATGGAGTTCTATGGCTTTGCTGGTGGTAATGAAGACAAGTGGGAGATGCAATCTTCTTCTGCATATGATGTCCTCCCTTCTGATGAGAGCTTCTTTCATGCGCTTGTAGCAGAGCAAAGCCCGGATGAGAAAAACGTTGCTCTTTGTTGTGATGATAATGAGAGTTGCTTTCTTATGCTTTCGGAGCAAGGTTCTTCTGAAGATTCATACACTGAAAAGCTTGAGATAGATGAGTTTTTGGGTGGTGATTTTTGCATGGAAAATCTTCCTTCTTTGGAAGCATTCCTTAGGGTTCTTGACATGAAGGCTCCAAGGAAAGATTTGAAGGTGGGTCAATGTGGATTTGCCAAAAGTGGGGCTTCTTTGGATGAGGCTTGGTTAGATGAGTTAATGTTTGCTGATTTTCACCAACCACGAACTCTTGCTACTTTCCTTACAAATTTTGTTATGTGAGAATCTATATATATATATATATATATATATATATATATATATGAAGGAAAAGATTGGAGCAAGTGGGTTTTGTTGTGGGTTTTGAAGAATTCAAGAAATTTCAACCAGCAGTTTTACAATGGTGACTATGATGCTGAAGGGATTTGCTTTTTTGAATGTGTAAATTTTTTTTTCTTTTTTTGAAGTTTTTATTCTAATTGTGAAGAAAAATATTTTAGATAATTTTGATTAGTCTACTTTGGAATTTTAGGGTTTTTCCCTTTTCCATTTTGGAAGTATCACTCAATATGTATCTGGCACATTATATTAGAATTGAAATTTTGTTAAATACGACTTTATTTTTCATTCGTACTACACCGTGATGCATATATTAATCTAATTAATGTATTGTTTCTTTACATTCTATACCCAATGATAATTTTTTCATTTAATTAATTTACTGATTTTTTTAATTTAAAAATATAAAAAATATTAAAGAGTTGAATTAAATATAAATGAAATGAATGAATAAATTTATAATTTATATAAATGAAATTTGAATGAATGAATGAATACAAACTATAGTTGTAATTTATTATTCAATTAAAAAAAAAACTGTCTCTCAAGCATACTGTTCTAACGGAGAAGTTCAAACGCTTAAGTATGCGTTAATAGTAATACACATGTATGTCAATACCGATACACTACATAAGCTGTCTTTTTCCTATATAATATATATATATATATATTTATATATATATAAAATTATAAATACATTAGTATGTGTGACATCACTATACATGAGTAATTTTTCAATAATTCTAAGTACAAACATATGATATTCCATCTTTTCATATAAATGATAGATCCTATTATCATGTGAGAGGAGGAATTATCACGTTGTTATTCTCCAATTAACAGTACTAAATAATTTTTTAGCAATACATATTATTTTCATGTATTTTCTCCTAAAAATGATCGGACAACATTGGAAAATATGCACATGCATCACACTTTTTTTTGACAATTTTTCTCTAAACTTAGCTAGGTTGGAAAAATCGTTTTCAACCTAATACATCGCATTTTATTATTATTTATTTATGAAAATGTGAATGATCCTTTTTAACATACAAGGAGTTCAGGTTTTTTTTGGGGGTTTTAGCACGTCAGTAGTATGAAATTTTAACTTAGCCTCAGTTCCTGAAGAATGTTTATTAGTGCCAATTACAAAAGTAGAGTTGTTAAGTGAACTAAAATCATCCTTCATATAACATGAGTGTTCCATTTTATGTTCTATCAAGTTACTTATAATGGTGGTATATATGCTATGTGTCTAATATTTTTTTTTCCCTTAATTGTTTTAAACTTTTGATTACTTTATAAGAAATGAATAAGCATGTGGCAAGTTGTAATTGGTGAAGTACAGAACGGAATATTCAATGGCAAAATTAAAAATATATAGTTAGGGGGCCAAATTAAAAATTAAAATATGATAATAAATTTTATTTTACACATTATATTTTATGTTATGTATTAAAGTACAAAAATTTTCCTTCTAAAAAAAAAAGTACAAAAATTTTGAACATAGTTCTAGAACGGTCTTTTAGAGAATTAAAATAATCAAATATGTAGTAAAGTTTTTATCAATTTCCTATTCATCGAGCACAGATTAAACTTTTTAAACCCTCATCTGTTGGAATTTTTTTAAATTATTTTATAGTAATAACAGATGAGCCCAAACAAAATTTTTTTTTCCATAAAACAAAGTAAAAACAAAAAAGAAATATAATAGTTGTGAAAATCAAAGACGCTTGTTGTAGCCTATAGAGACTTTAGACCCACTCAGAGTCGGAGAGTGATAGTTAAACCTTGTAAAACTTCCAAAATATCAAAAATCAAACACAATTATTAACTTTCTCTTAAACCGACTATGAGTGATATTCAAAAAATTAATAATAAATAAACCGATTTCGAGTCCGAGTCCGAGTCCGAGACTTAAACCTTATAAAACTAGGTGTAGTTAGTATAAGGCAACAGACTTAACTTTCTCACAAACTCTCTTTTTATCATCAAGAAGAAGAGTAATTCTTGGTTCTGATATTGGGTTACTAACCATGGAGTTCTATGGCTTTTCTGGTAACGAAGACAAGTGGGAGATGCAATCTTCTTCTGCACATGATGTCCTCCCTTCTGATGAGAG
The DNA here is from genome assembly GCA_030021035.2 of Notholithocarpus densiflorus. Classification (NCBI taxonomy): domain Eukaryota; kingdom Viridiplantae; phylum Streptophyta; class Magnoliopsida; order Fagales; family Fagaceae; genus Notholithocarpus; species Notholithocarpus densiflorus. Next base: position 2,597,367 of record JARYZH020000053.1, on the reverse strand, counting down.
CTTCTTTCATGGGCTTGTAGCAGAGCAAAGTCCGGATGAGAAAAACGATGCTCTTTGTTGTGATGATAATGAGAGTGGCTTTCTTATGCTTTCGGAGCAAGGTTCTTCTGAAGATTCATACACTGAAAAGCTTGAGATAGATGAGTTTTTGGGTGGTGATTTTTGCACGGGATCTCTTCTTTCTTTGGAAACATTCCTTAGGGTCCTTGACATGAAAGCTCGTAGGAAAGATTTGAAGGTGGGTCAATGTGGATCTGCCAATAGTGGGGCTTCTTTGGATGGGGCTTGGTTAGATGAGTTAATGTTTGCTGATTTTCACCAACCTCGTCCTCTTGCTACTTTCCTTACAAATTTTGTCATGTAAGGTTGTGAGAATCTATATATATGAAGGAAAAGATAGGTGCAATCACATGAAGGATCAAGTGGAATTTGAAGAATTTAAGAAGATTTCAACAAGCAATATATCTTACAATGGTGACTCACTGTGACTAGGAGATGGATTATGATGCTGAAGGGATTTGCTTGTTTGAATATATATGTTTTTCTTTTCTTTTTTGAAGTTTTTATTCCAATTGTGAAGACAGATATTTTAGATAATTTTGATTAGTCTACTTTGGATTTTTAGGGTTTTTCCCTTTTCCTTTTTGGAACTATAGATATGTATCTGGCGCATTAATGGAATTGAAATTTGTTAAGACTTTATTTTTCATTTGTAATATACTGTTTCTTGACATTCTATACCTAATGATAATTTTTTTAATTTTAAAATATCAAAAATATTAAACCTATGTTGTTTTTGAACACTTAACAATAATAATCCTTTCCTCAAAAAAAAAAAACAATAATAATCCCCTCAAGGGAAGTGGATATAGAATTGAATTAAATGAAAGTTAAATGAATAAATGTAAAATTTGATGACTAAATTAAAAACAAACTAAAGTTATAATTTATAATTCAGTTTTAAAAAACCGTGTCTCTCACGCAGACCATCCTCTTGGCTATTACTTCCGGATCACCAACAGTGAGCACTTGACCGAGTTGAAGGAGAAGTTCAAACGCTTAAGTATGTGTTAATAATAATGCAAATGTATGTCAATACCTTAGTACTACATATAAATATATATATATATATTTATATACACACACATTATTATGTATGCCTTCACTATGCATGAGTAATTTTTCAATAATCCTGAGTACAAGCATGTACTGCTTCCTCATTTCACATAAATTGTAGATCTTATTATAATATGAAGGGAGGAACTATCACGTCGTTATACTCCAATTAATAGTAATAAATAACTCTCTAGCAATACTTATATTTTCATGTATTTTCTTTTAAAAATTATTACATTGTAAGTTTTCCTCTAAACTAGGTTTGAAGAATCTTTTCCAATTTAGTATGTGATAATTTTATAAGACTGTCAACATGTATTAAGTCACCTAATTTATTAAGTCATTTAGACGCATTTTTTTTTAATAATAAAAATGCAAATTTTCTTTTTTAACATATAAGGAGATAACGTTTTTATTTTTGGGTTTTTACCACATCAATAATATCAAATTTCAATGTGTCCTAAATTCCTTAAGAATATATATAGGGTTTAGGGTTTATGTCACAAGTGGTGGTTCAAAAAATATTACAAAATAGGAGATATTTTCCGATCCAAGTCTTTTCAATACATCAACATATTAGTTAGCTTTTCAGAAACATAGTCAATTCGCTTGCTAGGGATAGCTTTCAATAAGTTCCTGTAGTAAGATATTTATTATTGTCAGTTACAAAAGGAGAGTTGTTAAGTGAACTAAAATCTTCCTTCATATAGCATGTGTGTTCCATTTTATGTTCTATTAAGGTACTTATGATGGTGGTATATATGCCATATGTTTGATTTTTTTCCTTAATTATTTTAAACTTTTGATTACTCTATAAGAAAGAAAACAGATTTATGGCGGGTTGTGATTGGTGAAGAATAAAGTGAAATTTTCATTGACAGAGTCAAAAATTTATCTTTAGGAGGTCAAATGAAAATATGATAGTTATTTTTTACACATTATATATTACTTTATGTATTAAAGTACAAAAATTGTTACTTCTAGATGAAAATAAAGCATTTTTATAAACCAATATATGTATAACAAAAAATTTATTAACCTTAATAAATATGTGTCAAAATTAGGAAAACATATTATATACTTTATACCTATTTGATCAATTATCATGTAGGTATTATAAAACATATTTCCCTCTCCTTTGTGTGTGTTTGTTTCTAAAAAAAATGTAGGTTTCACAGAAAAAAAAAAAAATCCCTAATTAAGCCTGTGGTTGACGGTATTTTAGAGAATTAAAATAACAAATATGCAGTAAAGTTTTTATCGATTTCCTATTCATCGAGCATATATCAAAATTTTTGGCACTCATCTGTTGGGAAATTTTTTATTTATTATTTATTTACACAGAAAAAACTGATGGGCCGTACTCTTTTTTTTTTATATATAAAAAAAATCATAAAACAAAATAAAAACAAAAAAGAAATATAATAGTTGTGAAAATTAAAGACACTTGTAGCCTTGTAAAACTTCCAGGTTTCAAAAATCAAACACTTTATTAACTCTCTTAAACCGACCATGAGTGATATTCAAAAAATTAATAATAAATAAATATAATCCGAGTCCGAGTCCGAGTCCGAGACTATAACCTTATAAAAGTAGGTGTAGTTAGTATAAGGCAACAAAAGTTCAAACTTAACTTTCTCACAAACTCTCTTTTATCATCAAGAAGAAGAGTAATTCTTGGTTCTGATATTGGGTTACTAACCATGGAGTTTTATGGCTTTTCTGGTAATGAAGACAAGTGGGAGATTAAATCTTCTTCTGCATATGGTGTCCTCATCCCTTCTGATGAGAGCTTCTTCCATGCGCTTGTAGCAGAGCAACGTCCGGATGAGAAAAACGTTGCTCTTTGTTGTGATGATAATGAGAGTGGCTTTTTTATGCTTTCGGAGCAAGGTTCTTTTGAAGATTCACACACTGAAAAGCTTGAGATAGATGAGTTCTTGGGTGGTGATTTTTGCACGGAACCTCTTCTTTCTTTGGAAGCATTCCTTAGGGTTATTCTTGACATGAAGGCTCCAAGGAAAGATTTGAAGGTGGGTCAATGTGGATTTGCCAATCATAAAGAAAGTGGGGCTTCTTTGGATGAGGCTTGGTTAGATGAGTTAATGTTTGCTGATTTTCACCAACCTCGTCCTCTTCTTGCTTTCCTTACAAATTTTGTCATGTGAGAATCTACATATGAAGGAAAAGAGTGGTGCAATTACATGAAGGATCAATTATGCTATATTTGTCAAGGCAAGTGGGTTTTGCTGTGGGGTTTGAAGAATTCAAGAAGATTTCAACAAGCAGTCTTACAATATTGTGACTCACTGTGACTATGATGCTTAAGGGATTTGCTTATTTGAAAATGTTATTCTTTTTTCTTTTCAATTTTTGAATTTTTTTTATTCTAATTGTGAAGAAAAATATTTTAGATAATTTTGATTAGTTTATTTGGATTTTAAGGTTCTTCCCTTTTCCTTTTTGGAACCATCAATATGTATCAGGCGCATTATATTAGAATTGAAATTTTCTGTCAAAATTTTTTTTTTTTTTTGAAATTTTGTTAAATACGACTTTATTTTTCATTCGTACTACACCATGCGTACACTAATCTAATTAATATATTGTTTCTTGACATTCTATATCCAAATAATCTAATGATAATTTGTTTATTTAATTAATTTCCTGATTTATTTAATTTAAAAATCTCAAAAATATTAAAATTATATCGTTTTGAACACTTAACAATAATAATACACTTAACGGAAGTGGAGAAAGAATTGGATGAGTGATAAATGAAAGTTAAAAGGCCAAATGTAAAGTTAGATGACTAAATTAAAAACAAAGGTTATAATTTATATATAATTTATAATTCAGTTTAATAAAAATATGTATATATTGTACCATGCATTCAGTACTTGGAATTTGCTTCCAAGTTAAGTTCCTTTACGATGTTAGAAATCAAACATGTTCTATAGTTGATTTTCAAAAAAAAAAAAAAATTCAAACATGTTATAGTTTTTGTCTAGTACGTTACTAAAAATATTCTCGCTCAGTTGCCTACTGCAAATTGATCGTTGTCTTTCCATCGGTAATATGTTAAGCTATGTAATGAGTTGGGAAAATTCTTGACTGAAATTTTCCAAAGAGAATCTGGTTTGAAAATCCATTAGTTTGAAGGCTTAGAAAATTATGAAGATTTATATATATCTTGCAATATTAGAACATTCCATTAGCAAGACTTGCTTGTTGTTTGCTGCCCTTCCCATTTAAGGGGGCTTCTTTGATGCCTTGTGAGTTACATTCCTAATTGTTAACACTGATTTTTTGTATTTCTATGCACTTCTTTTGGTTCTATGGATTTTTTTTTAAAAAAAAAAAAAATTTTGTATAGTGTAATTTCAAGAACCTTATATCTCAATAGACATCTTTTAGTGTTTTCCATAAAATTTTTTAATATTATATTAAATTAGAATATATCAAGAGAATATCACACCTAATTTTGATCAAAATTCGTCAAATGTTGGGAATCTTGGGATGTTTAATTTTTAAATGTTTGCGAGTTCTAATTAATTTAAAATAACTTAATTTACCACTATTTTTAATATTAAAAACCAATAACATATACAATATTTTTAAATATAATATAAAAATTATATTTTTATTTTTATAATGTTGACACAAACTTTTAAAATACCTCGTTTTTCATGTTATTATATGTATTTTACAATCTGAATTTTAGAGTTACATATAATGTTAATATATATTTAATTTGATTTTTATAATTACACATTGTATTAAACAATGATATTATGAGTAGAAAATTATTGTATGAAACCAAAAATAAAAATAAAAATCTAGTATTTTTTTTTCACCAAAAAGGTGCAATTTGGGAGGATATATATTTTTGAGTGATAAAGACAAATTCGTTTTTTCTGGACGAAATTTAGTTACAAAATTAGTTGTACCTTAAGGTTACAGTCTTAATATCTTTTTATTGGAGGTAAGTTTTGACAAATTCACCATTAAATTACATCATCTTCTTATATTCCCAATGCTTGCAAAATTTCTAGAAAAGTAAAGATCAATAGCTATATTATCAATAAATTGTTTAAATTGCAAGTTTTTGTAGTTTAAAATTATACATAAAATTTAAGCTTATAAATCATATACTAAATAATATCTGTTTGATACAAAATTTGACATGTGTATTAAGATTGTAAAAAAACATGTAATTCAACTGTTAAATTTTCAAAATATGTATTAATGTTTATTTTATTGAGTAAGGTTGTAGTCTTAGGTTACAACTAATTTTGAAGCTAAACTTTGTCCATTCTTTATGGTTTTTATTTTTTATTTTTTTATTTTTTATAAATATGTTCAAATGTCAACTATTTATGACTTCTACTCCATGATGATGATTGCTCTTAGCCTCTTATTATTAGATTAAGAGACCAATCGATTTTTGGTGTAGACAAAATTTAAATCTCAAATTTCTTATTTGACAATGCTAAGGGCGTAGCTAGGAATTTTCACTTGGGGGGGGGGGGTACTAAATTGTAGTTGTGAGGGTAAGCAGGCCGAGTAAATGAGTGGGACGGTGGGCCGCGCACGAGGACACCTAGGAACCCGAGGATGGTCATAAGGTTTATTAAGTTTTGGGATCAACGGGCTGAGGACGAGAAAGTATAATAACAAACTGGTGGTAGTTCCTGAGGAGTCGAGCTTCCTCGAGAAAGCATTGTGGAAGATTGGAACCCAGCCATCCTGGGAATGCTGTACAAAAGGCAATCATTCCTTTTATGGATAAGCTTCAAGGAAGATAACCAACAACAAAGGAAGAAATATCTGGGAAGAATACTGCTACCACCACATAAATGCTCTGCACCTAACCAACTGGTCGTATTTATGTGGAAATGACACCTGAACAATGATATCTTAGTTCATAGCTATTCATAAAACTTTCAAGAGGCTTCTGATGGGACAAACATCTAGGAGATCACCTACATGATCAAGAAGTGGAAGGCTGGGATTGAAGACGGAGGGACCATATAAGGGAAAGGCCCCCATGAAAAAGGAGGCAGGTAATTGGAGAAAAGAAAGAGAGAAAGAAAAGAACATCTTGTACTTAGATAAACTTGAGTGAATAGACACTTCATCATCGGATCTGACCGAGGAGTGTTATTTCTACTAAATTGTGTCTTCTTACTTTCTTAGCATGAATCCAATCAATTTAAGCCCACACTTGATTTATAGAGTCTTTTCCCTATAAAATCCACTCTCTAACAAATATATTATTTTGGGCTTATTGGGTCATTATCCATTGTTGGTAGGCTGAGGGTCCAAATCTAGTTCTTACAGTAGTATTGATACTTTAGCCATAGTTCATGTTGAATACAAAATTATCAACTTTGATATATTCATATTCTTAAATATTAATGAAGATACAAAAATTATATATTCATTATAGACAAATACAAAAATATCCAATAAAAGAACATTTTGCATCAAAATTATGTCTGACAATCTTTCGTGGAATAAAGATAGCAATACAATATATTATCATATAGCAATAAAAAAATGAACAATAAAATCTTAATAAGTTAAGAATATGCATAAAGTACTGATTAAAAATCTTTAAAAAATCATATTATAAATAGATAAAAAAAATACCCATATATATATATATATATAAACAAAGCATAAATCTAAGCACCCATGCAATATAGAAGAAAGAAACAAAAATGAAATCATAAGATACATCCACATAGGTGCTTTCTTGAAGGCTAAAATAGAAAATTAAACAAAATAATACTAATGGTAAAAGAATGATAATGATTGATAAAAGAGAGAGAGTCGAAGAAAATGCACCCTTGTATATTTAACTTTAGCAAAGAGTCAAGGAAATGATGCTGTATCTGGACAAAAAATGGATTAATAGTTTTGGTTGTGTTGAGATGAGAGCTTTTGCATTGAGAAGAAAAAAATGGGGGCAATGGATTGGTTAAAAACTCGGTGGGTACCTTCCTTGAGTTATTATCCATTGGATTGATTATAAATTTTTTGGACAATTGAGAAGACCAACTGTTGGTCAATATCATTTGGACTAACTATAAATCTTAGGAATAATTAGGATAAAGTTTCGGACAATAATTGGGAGGCCAACTAGAAATACATTGGACTAACTAGAAATCTTATAAATAATTGGGTTTTTTTTTTTGGGAGGGGGTATTTCCTATAACATATAGTTGTAGGAGAAAATCAAAATTTTCTCCATTTAATAAGTTTTTTTAATAAAAAAATTAAAAAAAATCACAAAAATGGGTTTATTGCAAAGGATATATTTGTTTCTAGATAAATCTAAATGTTTTTATTATTTTTAAATCAATAATTACGATAGAGGAGATGATTCAATTTAAACCATAAATATGTCAATTAAAAAACTACCAGGTACAAATTCAACTACAAGACTCTTGGTTAGATAAATTTAAACGGTGAAGTTAAAGTATTGCTTCATCAATAATTAATGTGACCAAATGTGAATATATTCCATCTTCATCCCTTTTTAATTAAGTCCTTAACTAAGAGAGTGTTTGGTTCACCCCCATTTTCACCACCACACAATCTCCTTCAATGATCACACCCCTTAAAGATGTCGATTTCAATAGCGAAGTGGATTGCTTTGACAACTGATCGATATCGATATATCTTCTACCTCTTCGATCTGCTTCCTATCGCTATTCTGCTATATATATATATATATACACACACAACAACACACATGGTTGCTACGAAATTGCTTCCTATTGCTTCCTACCTCTTCTACCTCTTCGATCTGCTTTGATAATTTTTTTGCTCTTGAAAAATTGCTCCATCAAAGTTTAAATCACAGAAATTGCTTTTCGAAGACAGCCACTTAATCTTGCTGCACTGCTTTGTCATGCATTATCATTTCTGACATTATATCACGTGATCACTTTAAGAATTCCAACGTTATCACATGGTATTTAGGGGTGTCAATGTTCGACCTAACCCGCGAACACGACACGAACTCGACACGGGTTTTTGCAGGTTAGGATTGGGCTTTAATGGGTTTGGATCATAAACGGGTCGACTCGAAAACGACACAATAATAAACGTATCATAAGTGGTTCAACCCGCGTAACTCGCAATAGACACGTTTGACACGTCAATTTATTTATGTCAACCCGAAATGACCCACTTAACACAATCCGTTTAACTTGTCTAACAAATAAATATTCATTTTATTTCAGATTTGTCAAATACCTTTATATTCAACATATATTTTAAATTTAAAAAGAAAAGTGAATAATTACAAAAACTTACAAGAGGTATAATTGGAAATTGAAACTTTATAAACCCTAGATTTCTAAACCCTACAAACCCTAAATCTCTAAACCTTCTTATAAATATCTAATTTTATTTTTTTATTTTAGCTGTACTACTCACTCTACTATCTTATAGTCTCACGCCCAATTCTCAAACTCAAAGTCTCAAATCGGTTATTGCTCTCTCTCTCTCATGTGTTTAGTGAGTTTTAGAATTAAAGAAAACCGTTTTCTTGGTGTTTCAAAATTCTGCAGTAATTTTTTCTACATAATATTTTTGTTCTATAAACTTTGAACCCATGTGCCGTTATTAATATATGAGATATATTAATTGTTGATTAAGGCCATGATTGTAGCTTTTGTCTTGTGATGTGTGTGTGTGTGTGTGTGTGTGTGTGTGTGTGTGTGTGTGTGTGTGTGTGTGTGTGTGTTTGTATTAGTGTTGGACACCATCTGCATATCTTGCAAGTGGGTTTATTGAGATAGTTTATAAACTAAAACCTATGGATGATAATCGTAGTTATAGTCAGGATTAGTCTACTGTTTGCTCAAATTATTTTAATATTGATACTTAGCATTTGGCGAGTTCCAAGAATATTATATTTTTGTTAAACTATGTTATTTTGAATTTGGGTTGAAGTGTATACAATTCTTTTGGAGTATAAAGAACTTATTTCTCGATGAATGTTATATTTTTGTTGAATTATATTATTTTGAATGTCAGTTGAAGACTTGAAGGGTATGCACTGCTTTTGGGATGTAAAAAAAATTATTTTTAGATGGATGTTATATTTAATATTATACAGGTTGAAATGGGTTGTGTTACATTCGTGTCAACCCAACACAACTCGTTTATTAAGCGGGTCAAATGGGGTTGGGTCAAGTCAATCCGTCTTATTAATAGGTCGGGTTAGGGTTGAAGGATCATGACACGATTATTAAATGGGTCGGGTTAGGGTTGAGTCATTTAGTCGAATACTCCTACCTTGACACGACACGAATCTGACACGCTAACCTGAACTAACACCCCTAATGGTATTATAGTTTGAAAGATCAATTATACGTTCCAAATATTTGTTACCACTAATTAATTGTAAATTATATATAAATTAATAAAAAAACTATTTTACTAATACCGATAATTTAAAAAAAAAAAGTTAAAATTACAAAAATATATAAGCACATGGGTATTTTAAATGAATAATACTAGACATCTATATGAAAATTATGGTAGATTGATAAACTAATTAAAAAAATGAATTTTCTTTTAAATGCATTAAACTTTTAGTAAAAAATTTTAATTGACATTGTATTTTAAATCTCTTTGAATTCTAGTAATAAGATTTTATCTATATTAAATGAGTAATAATGGATTTTATCAATTAAATTACTGGTGGGATCCACTATTTATATGAGAGAGAAGAACATGCATGAATTCTGCTTTTGAGAGTACTAAATAATTAAACTGATTAAATTATCTTAATAATAAATGAGTTACATAAAATTTAGATGATACAGATTCATCTAGAATAAACAATCTTTTGCTTAAATCTAGAATAAAAAATCTTAATCATTAATGAATGACATGACAAAAATGCAATGTATATTGTACATACATTGAGCCACTTGGCTCAAGTACAATTGTACAAATATATATAATGTAACTTTCTTATATTAATCAAAACAAAAACTTATGGTGTTAATAGTAATGTAAATAAATAATTACTTTTTATTTTGAATATATTGAATTTGAAATTTTTGGTAATATAATTTTAATTGGAGTATACTTGCTATTTAAGTTGGAAAATGCTAAAGTTACAAATTATTTTACAAATTTCTGATGTGGTGAGTGATTATTAGTAAGTAAAAAGATGATGTTAGTAGTGAGTCTAGATGAGAACCAGCGGAAATTTATCATATCAATAATTTGTAAAAATTTTGTAAAATAATTTATGTCTGTAACATTACTTTTTATGTTTTCTTCTTTTGAAGCTTTAGAATAACAGGAAAAAGTATAGTTTCAAATTAAATTATTTTCCTCCAACTTTCTATATGGTGATTGAAGAAATCATAAATGAAAAATTTTAGTCACATAGATTTTTAAATAAATAATGTCAAAACTTATTTAAATAATATATGCGAATATTTTTTTAAATGACAACATAGTAGGATGGAGGAGACAACATTTTTTTTTTTAAGAAACAACTCCAAATTAGCTTGGAACTAAACTTTATTATTTTTTGAAAATATAGTTTTAACTATAGTAAATAATCTGAATAATTAGTAAACCACTAGAATTTTTTTTTTTTTTTTTGAAGGCAACCACTAGAAATTTTGGTAATAGGGTTTAATATACAAAGTAGGTTGTATTAATAATAATTTATTTAATTAACATTTTTGGTAATATAATTTTAATTGGAGTATTAAGTTCTTTTCTTCTTCTTCTAAAGCTTTAAAAAAAAAGTTTTATCTATATTAGACTATCTTAATAATTAGTAAACCACTTAAAAATTTGGTAATAAAATTTAATATATATGGAGTAAGTTCTTAAAAAAGAGTAAGTTATCTAAGTGACAAAAACATATTAGATATTAGATAATGAGTAATTTATATTTAAAGCAATAAAGCAGGATATATAAGTCTTAGCTTTTATTATGTTAGGGATGACAGATTCTAGCGACATGACTTTTTTATTACAACATTTTATTTTCACAACTTGTTATTTCAAGTTTTATAAAATTTGTAAAAAAAAAAAAAAATTACATGTCTAAAATTATTAATGAGGGAATTAAACGATTAGCAACCTAAACGATTTTAGGTGTAATCATTAAATGTAGGCCACGCCAACCCAAGAGATAGAAAATCCATCTAATACAGTATTCATCACATTCAAATAACCTACACACGGATATATTAACTACACGTATAAATATACGCGTATATGTATGAATACCAATAATAAAACACGTGTTGAATACAGCAATCAGCTCCTAATAAATGTATATACCAATACATACGAAAAACCCTTCTAGCTCCTCCCTAATCCTTCAGTTTTCTAACACAAAAACCCTACGCCAATATATATATAGATAAACCCCACACACAGTCAGTCACAAACCAAGAAAACCCAAGAAAGCTAAAGCTAGCGACCAACAATGGCGTCCAAGAACCCTTCTTTCTTCTTCTTGCTACTCTCTTTGACTCTAGGTTTATGGTCTCTGATATTCCCAGCCTCTTCATCTTCATCTTCTTATTATTATTCGTCGAAAGATGTGGCTTCTGACGATGAAGGTGACTGGGTTTTGCTCCAATCTAGCATTGGCATCTCCGCCATGCACATGCAACTGTTGAAGAACAACATGGTCGTGATCTTCGACCGCATGGACATGGGTCCTTCAAACCTCTCTCTCCCAAACAACACCTGCATTCAAAAACCGAACCAGCCACCGGACTGCACAGCTCACTCTATCGTATACGACGTCGCTTCGAACACCGTTCGTCCCCTCCTAGTCCAGACCGACACGTGGTGCTCTTCGGGCTCGTTGATCCCAAACGGAACCCTAGTCCAAACGGGCGGGTACCACGAAGGCGACCGCGTGGTCCGCACGTTCACTCCCTGCGATGACTCCTCCTGCGACTGGACCCAGCTCGGCGTGGCGCTCGGCGAACGCCGATGGTACGCGTCGAACCAGCTCCTCCCCGACGGGCGTGTGATCATCGTCGGCGGCCGACGCGCCTACACGTACGAGTTTTTCCCGAAAACCGACGCGGCATCCGCGACCTTTTACATGAGTTTCTTGAAGGAAACGTGCGACGGTTATGGCGACGAGAACAACCTCTATCCTTTTCTTCATCTACTGCCCGATGGGAATCTTTACGTTTTCGCTAACGAAAGGTCAATCTTGTTTGACTACAATCGCAACCGGGTGGTGAAGGAGTTCCCGGTCATTCCCGGCGAGTTCAAGCGGAATTATCCCAGCACTGGCTCCTCCGTTTTGCTTCCGTTGAGACTAAACGGAGACTTGTTACCGGAAGCGGAGGTCATGATATGCGGCGGCGCGCCGTACGGTGCGTTTAACAACTCGAATTACAAGCGGGTGTTCGTTCCCGCTTCCAACACTTGCGGGCGGATGAAACTGACCGACCCGGACCCGAAGTGGGTCATGGAGGTTATGCCGATGCCACGTGTCATGTCCGACATGGTACTGTTACCCAACGGTGAAGTTTTAATAATCAATGGCGCAATGAATGGGACAGCTGGCTGGGAGGACGGGACAAACCCGGTTTTCAACCCGGTTCTGTACAAGTACTACCTACCCGACCCGGCCCGGAGATTCGAGGTGCTCAGCCCGTCGAAGATTCCGAGAATGTACCACTCCACAGCGATACTGTTGCCAGATGGCAGAGTATTAGTGGGCGGGAGCAACCCACACGAAAAGTACAACTTCACATCGTATTACCCAACCGACTTGAGCTTGGAGGCTTATTCGCCCTATTACCTGAAGCCACGTGTCTCCGCCATGCGGCCTTCGATTCTGTCCGTGGAGACCAGCGACGGCACCGTTTTGTACAAGCAGGTATTTGCCGTTACTTTTCAGTTGAATCAGTACAATCCAGGGAGCCAGATCTTTGTGAGCCTCGTAACGCCGTCGTTTACTACGCACTCCTATGGTATGAACCAAAGGTTGATGTTTTTGGAGGTGATTGAAGTGCACCAACTGTCCACGTATGATTATAAGGTGACAGCCCGTGGGCCACCCACTGCCACGGTGGCACCACCTGGGTACTACATGCTTTTTGTTGTCCACGCTGGCATTCCCAGCCAAGCCGTTTGGGTCAAGGTGGTTTAATTTTAGTGAATATTTTGTTCACTTTTAATGCAGAGTAAGCTTGGTAGCATAACTAATTCCACAACGTTGCCATAACTTTGCCACATGGTGATTTGTGAGTGGTGGAATCATGGACCTCATGGACCTACCATTTTATTTCCACCGCTTATAACTCGCCACATAAGCAAGTTGTGGCAAAAGTAGTCGAAATTGTTGTGACATTAGACTTACTCTTTAATGCATTCATGCACGCACAAATTTATTATATAGATGAGATATATGCACAGCTAGAGTCTGTTTTTTTTTTTTGGGCTATTATTAATGTTATTGTTAAAATTTTAAACGTTTTGGTTAGTCTTACTTTCTTAATTTTGTTGTTTTTTTTCTTTTCGTGGGCATGAATTATTTTAATTTGCTTCTAGTTTGAATATGTAATTGCATCATTGATTAAGTGAAGCAAGCAAATATATAATATTGACAGTTTTCCTTATAGTGAAGCAATGGAAGTAATGTATTTTACAGTTTTAACAAGTGAAATTTTAGTTCACTGTCTTTTCATAAAATGCAGTCAAGTAACGTATTGGTGACTTTTTTTATAAAAAAAAATTAGAAATTAGCTGTAATGCTATTAGGTTAGGATTCTATTAATTTCATTTCAAAATTAGTAATATCCATGTTCATTACGTTAAACCATCTTACAAATACAATTACTTAATTAGTAACTTCTGTTAACTGAATGGGCATACTGCATGTGCCATAATTAAGATATTAAATACATTCATGTATCATTAACAATATTTGGTGGTAATGGACATAATGGTATTTTTTTTATGCCCCACCTCTCTCTCTCTCCCATTTTCTACCTATTATATAAAAAAAAAATATTCAACTCACATTCGTCAGCTTATTTAGCTAAAATTAATTTTTATTATTATTAAAAGTGTAAAAAAAAATGTTAAAAACTAGCTGAATAATACAATGGAACTCATGAATACTACCAAAAAAAAATCTAAAAATTCAAATAAACTGAAGTTTGCATCACATCCCAAACATCTTCCTATGTCAATCCAATCCCCAACCTAATTCCGAACATGAAAACTCTCAAAAACTTCTTTATCAATTCCTCTTTAAACCAATGTTATTGATTCCGTTTAGTTCCTATTGGAAATACCGTAACAAGAAACCCTCTCGTTCAACTTGCAGTCATGGGTCAAGGTTTCTTTTGGTGAATATTTAGGTCCATTATTAATGTTATTTTTTAAATTTTAAGAGCAATTCAGTTACACTACAAAAAAAAGACCTATTGTAGCGGGCCAAAACCGCCACTAAAGGTACATTTGACCTTTAGCGGCTGGTGCTATTGCGACGGTACTTCTCGCTACCATTGCAGTGCCGTTATAGATCTATTGTAACAGTAACAAAAAGCGCCGCCGTAGATGCACCTTTTAGCGGCGGTTTTGGTTTATTGCGGTGGGCATAAAACCGCCGCCATACGATGCTAGAATTCGTGTCAATTGAGTTTTAGCGGTGGGCACATGGCGCCGCTATAGGAATTAATTAAAAGGGACTAACTGCACTTTTAGCGGCGGGTGGAAATGCCACTATATGTTTGAACCTATAGCGGCGGGGCGATAAGCGCCGCTATAGGAATTCATTTAAAACATAAAATGTGCACCTTTAGCGGCGCTTTTTGACAACCACTATACATTCTTTTTTTTCTTTTCCAGTGGGTTTTAAAACCACTGTTTGCTGATAAATAAATTGTTCACAAACCTGTTACAAAGAATCTGTAATAGTTTTAGCTCTACTAACACAATACCACAAATGTAACTAATTAACAACACCACAAATGTCTCCAAACTAATGTAATATTAACATAGAAATATATTATCAAATACATAACATTGTCTATAACCACCATCATAAGATTAACAAAAAAAGATGTGGTCCTTTGAATAAAATAACCGCTGAAATTAAGCTAATACTATAATCAAAGTTCCAAAGTGTTTAAAAATATCCTTCAACACTTGCAAAAAATGCGGTTGTTCTTCCGTAGTTCTTTGTACACAAAAAAGTCCTCGAACACCAAGATAAAACTTATAAGCTGCTTGGTTGATGCGATGTGGCTAATGATTTTTAGAGAGCTGGAGATTGTTGGACCAGAGGAACATCCTACATACAAAGTATGATTACTCAATAATTACGTATAAATGGAATAGAATGACAAGAAAATATTACCAAGGCAAAAAATGGGAACAAGTTAAATGAAGACATGTCTCTTATGTTTTAAACCTCTAAAAGTCATTTTAAAATTGACATGTCTCTTTTTAATATGACTTACTCTTTTTTGATTAATATAACTAATTCACTTAATGATAATTGGGATGAATTTATATTAATTCATAGGCCCTCTTATAAGTGGAGGGAAAAATAAGTACAGTTCATATATGTTTTTCTAAATAATAAAAAAAATCAATTATTTCTCCCACATTTGGGAGCCTTTCTCCCAAAATAAATAAATAAATAACAAGTAACCAAACAAAATATGGCAAAAGAATATGTTGAGCGAAAATTCTTATTTGATGTCAATTTGTTAATTTATATTTTTAAAATAGCTCCATTAATTTTAAATAAAAAAAATCAAATGGTAATACTGTTAGTCTACATAATTATGTAGAGTCTTCTCAATCCTAAAATCTCTCCCTTTAATAAAGTAGGGCCCTAGTTAAGAAAAAGAGTCACTACACAAAACTATTACTTTGATTATTTACTTTAAACCCCAAATTTTATGGCTTATTCAATTTTAAGTTATAAGCCCAACTGTTAATATACTTGACTAATAATTGACATAAGTAAAAATAGATAAACACAATAGCAATCCCAATCACAAAAGAAATCAAGCACTCACAACAACAACGAAGTGCTTACAAAGAGAAAAACATTGACTAAGTCTTTGTTAATATACCTGATTGCATTGTGAAGAAATTTGTTTCATTTGTTGAAGCATGCAAGCCATTCTTTGCTCCATTTCTTCGAATTGACTAATTCTTTCCTTCATTTTGTCAAAACTTGCTAGTTTCTCCTCCATAGTAGCCAAGGAAGCCTTCAGTTGTGCAACTTTGTTGTCCCTTGCTTGACTTGAGTGTATTTCAATGTCCGTGAGAGCACTCTTGCTACTTCGACCACTTGGGCTTGGACCAAATCCTACCCCACGAATACGACCTTTGCGCTCCTTACCCATCACTTTGGCAAACACATCATTTGTTGACCATGCAATACTACCTAAGGGTGTCAATGTTCGACCCAACCCGCAAACACGACATGAACCCAACACGGGGTTTTCCGAGTTAGGGTTGGGCCTTAATGGGTTTGGGTCATAAATGGATCGACCCGAAAGCGACACTATAAGAAACAGGTCATAAGCGAGTTAACCTGCGTAACTCGCAATAAACATGTTTGACACGCCAATTTATTTGTGTCAACCTGAAATGACCCACTTAACACAATCCGTTTAACTCGTATAACAAATAAATATTTATTTTATTTTAGATTTGTCAAATACCTTTTATATCCAACATATATTTTAAATTTAAAAAGAAAAGTGAGTAATTACAAAAACTTATAAGGGATATAATTGGAAATTGAAACTTTACAAATCCTAGATCTCTAAACCCTACAAACCCTAAATTATATCTAGATGGATGTTATATTTAATATTATGTAGGTTGAAATGGGTTGTGTTACATTCATATCAACCCAACACGACTCGTTTATTAAACATGTCAAATGGGTTGGGTCAGGTCAACTATTCTTATCAACAGGTCGAGTTAGGGTTGAAGGATCATGACACGATTATTAAATGGGTCGGGTTAGGGTTGAGCCATTTAGTCGAATACCCCTACCACGACATGACACGAACCCGAATTGACACCCCTAATACTACCACTTGTGTCAGATGACTGCAATTGATTCGAATGCTCAACCAACAATTCCTTCATTTTGTCCTGATATTTGGGTTTAAACAAAACAAAAAAGAGTTAGAAATCATATAGTTCAAATGACCCCGCAACATATATATATACATATATATATATTTATATATAGGATGGGACAAGCAAGCACCAATATGTACCAGTAACCCTCAATAGAAAATTGACAATCTACAGGCAACTCACCACATGAACCTCTCCAAAAAAAAAAAAAAAAAAAAAGGAAATCATATACATCCACTGGGTATGCTGTAATATAACAAAGGAACTAAACATAGAGGCCTCAACTCAGTAAGAATAACATTTCCACAATGAAATGGAGTTTGCTATGTAATCCAACAATCAAATGACCCCACAATAAAAAGGAATGCGTATTGGCTAACATCAAATTGAAATATATCAACTTAAAAATTAAAAGAATCATTAATAACAATTATCATTGATTCAAAATAGTTACACAAGTGTTCAAACAACCACATGGGATTCCATCTTATGCTTGGTTTTTGTCAAAAAAGACATGCTGGTTCAAAAGTTATATACAATATTTTGCAAGACTTCTAAGACTTGAATTATTTGAACAAAGCTCATCTTTGAGACAACTTTGTAGGGAAAAACTATAATATTGTTTCTTGAATTCCTATTTTGTTTTACCCCAACTACAATAGAGAAATTACTCACCATTTTTGCTTACACTACAGGATTAACTGCAAGATCCATCTTTACGAGTATGCAGTATTTGATATAGTACTGCACGCTTTACAGGACGTCCATCCGTTTTTGCCTACATTATGAACAACATATTTATGTAGTGATGAATATTGGTTCCATATAAACTTTAGGAGAAGTCAAAATCATTTAAAAAATAATCATAATACTTATTACCTTTTTTACAGCGTGCACATCATAACTACAAGAACTAGCAGTATGTAAGTCATCCTGTTTAGAACGACGGTCCTTATTCTTCTCTGACTCTATCTACATTCAACAAAATTACATATTTATATACAGTATGCTTTAAGTATCTAAAGCCACTTTTAGCTAACACCAAAATGCTCAAAAATATCATTTGGTATCTATTGGAAACCAAAGTAAAAGAATGAGAGGAACTTCATAATGATAAAGAGTAACAATTTGATAATTGAAGCTTCACTTGCAGCAATATAGTGGACAACAAATAATTACTAAATGAGCTTCCCATTATAGCTTTCCCAAAGCAGATACATTTTATGTCAATCTAGAAAGCAAAAAGGCCATAAAGAAATGGAGAAGGCACTCAATTATGACCCAAAAAAAGTATGAGAAATTTTGTCATAATTCTCACTTCCACTTCATAAGATTCACACGGCTAAATTACCTGAACAATATTATTGTCATACCAATTCAAAAGCTTAATACCCACTATAAGATAATTACAAGCCAACAAACACCAAAAACATCACTGACTGCAAAATGCATAGATTAAAAAAATTATTTTAAACATTAAGAAAATAAAAAGAAGAAGAAGAAGCTCACATCCAACCTAATGAAGAGGATATATATATTTAGAAATGAGAAATCTACTTTTACTAACTAAATTAAACTATAAATAGGTCCATACTCCATACTAATTCGAGTCTTAGATATAATAGAGGAAAAAAGGAAACAAAAATCAACAAAAAAAAAAAATTGTAAGCTTAGCATCATCTGCATGTGGACAAACTATTAGCTCCAAATTAAACAACAACAAAAAATTATTTACTAATTACTATAATTATATTCTTCCATATCATTAACCCATAAAACACAAAACCCAGAAAAAAACAAACAAACAAAAAGACAAATTGAGCAAGACCCAGCTGGTAAATCACTGAAATAAGAAATAGGTATCTAAGAAAAAAGCAAAAGCAGCACTAGATTTACTGATATTAGGAATAGAAAAGAAAATTCAACCAGAAAAAATTACCTAAGTTCAATTAAGAAAGTGTACTTAATACTCTATAAACTACCTGAGTTCTTAGTTTTTTTTTTTATTTTTTTTTTTTATTTTTTTTTATCTATATCTGAGTGATCATGATTATGATGTTTGTGTGGTAACAATAACTTATGCAGAATTGCAATTGGAGCTATGATTATCTTGATAGGATTAGTTGCAAGGTGGCTAGATCTGCACGTCTATACCTTTTATTTGGACTAGAAGCTTAATGATGAATACTTTTGATAAATGAAAACTAGGAACTTTTAAGAAAGCTAACTCATTTTAGGAAATATCATTATAGGCCAAAGCAAAAAATCTTAAAAGAAAGCTAGAACCTATTAAGAAAATCACTCCACACCACAAACTTTCCTTTGTTTTTGAACCTTGACAAACCAGCATTTACCACCTCCAAGACTTCTACCAAATTAAACAAATATGAAATATGAAACACAACTTCTCATATATACCAATTTCACAAAAAGCCCACTTAAAACTAACAAATCCTATCTGAAAGCAATCCAATATGTATTCTCTCAATTTCTCAATAATCATTCTCCTTTTGGTATGATCCATGATGGAAAAGAGAGAGAAAACAAACATACTACTGCATCATCAGTATACCAATGATCAACAAGTATATCCCAATCTTCTGGTATGCATTCCTTGGGTCGGTTGTTCTTTACCCGTGCTTTGTTTCTTGAATGCGGTATATAATGCTTAGTCTTCAGCCTAGACTTATGATCCCTCCAAGCCTTCCTAATTTTTTGTAAGATAAATGTCTTCAGAGCCGCATATGCAATAGGATTAACAGGGACACAGTATTTTCGCTACAGTCAAATAGATCAGTTATCAAATTACAAATGTTTTCATGCTAAAATACTTATGTAAAACCTAGTACAAAATGTCATAATTACAAGTATTATAACTTCTTTAATACCTCTACAACACGCCAACATTATTTTTTAAGTTCTTCTGGCATGTCCTTCCAATTAAGATATCTAATCGGGCACATGTGGGGTTTCCGCGCAATCGTACCTAAGAAACCAATGAAAGTCCTCGCCCCATCATCAATCGGTTGATGCATACTATTTAGCGGCAACTCAATTTCTTGGTCATCAGGAAGATCCCAAATATCCAAGTACTTGCTTGGCCTGTGAGTGATATGTACAGCTGGTTGCACATCTGAATTTTGAAGGAGACAATATCAGCCAATGTCAAATAACAAAGCATGCAAAGCTAAGGATGAGTCTAAATATTCTATTAAACAAGTGGTCATTATATGCTAAAGAATATAAAATATTAGAAACATGCTGAAAAACTAATATATTTCAAGAAACAAACAAATAAATTTGCATGCAATTTATAGCAATTTGCTCCCAGTGCCACTTCACAGCAATTTGCTCATTGTACATGCAAACAAACATGTAAAATCTATTTTTAAATAAATTATGTTATGCACATGATGAAGCTGATAGTGCAAGTAATATTATTGTGAAATGCCTTATAAGATGTGCTATTGGTGCAACCTGTACCTGTGCATACAAATTTACTTAGTTGTTCGTAGACTACCTAGCCCCATGTATGGGCCACAGTTTCTTTCATTTGGTCTTAAGATTATATACCATCATCTTAGTCACTTATCACAAAAAGACATCTGCGTAGTTTCTCTGCATTCTGGACCTTGGTGCATCAACCTATCTCTCATTATCTCCACTTGGTTCATAATCGGAAGTTAGAACCAAATAGAACTCTTAAATGGGAATAATTCTCCATTTGAACCAAGCACGTGATGTCTATTTTGTTTCCATTTAACCACCATGTTATTAACAATCTACCTCTTAAAAACAGGAAGAATTTCAAATGTACATGCAAGCATTGCGTCATAGTAATAGAAGATCAGAAAATGAGATAAATGAAGTTCTTTCCAGGCATATACTCATGCAGAAGCGGAGGCGAGGACGATTGGGACTCAATGCGAAGCTCAGGGTTTCATGGTCCTCCTAAGCTCGACAATGCCAAGCGATAGGTACGCCTTTGTGAGATTTTGAACACAATATCCACATAAGTTTAACCCACAAATCATTCATGCCCAGAAACTGTTTGCCATAACGCTCAACCAGAAAAGGTTAGAGTTTCCCTTGAAAGCCGACACAATATCGGCGTCATCGATCTCCGGAAGGATCCATTCTTTCTTGGACCAGACGCTGGAGCTGTAAGGCCACGTGGGAGTAGGACTCGTTGGAGGTTTGGTGAGATGGGTCCGGGTTGAAAGAGACGTATTTGGCAGAGAAGAGGTGGGAGTATGTTGGGTTGTTGCGGCGAGCCTTGTCATGGATGTTTTCGTCGAGTGGGCAGTGGAGTTTGGAGACTGAGATGGGTTTTGGCTGTTGTTGTGATGACACAAAACAAAACCTAGGGAGAGAGTGAAGAGATTTTCAAAGTGTCTGAGAGAGAGAGTGTGTGTGTGTGGGAGACTAACGAAATGGCTAAAAATGTAAAGGCGCTAAAAATGAAAAGCCACATGGAAAGGGACAAAAAAATAGAGGGAAAATTTAGAACTAGGTGCGGGCAATTTAAAGGTTTATTGCGGCGGTCCAACCCGCCTCTACAGCTAAGAAAACGAGCCGCAAAATAGGTATCTATTGTGGCGGTCATTGACACGCCGCTAAAACTTATATATTGCGGCAGGTTTTTGAAGTGCTGCTATATGTTGACATCCCATTTTGCAACATGCATTTAACCTCACATGGAGGGTAGAAGGGTAATTTTGCCTTGAAAATATGCATCTTGATTCTAGCCATTAGATCCTTAATCTCATTTCATCAAAATGATCTTGATGTCGTAACGATCAAATCGACTGGTCATAAGCCTTAATCGGACCACCATATTGAAAGTTATCATCAAATCAAGTTTTAATGGCTGAGATGCACTATCACAAATTGAGTCCGACTATATGTGATTATGAAAAATTGATTTCAATTGGTTATAAGTGTAATCAATTTGAGATCAATGATGTGTCATAATTTGATTGGTTAGGACTACATTTTATGGTGAAGTTGCATACACTTAATTAATTAGATAATTAAACATTAATTATTCAATGAGTAATTTGTGCAATTATCTTTTAATTAGAGTAAATTTGGAACCATTTAAGTCTGAAATGAGAGTGATTGGAGCCATTTAATGTTAATTGGGAGCTAATTTGGGACCTATTAATGTTAATTGTGCTGAAACCATTTTCTAACAAATGACCTCTGCTCACTATTCCATCAATATCTTTCAGAATATTTTGAATCTGTGAATGAGGTTAATTTTCCCAGAAACTAGACATCCGGGGCTTCAATTTGAGCATAAGAATGAGACAATTCCGATCAGAATTGAGTCAGATATGATTTTTCAAAGTTGGCCCTACATGCTGTTACAGCAGCTACGGGAAAACCGAATTTTGCTTGCTCCTCACTCTCATCAATCTCCACATTTAATTCACCAAATTTCCCCAAAGGCTAAAATGAGGTCTAGGTTCATGATTCTTTGTCAACCCTCATTAAATGACATTCCATTCATATTTCCTTCACCACTACTATATAAACCCCTCATCTCATTCATTTCAAGAAAAAAAAAAAACCCCTCTCTTCCCCTCTCTTGAGTTCTAGTGAAGTTGAGTAGTCTTGTCATATCTTGGTCTTCCTGAGACTCAAGGTATTGAGTGTGACTCACTCTTCCTCTCCTAACTCTTCTTTTCCTCCACCCTTAGGACCTCTACCAAGAGTCTCCTCCTCCACCATATGGATCTTGCATGAAGGTATAATCATTTTCCCTAACTTGTTTTTTGTGTTGCCATGATGAGAATTTAAGATTAAAGCTTGATAGTAATTATTTAAATTCCCTTGAATATGTTTGAATGTTCTTAATTGGTCTTATGTGTTCTTCACATGTTCTTGGTTGTTCATCACATGTTCATGCATATCACTAGATTTAATCTTAAATCCACATCAAAAATATGAAAAACATGTTTGTTTAATAATTTTCTCAAATCTTTGAATCTAGGTTATCACCATCCATACACATTCACTAGAGTTTATTTTTCAAACCAAATGCAATGCTTAATAAATTGAATTAGGGTTTATCACATGCACACACATTAAATTCAACATGTAAATTGATTGATAACATATTGGATAATGTGATATGAATGTTGGCCACCATAGTCTAGAAGACCGGTTTCACCGGGCAAGGTGGGTGCCTAACACCTTCCCATCTTGTAACATAGCCTCCGAATTTAGATCAAGGGTTGATAGACCAATGTTTATCCTTGTAATTTTCAATTTTTAGATTGTAATTAGGAAATAAAGCTATGTACTTTGTATTAGATTGTATCTAGGACCAAAGCCATGTAATTTTCCTATGATCAATGTAAATTCAATTTCAAATTAATAAAATGAGGAATTTTTCAATTATGGTTTTCTTATTTTTCCAATAATTAAATAAGTGGCGACTCCATTGTAAAACCCTTAATCTAAAGGGAAAAATATAACTAGTCGAACCTTCATTTTGAGAGGCAATAACACGACTCCACCCATTCATGTGGGTTTGGCCCAACACTCCTAAAAAAGGGGGCTGGGGGCGCGGTCTCTTACACTATATCTAAGTTCAACGCCGCTAAAACACATATATTGCGGCGGTTTTATATACCGCCGCTGTAGTACGCCGCAAAAGACTAGAACTACTGCGGTGGGCCAATGGAACACCGCAATAGAACTCATGTACAGCGGCGGTCTGAAAAAACGTCGCAATATGCGACATATAGCGGCAGTTTTCGCACCCGCCGCAATAGCTCATTTTTCTTGTAGTGTTAGTATGATTTTCTAATATTCTTATTCGTTCAGTGGGGGCACATATGAACTATTTTAATTTACTTCGAGTTTGAATATGTAGTTATGCATTATTGATTAAGTAAAAGCTAGCAAATATTAATTTGGTTCCTATTTCTTACCTTACCCCTGCAACATTAATTGCTGAGCGTCTTTGTTACTGTTTGAGACTAGAGATTTTTTGCTCGTTTTGAAAGAGCAGAACCATATATATATATAGTTCCTAGTATGTGGAAGAAGAGAATTTTTTTTCATATATATAAAAGCAATGGAAGTAAGTAACGTATTATATTCAAGGTTCTCAGACCCGGACCAGACCGGAAGGTCGGACCGTGAAAATCGAGAACCGAGATGAAAACCGATTTTTTAAGCCTAAAGAACCGGATTTTTTGTTAATTCTGTGAACTCCTAAAACCGGAGTTGGACTGCACGAACCGGTGAGAACCGTGCGGTCCAACCCCTTAGCAATTAAAAAAAAAAAAAAAAACAACTTAACACAATTTTATTCTACTTAATTAAATTATCCATCTCTTACAAGGAATAAAAAAAAATTATAATTGAAATCCTTTAAAGATATTCAACTTTACTTCAAAAATTAATCATAAATTTTAATGTTTTCATGGTTATTATTTTATTTAATTAACTTTCTTATTTAATTATTAAATATATGCTTGAAAATCATTAAATTTTCCTCACATATATAGATATATTGTCAATTTTGCTAGTTTTATAAATTTAATATCTATATTTAGGCTTTAATTAATAA
Source organism: Notholithocarpus densiflorus (assembly GCA_030021035.2). NCBI lineage: Eukaryota > Viridiplantae > Streptophyta > Magnoliopsida > Fagales > Fagaceae > Notholithocarpus > Notholithocarpus densiflorus. Next base: position 2,572,511 of record JARYZH020000053.1, on the reverse strand, counting down.
TTAAATTAATTATGATGTCATCACGGTTTGACCTCAAAAACCGTGAACATTTCCCTTTTACAGTTCAATGAACGGTCCGGGTCTGAAAACCTTGATTATATTAGCAGTTTTATCTACGAAAATTTCATTTCATTGTCTTTTCATAATTTTTAATCAAGTAACATATTTATTACTTCTTTTTTTAAGTAATTAAGAAGTAATTGTAGTGCTATTGGGCCTATTAATTTCATTTCATAAGTTGTAATATTGATGTTGATTACGTTAAAAACTTAACAAGGACCATTAGTTTATTGGCAACCCATTAGTTTAAACTCTTCAACTTGGCTTTATTGGCGAAACAATGGTGGAGATGGCTTCATGATACTGTACTCTTAAATCCTATTAGTTTCTCAAAAAATTTTAAAAATCTTAATTAGTCTATCGTGTGTGTATGTATATGTATTTATATATATTTATATAAAAGGATAAATACTTCCCAATTCAACTTTTATGCATGCTCCAATCCATAGAACTTCTTCATATACTTGGAGGAGTATTTGTCAAGCTAGGGAAGATTAATTGGGAAATGGGGAGAATGGACATATGGCTTTCGTTTCCTTAATCTAGCAGAGTTATCTCTTATTGTTTAGGCTTATAAGTAGGGACCGACCCAGGTGGGGCCCAAGGGGCTCGGGCCCATCAATTTTTTTTTTTTACAAATTATATACATCATTTTTGTAGTTGTCCTCCTTCTAAAACCTTAGGCACCCTCCAACTAGTAAATATTCAACCCAAAAACTTAACAAAACAATAAAAACATTCACAATGGTGATTGTATTTTAGCCAAAAAAAAAAAAAAAAATTTACCACCAAAGAACCAAAAAACCATATGTTATTGAAGAAGCTAAAACTAAATTTTTTGCAACTACAGTAAGCCGGTATAAATACCAGTTGACTGTAGCAAGTTGTTAAAAATAAAATAAAATATTTTATTAAGATTATCTCTCTACCTTCAATTAATGAGTTGTTTATATTATTTTAAATGAAGTGGTAAAAAAAAATAGAACATTTGATGTTGGGTGTATTGTAAAGTGAGGTGGTAAAATAGATAAATTAGCTTTTTTAGATGCTAAAAGCTAAATTTTTTAGCATTACTACTGTGAATGTTCTAGCTTCAAAAAATAAAATAAAATAAAAATCCTAGCTAGCCTAGTATTAAAAAAAAAAACATTATTTAGTTTTTTGTCTTTTGTTAGTAGATGATTGCATTTTGATGTATTAAAAAATAACGATTTTGTGTATTTATAATTTGTTAATACTATATGGATGCCTATTTGGAAATTTTTTTTTCTTATACTCCAAACTCCTCTAACCTGAAATCTTGAGTTCGTCCCTGAGGCCAAGGATATTAAGCCTTTGAAGTCACCATTGATAAGTTCATTCCATTAAGCGAAGGCTTAAAAAAAGGTAGAATATATTGGACGTGTTGTTTTATGGAAGCCAACAACCATCTCAAAAAGTTGAACTCACATTTTCAGTTATAAAACACGTGTAAGTGCATATGTGTGTAACAAACACTTCCTAATTTATAGAATGCAAGACTTATTTATAGTTGAGACTTGACGGTTATTAGTAGTTGTTGTATACTGTGTGTGTGCCTTGATTATCTAGGACAACTATTTTGATACGTTGTCACTTGTTCTATAATTTTCAGGATTTTTTTCTTTATAACGTATTGTTTGTTTAGCTAATACTCCAAAATGTAAAGGTTAAGTTCTTATCAGTTTAATACATTTCAGAAAAGGGGAAATGAAAGTTGAAACATAAGAGGCTAGCTATTTTGGCGTAAATCCAAATGGATTCCAAGTTTTTCCTGCTAAAAAATCAGTGTGACAATCATATATATATATAACGTTGCAATATGTATATTATATGGTAGCTGTATTTAGGCATTGATGTGCTTCATTATCAGCAGCATACTGCATGTACACATACAAAAACAACAAGGCCCAATACAGAGAAAGCACGCTCTAGGAAAATGTCAATAAAAATGGAGATGCGGGGTATCGATCCCCGTACCTCTCGCATGCTAAGCGAGCGCTCTACCATCTGAGCTACATCCCCTTTTGATGTTGTACTCTTAAATATTTGTAATAACAATTAAAGAACGGCGCACTAGCACAGGCTTTTCTCTTCACCACCGAAGCCTCTCGTTTCTCATCCCCTAAAAACGTACGAGCTGATCACCCATTCAACAATGTTCTCTCACTTGGTGCCTCAATCACTGGTGTCCTATCCAAAATAAGGACCAAAAAAAAAAAAAAATGCTATATATAAGTTCATATCTTTATGTACACATTCTTTTATAGCTGGAGTACTCATTTGTTAATTTTAGCTCTTACTAGTGAAATACAGGATTCACACCTCACTACCTCATGTGTTTTGGATGTGGGGAATGTTGTCAATAATCAATAGGGAAAAAAAAAAAAGGTTATGCTGTCATAGTTATATGAATCAATTGGCTTGTTACTTGTATGCAATCTTATAAAAAAAGAAGAGAAAAAAAAAAGGTATCCATATCTTTGACAAGTAATTTGGTCTTATTTAGGATCTAAAGGCCATGCTATTTGGATTGTCTACTCAACACTGTTGTGCCATGTTGAAATTCATAACTTTTGTGGAATTTCAGAATGCCTTTGAATTTGGTTAACATAGAGTTTCTTGCTTGTAAGAAAGATTGATTTGCTAATCTCCTTGATCATGTCAAATAGCCAACCAACCTGATGTTGTTAATTCCTTGCTCAAGTCAATTTAACCTTAAGGAATTTTATTTATATACGCTTCTCCCTGTTCCTTTATTGCATAAATTTGAATCCTTAATGAATATAGCATACACGAGCAAGAAAGTTTTAAATTTGTGTTACTAAGCTTTAGTTCAAATGACACCCCTTTTCTTTGTAAGAGCAAGGTGGAAGTTGGAAGTTAATGATTCAAGACCCAATTGGGTGCATGTGTAAATTACCAATGAAGAATCTGATTTGAATCATCAAAATTTTACTGGGCGCTCGGTCTCTTGTCCCATTGAACTGGTATTTTTACTGAATATTCTTTTTAAGTGCAGTTTTGAAATCTTGCAGATAATTTTGCTAAGTTTGCTCTTTTTATTAATTAGTTTCAAGTTTTGTGTACTATACATAAACTCCTTTGGCCATGGTAAAAATTGCACATAAAAGGTTTTGGTATAAAAATGTAAAGTCATCTGCAAAATATAAATCTCATAAAATTGCAAATGATGAACTCGCTTTTTCTTTTTCTTTTTTCCTTTCTAACATCACGAACTAGTTACTAATCCTGCTATTACAAGAGAAACAATGATTACAACTTCTAAGTAAGGAAGATGCATTGGCGGGCACAAATGATATGTTACCAAAGAGGCTGCTTTTGATTGAAAAGTTTAACTGACCATGTATGCATAAACAGACAGTGTGTTCATGTACATGTCACCATAACTTTGTTTTACTTTTGTGCTCTTGTGTATTTGTACCGGCAGGCCCATAAGAGGTAGTGCAAGAAATTCAATGCACTGAGCACACACATGAGCCAGTAAAATCTATCCAGGTGGTAATGATTTATGTTGTTACCAGAAAGCCATGGCTTGTGTTTGGAGTGACCAGTGACATTGTTAACTATTGAAACAATGACTGTGCTGAGGTAGTACCCCATTGCCAAGGAGGCCCAAGAAAGAGATGTAGCCAAGGATCTCATGCTTGCGGGTGCCTCTGTAAAGAAAAATTCCAACAAACCAGCCAGGGTGAAAAGATCTGCTGAACCAAGGAACAAGTATTGGAAAGCAATCCAAAAGAATGTGATGGGCAATGGATTCTCAGAGTCAAGCATTCCTGAGTTGGTAGCCACTCTCTTCCGCTTTATCTCAACAAGAGCTGCTATTACCATGGCTATAATTGAAAGTACTAGACCAATTCCAATCCGTTGGAGATGAGTGATTCCCATTTCGGATTTAGTTGCTTTACGAGCAAATGGGATGATGAAATGGTCGTAAAGTGGTGCAAGGATCATGATGAATGTTACCGGGAAAATAGGAAGTGAAGCTGGTGGGACTTTTAAGGAACCAAGCTTGGTGTTCATTGTAGCAGCTTGTTGGACAGAAAATGTGGACAGCTGAGCTAGGCAACAGTTGAGCATAATGGTGCAAGCAAATATTGGAAGTACTTTTAGCACAATTTTGACATCTTCTACTTGCTGCACCGTGCATTCTAGTGCGTTGTGGACTGGTTTGTCTACCACTGCATTATTTAGGAATTTGAGACTTTCTGTTACAGTTTGACTGGACTCCATTGTTTTGGCATTTTCTTCTGATTCCTTGCCATTTGGAGTTGGAGAAGAAGGGTTTGTGGTCATGCTTGCAACAGTATTGCTTGGGCTTCTGCTCGTGCAGCAATTGAGTGTGGCAGCAACCAAAACCTTTTTAATCATAAAAGAAACTTAGTCTGTTTACATGGGGGGATGAAGCTAAATTGTGATTAAAGAAACATAGTCTATTTACATGGAAGGATGAAGCTAAACTTTGCTATTAAACTCATTCAAATGCATACTCAATTGGGAAGTCCTTAAATGGTCTGAATGAGCAAAATTGAGCATTCTAGATTGGTTTATAAGGTTAGAATATCATTGAAGACTATTTATAGGATTGTCCTGGAAGTTGTTTCTTTGGTTTGCAGAACACATTTGCAAGCTTGCCACTCTTAGTAGTGCTGCAGGCAGAGTTAAGTGGTTCATCAAAGTACTCTTGCTTTAATTAGTGAAGCATGACAAGGCCTATTCCTTGATGTGGTGCATTGTGGTGGGTGATAAAACAATTGGAAATCAGCTTAGCCTTCATAATTTATGCACACCAAACTAGAGCTATCCATATTGTGCCAAAGGCAACTTACCTTGAAGATGGTTGTAAGTGGACTTCCAGAAGGTATTTTGTTCCTATAAAAGGCTGAACCGGCGAGGAAGATTGGTATTGATAAGAATATGCTAATGGTAGAGAATCCAAAACCCCATTGCCACCCTTTATTGTCTTCAATCCACACCACAAATGTTACTGCAATAAGGCCACCACATGAGAGACAGAAAACAAAGTAGTTGAAGAAGGTTGATCTTTGCTTCCTTCCTTGTGGTGTGCTTTCATCAAATTGCTCAGCCCCATGTGATGGTAGTGATCCCTTTATCCCTCCAACACCAAGGGCCACTAGATAGAGCCCTATAAACAGCATTGCAGCTTTTGCACCATAAACTTCCTGGCAAGGAATATTGAGGTTGGTTGGGTCACATACTGGTGGCATTAGTGAAGGTGACCGAGCTTGCACAAAGAGTACACTCAAACCCTGTTTGAGTAGTTGCATCATTAGGAACAGTATATAATGTATACAGTTCATAAAGTTTAGTAGCTTATCATTCTAATATATATATTTCAATTTAATTTAGGAATTACAAATAGTGTTAAATTAAGTTTAAACTTTAAACTAATTAGAATTTGTAAAGAAAAAACTAATTAGAACTTATTGTTAAGTGATTTTCTATAAATTCTCTAATTCAACTTTATATTTATTAATTCTACTAATTAAATATGTATTTTTGAATTTTTATAGTATACTCTTTGACAGTAAATCCGTTTTGCAAATTTTTGTGTTTATTCATTTAGTTGGACTTTTTAAGGTTGCATTTGGATAGATTAATATTTGGCAACTTATTTTACTATTTAGCTTATTTTTACTATTATTCATGGGTCTCACTACACTTTTTGGTACTATTCATGAGTCCTACTATACTATTTCAACTAACTTTTACCTTTATCTACAATATTTTCAGTAAAAAAATTTTAATTTCAGCATAATAAGCAGATATCAAACGGACCATAAATCTAAACTTTATCTTGTCCACCCCGTACTAAGTATTTTTTTTATAGAAGAACCTACTGGGGCCCTTATCCTATCCACCACGTACTAAGGGTCATTTAGTTGGATACATTTAATAAAATTCATCATTTTTTTGGGCCCTTATCCTAAACTTAAAGCCAGGAAAATTGACCAGTCACTTCCAACCTAGAAAGGTAGCCCACCTTAGTGAGACAATGGTTTGTGACTGGCCCAAATATTTGTATGAGATATTGTCCTATACAATCGTGGCCCATATTATAGACAAAAAGGACTACAACAAAACAAGGTTTCTATAAAGAGACCCCTTTCCTTGGGCCCATCGAAAAAGAAGAAAATGACCCTTTTCCCACTTTTTTGTTTTTGCTTTTGTTTTTGTTTTCTGAGTAATCCTTTTCCCACTAAACATTATGTTTGTACACTGCCAGTATTCCTAATTTAGGTGTTTTAATTATAAGAGAGAAACACACACATACACATAATAGCAGAATAAAATAAAAAAAAATCTAGAAGGCAATTAATGACCATCATTGGAGTACCATGGGTTGAACTATAAACCTCACTTTGCAACAATTACTCAAAAAAAAAAAAAAAAAAAAACACTTTACTTTGCAACAAATTAAGATCAATCAAGCCCTTTGCTAGGTAGCTTAAAAATATGAGATATTTCATGGAATTGCTGTGCGAGATTAGGCTATTCTCTGGTAACATGTGAGACATATAAGGTCTGTTTGGGATTTGTTTATTTTGCTGAAACTGAAAACTTTTTTTTCTGAAAATACTGTAGATAAATGTAAAAATTAGCTGAAATATTATAATGAAACTCATGAATAGTACCAAAAAATAAAATGAGACATATAAATAGAAACAAAAATAAACTAAATATTAAAATAAACTGATTTTTTAATTTGGATCCAAACACATATACAGAGGTGCGCACGAATATCACATGTGGTAAGATGATAGTTTTACGGATCCGATTATAAGATAATTTGTTAAAACTTAAAAGTAGGACCAAACTAGTTCGTTGGCTCTCACAGAACTGGGCCTATCGGCCACGTGTTGACCCCATAGGAACTCCTGGACTGTATTGCAAAGACAGTGACACATTTGTCGTATTAGGCAATGAGATGTCACTGTTGAAATGTTGTTGGGTCTTGAAGTGGGATTGAGGTATGGGCCTACTTTCATGGACTTGAATTCTGCTCTATCAAGATAGAGACTATACATGTGGTCCATGCCATCCATATATGGATCATCTATATATAGAGTTATACTTATAAAGGTAATCCATTAAAAGCATAATCCATATGGAATGAATTTTCCATATGGATCAGTGCCACAACTGCATACACTTTATTGTTTAGTCACTATACACCAAAATTACCATATCTTATATAAGGATGATAATTGTACACGTGTATCCTAACACCCTAGCTGCAAAGATCAGATAGTGTGAGGTACCACGTGGCTCAAAAATATATGACATGTGTCGGGTGAGTTTTAATAGGGTTTAAGCTTATGTCTAGTGCATCAGTGCAGCAGACACGTTAAGACTTAGGGTTGGGCCAACTTTTAGTACTTTTTAAAAATGAATCTTATTTTATTTTAATGAGAGACTGCCACATCATCCACTAACTAAATAAAATGCGGGGATTAAAACCCACTACCACTTGTTATTGTGCATTTAAAACAAAAAGACATGTCCAGTTAAAAAAGTACTGGAAGTAAGCCAAATCCTAAAACGCAGATACGTGTCTGCTGGTCTGGATCCCATTGTGTTTAGTGCATTACAGCATTGGACACAAATTTTGTCCTTTAGGAGGGCTCATTTGTATAAGGTAGTAGAGACAATATTTTTGACACTCTTCTTATACTTTTTTTGTTAGGTGACAAGATTTTGAAGCTAAGGACAATATAGTTGTGTAGATGTGGCCTTGGAGGTGAAATTGAGAAAGTGAAGTTTCTCTATGTATTAGCAAAACAGAAATAAATATGGGACCATGAGACACTCACTGTGATTGGATATACGTTGCATGAGGAGTATGTGTGGGATCGAGATGTTCTAAATATGGTTGTGTTTTTGTGTGCCTAGCTAAAATGATAAGTTTGGTATGATTTGAAAGTTTTCTTCAACTTAATTAAAATTTGCTCTTGATGACTTGATCGATTTCTTCGCGGGAAAATCCTTAAACAACTGATAACTTTGTATTTTTTTGGTTAATGGAACATATAATATATCAATGTTCAATGAACACGTCAAATGTTTTTAAGCTAGAAATCATGTTAACTTTGTTTGTTTCGTACCACCAAACTAGAAAAAACATTAAATGATTTCTGCCTATATTCTCTTCCTTCACCTTTCAAATTTATTGTTTCAACCAATAATAAGGTGGTTTTTTAAACCCATGTTCTCCCAATAAGAAAAATCAGACAATTGAGTTACAACTTACAAGGCGTGTTGTAGCTTCTAATTTCTAATTAATCTTCCATTCTACAATCAAAAAATTATTAGTTGAGGTCATGTTATTAGTTTTTGTTTTCAAAGTTATTGTGGTACAAAAATCAAAGTTGAGAATCTAGGTAAAAAAAGGGGAAGAGGGTGTGGAAGAAAAAAACAAAAAACATGGGATATGAATTATGAAATACAAAGTTAGACAGGCCCTACAAAAGTATTTTTCTTTAAAAAAAAATTTCTAATTTTTTTTCAAGCCAAAAAGAAAAGCAAAATTTATAGACAGGTGAATTAATTGGCAATTTGCAGAAAATTGAGTGCATCCATTTACTACTCTCACCAATGAGAGTGCCCAAGTAATGTTCCTGAAATCCAAGTTAGGGTATCTTTATTACAACCCCAGAATAGTATGCTTTGAGCTCCAATGACATTCAAAATTCATGCAAGTTCTTTTCTCTCACAATGTCACCAAATGGAGCAGAAGCAACATGAAATGGAGTTGGAATAAGAGGTAATTAAAATAAACCAACTTGAATCATACTTTTCAATTTCGTGATTTTGATTTGTTGCGTTTGATGCAATCATGCAACCCACTTTACAAGTGACTGATTCTGGCTAATAATAATTGCTTAATGCAAGCCACGTTTACTTTAGATTCCCATTAAGAAAGTCTTAGCAGCCTTTTTCTATATAAACCTATTTAGCTTTTCTTCTTCTTCTTTTTTTTTTTTTTTTTTTTTCTTCAAAATAACAAGATTGAAGTACAAACCCTTTACCCAAAAAAAAAAATTTAAAGGGGAAAAAAAAAACAAGTCTAATCTTTAGGAAAATCCAAACTAGTTCACTAAATAATAAACAGAAAGAGACTTTTTATGGCTAAAAAATATGTGTGTGTGAAAGAGGAGGGACTGAAAAGAGTATAACTTACCAGGAGTTCAATGACTGCACTTATCAAGTAGATGTGATAAGTAGTGAAAAAGGCATCAGATAGGAAGCCCCCAAGGAGAGCCAAAAGGAAAGCTGTCCCCATGAAATTTGTGACATTGTTGGCTGATTTGGAAGGAGAGAAGTGCATGTACTCTGATAGATACAGTACCAAGTTGCTTGCGTTTGCTAAATATGCCAGGTTCTCCAATATCTCCACCACTACAAGCAAAACCAAATAAAATTTTTTTTTTCTTTTAGCAATATATATACAAATATCTATATACCATTAGAGGGAGTACCTTTTCCACACAAATAGACACACACACACACCCACTTAAGATATTTTCTTGTGAATTGAAAAACATGAATCATGTGGTAACTTTTAAAAAGAAAGATCAGCTTGTGGGTGATGAGAACTTTTTTGCACTAACCCAATACAAAAGAAGCAGCAAGCATGCCACCATGGTTGCCTTTGAGAGCTGGTTTGTTCCTCCAGTTCACATAGCCTTCCCATCTGCTGAACTGGTGCTCTTCTTCCTGCACATAAAAACTCTAGAGGAGTTAAACAAAAATAAAGCAATATTGGTTGTGGTTTCCAATTAAGGAAACCATTAACATGCAGAGATAGAAAGAGAAAGAAAGACGGAGAGAGAGAGAGAAACGAAAAGGAACCCACCATTTTCTCCTCTCTCTTTTTCTCTCTTTTTCAAGTTGGGTTGATTGGTTTGGATCCCAAGTGTAAAGAGGACTTCGATGATAAAAGTAAGAGTGTGATGACTAGTGGAGGGAGATATATCATATATATAAAGAGGTGGGGAAATGAAAAGGGTCCAACTCGGGCTGGGAATGGTCTAGAACAAGACAAAGACTTTGATACCTTCAAAGTTCACACTCTCCCTATGTTTCCCACTCATAATTCCTTTCCTTTATATATTTATTTTTTGTTGTGTGTGTGTTTTTTTCATTTCTTTAAATTATATTTTTAGTTTCTAAAATTTGGCGAGGATTCGATTTTGGGCCCTCATAAAAAATTCGGATTTAGTCGTTTTAAAAATGGAACAGTTCAGCCTCTAAGTTTATGTAATTAAATGGATGTCGAGGCACCATATTTTTAATGGACTAATAGGTTGAACCAACTCCGTGTTAACATAATTAACTTAACACGAATGCGGATGGTAATAGAAAGGGAGTTTTTTTATTTTAAATATGAATAAATCTTTAAGAGGATTTCGTCTTTAATTAGGTATTAAACTTACTATTAAAAAGAGGTAAGGTTACCAACCGAGCTATGAGCCTTGGTAGGGAATGGGATCAATAGCTTGGTTAAAAAATATGTAGTATATTTCTAAAATAATGAAAGATAGGTAGGGAGAGAAGCATCAAATCCTCACACCAAAATGAAAGAGATATACTAGCGAATTAGGGAACCCTTGCCTTGTTTGACTAGAAAGTAGAAACCAATATATTAAATGTAAAGTTCTTGACACCCTCACTATCCTAATTATGGTATGTTAGCTTTCAAGTTTCAGCATTTCACAGAATGACAATATTAAAAGGAACCTATCTTTTATTTTATATTTTGGAAAAAATTTTGTATTTTATTTTTTAAATTATAGTGTGTTAGATTTCACATAGTGGCATTAAAAATAAATAAATAAAAACCTCTCACGGAATGTCAATGTTAAAAGAAACCCATCTTTTTTTTTTTTCCACAGTAAACTTTTCTCTCTTTTTTTTCTTTTTTCTTTTCTCTCTCCCCACTCCACTTTTATTCTATCAATTATGTATAAATTACAATAAAATAAAGTTTTGATTCTTTCAAATTTTATAAACGCGTAGCAACATGATCATCTAATTAATGAACTAGACCTATTAGGTGGATCGTGAAGACAAAAAGATGAACAACATGATGATCCAAACTTTTTTCTTTGATGGCTATTGGATTATGAAAGTTTCATCGTATTTCACCATCAAAAATATAAATAGAAGAGCAATAGATGGAATCATGGAATCCAGTGTGCATGAGAGAGTGGAGCTTTGCTGATTTTGGTTAAAAGGAATGCGCATTTTGATTTTTGTGAGGGTCACGAAAAAACAAAGGAAAGGTCATGGAGGACCGAAAGTGAGTCAAATTCTAACTTTTAGGAACATACCCACCATCCTCCACTGTACCGAGCTAGTGGTACGACTGGACTTGGCTTTAAACTATCACCTATGAATTACATGGAGTTCAAAGTTTTACTTGCTGGATGGAATTAAAGAATTTAATAACTTAAAATCTAATTGTCCTGCCTTATGGCCAGGGTCGAATCTTTGGCGTTTTTTGTTAGCATATATAATATAGAGCGGTAATAATTACACATTGTATTTATGTGACAACACAATACCACGTTAGCTAAAAATCGTGTTTGAAAAGATAGTTTCATCATTTTTCAATTATAATTGAAATGTGTGTATAAAAAATGTACAATAAATAGTGTGTAACAATATTTAGCTTACAATATATAGCAAAATAAGAAATAGGATAAGTTCTTACGTCTCTCTCTCATATATTATATGTATACGGTTAATTGTTTACAACATGTTTTTACCATCTAATATTAGGAAAATATTGAAACTTTTGAATAGTTATGAAATAACATATGTGAAGAATGATAAAAGATCAAAATGAAAATAACCCCAATTTTAAGGGGGTAAAAGTTGTGGTATAACAATAACAATTGTTACGCCATGTGTGATTTGACACTAAACTTTCACGTAAGGTTGAAGAGGTACACATATAGTCTCTAGCTAGTAGCCTTACCCCACAGAAAAAGAAAAACAAGGTTTTTCTTGAGTCAACCACAGAGCAAAGCCACATAACAGCATAGGATTGGGCACCTTATCCTTCAAACTAAAGAGACAAGCAAATAATAGCAGATTCAACACGGGGTTTCCCTCGTCTTCAAAAGTTTCTGATAGCAGTGTTCAATTTAGCCAATCAAAAACTGATACGTAATAGATCACGTGATTGTCATTGTCCATTTGTCCTTAAAAACATGCTGTTTGAAACCCAATCTTGTGATTACACCTCACTTCCAAATACAATTGTTAATTTGTTACTACTTTTGTAAAAGAAAGAAACTGGTTATATGAATTATTGAACAAGAACAAACAATGTAGCTATCTGGTTATATGAATTATTGAACAAGAACAAACAATGTAGCTATTAAGGATTTGGATGTAGTTTTGTGTTTTCAAAATAAAAATAAAAAGATTATTATTTTGAGAATTTGTTCTCAA